>CM043020.1:32191948-32791948 GCA_023690525.1 Holotrichia oblita
TTCCAAGTCGTTTAAAGTCTCTTAAAATTGTGCATCTTGTTGTAGACATTTAATTTGGGGTCTTACCAAAATTCCCTTTTGAGTTTTGCATTTGAAGTAATTGAAATTTTTGTTGAAGACATTGGAATCCACGACCATTCTTATTCATTGTTTTGACGAATTCTTCATCAAACCTAATTTAATGGGCATGGCGGTCAAAAATATTTTATCAGGTTTCAGTAATGCCTTATGAAGAATATTCTTTTGTCCAGGAATATACTGAGCCCAGACTGGAGAAAAATCTTTAACAAAGTAGGAAATTTCTGGATCGACTGTTACACTTTCAAAAACGAAACATCACTGCTGTATGTACCTCAGTTATAAACCTAGTAAAATTGCTACAACTGTGAGGTCAGCGCTGATATGCCTCTTGCACACGTTGTAATTAATTTTGTCGAGAATATGGGTCATATTTCCATAAGTTTCCTTCATATGGACTGTGTAGCCAACCGGAATGGATGGATAAACGTTTCCTGTGTGAAGAAGGACAGCTTTCAAATTTAATTTCAAAGCATCGATAAAGACGCCATTCTTCTGGGTTGTGTTGATGACAGTGGCAGTTTATTCTGGCGAATTACGATACCTGAAATATGCTTGCCCGGAGCTAACAGCTTTCATCCTTGAAGTCTAGTTCCTGGTATTTCTGCTTGAGTTTTTGACAAGTTCAGATCTCGAATAAGGTCATTTAATTCTGACTGATTTACTAATGCGGGTCTGTCCTCTAGGGATGGCAAATATTCATCATCGGTGGTCGATAATAACTTGGAAACTTCTTCCTCTGTATCTTTACTGGCATATTCAACCCTCGAAACACCAATAGGGCTTTGATACTGGCACGGCTGAATGATGCACTGGACGAGTTACAGAAGACACACCAGCGTAATTAAGTTGTTCTTATTTTCGTTCGAGTTTTCGTGTAGCAAAAGTAGGAATCAGAAATGGTCAATTGTTCACGCCAAATCATAGGTCTTTCAAATGACATAGCGCTGTTCTTACCGTTTGACGAGCCCCTCAGAGTAACAGCACTCCGTGCGTAGTAAAATGTGAGGAGGCCATTCCTTGTCGTGATGTTTAATTCTCAGACCAAAATAGTGACAATAAATTTTCTGTCAAAGGCGTAATATTCCATTTATGTCGTTGGGTAATGAATTCTCCACATACCTACATAACGGAAGCTGTTGGGATTATTTGTTCACATGGAGACATTGCGAAATAAAAGGACGTTCAGCTATCACAAACCTATTCAAATTGAATATAACGAGCCGTGCGTACTTCCTTATATACTAACACAGCTGCAAATTTACAAATGCGTAATTTCAGTGGCTTCAGAGCACAAATGAAGAGTTGTCCACCTCAATGTTCAGTGATGGAGCAAAAACAACCTCATGGTGTATGAGACGAAAAATTGTGTTGGACAGTGTAATAGGCCAAATTTATATCGAGTTTTGATGTTTGCAAAACTGTATACCTACGTGGAAAGAACAAAAACCACAAGTGTTTAATTGGGTATATCATAATAATTTATTTAATAATATTTGAACCCAGGGACCGTACGCTGAGCCCTAGTGGTCAATCGCCCTTATCTATGTGACTATTGCTGTTTAAATGTTTTCTATATTCTTATGAGCTCAATATATATAGAAATGCAGTAGCATGGCTCTTTTATGTAATAGTCCTATAGGGCGATATTACTCGGCAAAGTGCAAGGACAGTGTTCTGTGTGCAAGGAAGCCGTGAGTACAACGGTCAATTTTGATAGTAGAAAAGATTCGTATGATTGCAGTTGGAAAGCAATCATAGCAAAATTATTGCTTTGATCAGTAGTTGCATGCTATTAAAAGTTCAGGTTAAATATTCATAATGTTCTTCTAATTCAGATCTTTTTGGTGATAGTTACAGCTGCATTTGTTTGCCAAACTACCAGTACAGCTCTTATGATATTTGTAAATATTTCACTGGCTTTAGACATTGTCAGTCGTTCGTACCACTACGACTGTTAATTTTAATCGAATATATCTATTCTTTCTATATCCAAAGTTGCAAAGGTTATGCATTGAAAAGGAAGATATTTATTTATTTTGCAAAAATCAATTTCTATGTACTTATGTTAGTTATATCGAACCGCTTATACATATACAGAGTGGGGCACCACGTTCGTCTCGATTGATATACAGAAAACGGTAACACATATTTAAAATCGATTTGTTGAAGCTTGTGTAAATCCATTGGGAGTACGTTCTAAATTACATATTTTGAAATATACAAGCTGTTCCAAAAGAAAGTTTCACATCAAATTTATGAAAATTTAAATGACACGCCATGCGTATTATTGCATATTTCAATGACGCAGACGAAATAAAGGCAAGTTACTATATACAATTTCTGAGATATTTACCAATTTTTGAAAATGTAGATCAATATTTAGAATGAGTGCCTGCTATACGTATGTAAGTTATGTGTCAACTTGTATTGTTTCATTAGCAAAACCATCTCTAATGCTAAAATGAAGACGCTTTCCTAAAAATTATACGTGGTGGTTAAAATCTTACCTCTAACTTAAATGTTAAGGTTTCCTATATCTACCTCTTATAGTTTCTTTTGTAAAAGTCAATTTAGTGTTTTAATTGGCGATTGTCACGTCTTTGATTATGATAGTAGAGGAATATTAGCAAAAGAAAAGGATTATAGTAAGAGATTGTTTTTAGAAATGATGCTTATTAAGAAAAACAGTAATAGTATTAACTAACGGATACTAACCAACTTACTGTCATACGAGCAAACATATTACAATATAGTAATTTATAATCTGTTTTTTTATCTTTTGAAACTATTTATCTTATTAATATAGGTACTAACTAAATTTTTGACGTGAAACAAACAAGTTTCGCGGACTACAATATCTAGAATACACATCCGTGCAAATAGATGGCTATTATGTCGTAAACTGTGGATGTAATAAAACGGAATATGTTTTCAGTCACCTACTACAAAATATATTGTATCTAATATTAATATACAAATCGCAGCACATTGATTATAATAAGGTTGTAGCATTCTCTGTCATTATCCGCTTTACATACATAAATTTAATAGCATTCTTAAAACCTCATGTATTCTGGTTTCAGCATTCACGACGATAGCATAGTGGATACTTACATTGATTGCGAGTGGTCGAGGACCGACATTCTAAAGAAGGACTCCTTCGATATTCCAGAGGATTCGGATTTAATTATCGGATATCTCTTCACGGTAAGTCTAATGTACTCCTTACGGCCATTTCTCCAGCGTTCAATAGCCCTCTTAAATACCTCTAACGGAGATTTATTTTCAATTATATTTAAGCTCTAGACGTAGATTTTCTGGGTCAATATTGATTGCTTAATTATCCGTTATTATACAAATGATTTTAAAAGATACATCGTCTCTGTAGCTGTATTTCACCGAATAAATCGTGGGATTAGAATTTAATAGTGCATAAAAATATATAGGGAAATGGGTTTTACATTCTCAGTTCTTAAACTGTTCAATCAGGGTTATTATTTTTAACGATTTAGATCGTTAATATTGTATACATTTTGATATATTTTGAAGTAGACACATTGCCTGAATAAACATATAAAAACATCGTCTTTAAAAACGAAAAATATGAATTCTCCATTGTATTTTGTATACTTTACATGGGACAGGCGAAACAATTACTCAAATCCCATTTTCTAAAATAATCTCACTAATGGTTTTATCGTTTCAAGTAATATATGCATATGCACCGGGTGGACAACTAAGAATGGTGCATGGCCATATCTCAGAAACGGTTTATAGTACAACCTCGAGAAAAAATATCGCTAACTAAAGTGGCCCCCAGAAAGATCTGTAAATTATTTAGGGAATTGTAGAATTACCGCTAGATGGGATTATTGACCACCAAAAATTTAAATTCTTAAAAATGTAAAATCTTATTTTATACGAAGTTTACCAAAATAAGGTCTATCATAAATATGAAAATCGCAATTTTCTAAAAATTTCGCAACTAGACAATATTTTTGTATTTTGTCAAATAAAAGGAGGCGAGGAGGGGAAAGTTTAAAATTGTCGGCTAGTGTTGTAGGTTTCTTATGAAGGGAAGTTGGCCCGTCCTTTAGATCACATAAGACTGCACATTGTTAAACTTAATATCTGCTACTATTTCGCAGAGAGCCCATATCGCAGCTAAAAAGAATTGTCGCTAGTCAACTTTTCATTTGGTACACTTTCATCAAGATCATCCTTTGCTCATTTACATTTAGTCTTTCGTTTTGAGCCCACAGTCTACAACTGTATAATTAGTAGCATTCTCCTTCGCCAGGAAATAATTAACCATATTTTGTGCTTGAAAGCTACCTTCTGTAGCTAAAGAGTTCAGTAATAGTCGGTGAAATATGTTACGTCATTACATCCTAACTTCTTTGTAGTTATGAGCACGTGAAGGATTTGTTGTTATTTTGGATTGAATTCATTGGGAGTACCCGACAATCAGTTTTCTTTCGTTTATCTATATATAGTTCATTGACAATTAAATTCTTCGCTGGATAACAGCCTTCTTTCAGACTATTCCCTTGTTGTGTTTAGTCATTTGCAAGCCATGGTTTCCTGGTTGAGGAATTACAAATTTAGCTTTGGAATTTTACGAATTCAGGGCACTTTTGACACATTTATTAGCTCACTTATTACATTATTACCTATAGATTAGTGGTCTTTCGAGGTTACTTAACACCCTTATTATCCTCTCTTAATTCAGGAGGTGAATTCTATCCGCTACAAGTAGCAAAGAGGATTGGTTGTCGATGAACCGATTGCCTAAGGGATCATAGTCTGGGGTCATTAACTATGATACTGTTTATATCATAAAATTGGTTTGTTGAGCAGCTTTATATTAAGCCATCTTGCGAGGATTAGTCACTTCGGTTCATCCAGACACTATCCACCATGTTGCGAGATTTAGACCACTAAAAGCTTTTAGTGCTTATGTCTGGAAGGCTTGTTAACTCCTCTCTTCAGAACACTTAAGTATTTAAAACAAAAATCTACAGAAGCAAACAATTTTGAATACGGCGTATTTTCATTGCCTAGACTAGTTATTATTGTATGTTCAAATTTCGTATTTGTTATTTTTCAATAAATAATGGCTTTTGCCAGCTTTGCTTTTTTTATAAGCGTTGTTATTGCGTAATATGTTTACTGATCCATATTATACCCGTATATAACAACTTCCTAATATCAGTTACAAAGTTATAAAGCCGACAGTTTCAATTCCACTGCCGAACGTTCAAACTCTGAAAATATTTCTTGGAATGCATTTGCAAATTAAACTTTACCGATATATAGGTATATATTGAAACAGAGGCACAAACGGGATACCTTTTTAATGAATTAATTGATGGGTGAATAGAGCTTGCTTTATTTGTATAAATGCCGATTTGCTATATGCACTATACTACTTCAATGACCCTTTATACTATCATAGCTATATTTTGTAACCGACAGATGCTACTCTAATCAAATAAACGCAGAGGTTTGTTATTAATTTTACTCAAAGGCTTTTAATGTGTTGTAACATTATTTTTAGAATACATTATTTCAGTAGAAATATCACAATTTGTTTTAAAGTAGTTTTTCTGAATGATTGAAGCTTGAATGCAGCCAACAACTACTACTAAGAATCCTAGTAGAACTAAAGAGTTTCTTTAAAAAACTTATTAGGAATTAGGTTGAATTTTACGATATTGTTAGAACGGAGAAATCTTAAACAGAAGCTTCCGAAAACTTACATCCAAAAGTAACACAGTATTAGAAAACGCTCCTTCCACCTTAATCAATGAATGATAAAAGAACTTTTGATATGGGGTACTAAACTAAAAGCATTTTATAGTGAATATATTACCCTTAAAACATGAGAGCACGAAAATATGTATAGTTATCACCAAACTGACATAAAAATACGCGGACGTTTTTATTGTGATGGCAGCAGTTGTAACGGCGTCCTAATCTAACACCATGATTGTACGGATTTTAACGTAGACTTTCTAAATAACACAAATTTTATTCAGAAAGTGCTCAGTGTTTTTGATTGGTTTAATCTTCTTCCCGATGCGACTGATCCTGCGAGGGTTGTTTCTCTATCATCTACACTGTTAGGCAACATCTCCAATAACGATGAAACTTCTAAATGTGCCTGTTCCACGGGAGAGTTAGTTTTTGTAGTTCATCGTCTTTAGCGGAAATTTAGTTACTGTCGAAACCAATTACACTAATCATAGAATATAAACGTAAATTTTCTAAAGAATCTATTGCACCGTTTCAATCACAGCTTCCCTGTACATACTCGTTTCAGCTAGTTTCTTTTGATGTACATAGATAGCTTCGATGTATTTTATAATGTTTTTTTGCATTATTTTAATTCTTCTTTTCCATTAGTGAAGTGTAGAAGATCCACAAAGCATGCCCTACAATCGTATATTTCAGATTTAGCACATCGGACAGAAAATCTTCGAGATTTACACAATATTTACAAGACAAATAGAAATTCAACCACTTTAAATGGATATAAAACACAAAAGATTATAGATCTCTAGTTACTAAAACTAAAAGAACACTCTACGTAATCAAAAGATCAAATTTAAAATATAAAAGTAAAAGAGCTTAGAATGTGATAAAATATAATAACAAGATCTCGCCATAACCATCCACCGGAGGTTTGTAGAATGTTCGCTGAATCGCACTCTTACTTTGACAAACTTGTCCCAAGAGATGCAGCGTCTATTTCATCAGATACAAATAGTAGCCTATATCTTGCTCCTACAGATCGCTTTGATGTCTCCGGTATTGATGATATGTCTTGTTTTATATTTAAGTATATCGCTCCATATTTACCATCACATCTAAAAAATGTTACGCCTATCTACAGGTACCTTCTCAGATAACTTAGAGATCAGTAAGATAACCAGTTCAGTATAATTACAAATAGGCAGTTCAGGTTTATTCGCAGGAAGTCAAAATCCGATCGTATTTATGATAACCTAACCAAAGTTTATAATAAAATTGACACGGGACATACTGTAGGTACTCCAATTATTCTTCGCTCATTCAAGACCCTTTGATACGATCTGTTATGAAATAGTATTAGCGTAATACCCGGCATTCCCTATATCTTGTTTAAAACTTATGTGACAAATCGCAATTCACATATTGTAGTTTGGAGTCGTGCAGGACATTATATTAAAGCTATCAACTGCTTATGAAACATCCACTTGAGTAGCTTTTAAAGTATTTACGACTGTGAATCTTTGCGAATGTTTTCAATCGTTTAAAACTTTAAATTAGTTCATACTTGGATGGTTGATAAACTACTATCCACGTAAAGGACTCAATATGCATTGTAGCCATAATTAATTTAATTGATTTCATCGATGTTGTGCTCGAAGCAAAACTTTAATATAAATAAGTACTATTTAATGGTCCACAGTGCAGGAACATGCATAGCTCGTGTCAGTTATCGACGGCTGACTAGTTAATGCTATAAATATATACAAAGGTACCATGGGCTACATAGAAAATGGGGACAAATTTTAACCCTTAACACACCACTAAGCTTTTGTTTCGAAACCACCCACGAGTGTCACGTCATGTAGAATTCCAAGCAGTTAATTGAAATAAACTTATAGTAATAAGATGAACTAAGATGATTGAAACTGTATTTTACAAATATTATTTAATAGTATATCTAGCAATATATATTGTAATTAATTCAGAGCACAATTTTTGCAAATAATATTTTTAATTGAGGGTTGAGCATACATTTAAATGACACATATTGCAGCACTGCTTTGAGATTCTAGAAAGTTTGGATGGACAAATGTAACGTCTGTTTGATCCAGTGAACCTTGTTTTTGACTTGCGCCTATAACTTTTTCCATCGCTTCAATATGACATTTAGTAAGTCCATTTAGTAAGTCCTGTCTTTTTTCCGCGCCCCTGTATATGAAGCTGTACTAACCCAGTAGCTATTTCTCGTAGCAAAATCTTTCCTTCAGAACATTTTTGACGTTGATTCCACGTAGCATGTAAATTATTCTTCATGTTTACAGCCCTAGATTGTGTGCATGACATAAAAACACGCCGAAAACTTTAAATATAAAGAACTTATGAATAGACCCTTAAAAATGTCGTGTCAGTTTAATCTGGAAATAGATACCCTTTATTTTTAAATTGGACATACTTGTTTTCTGCGCACTCGTTAAAAATAATTTCAAGCTAATATTTACATCTATATTGCACATTTACAAAATAGAAGAATATTAGAAAATAGAATTACTTTATTTAATCGGGTCATCCTAAATATTAACAATTACGTTTCATAACACCTGTTATGACCTGTTATGTAAAATATTTGATTGACACATAAAAATAATCAGGATAGATGTTTGGAAGAGTAAAGTAATTATGTCGCAAAATATTACTACAGTTTTAAGGCGTAATAGATATGTAAGTATAACTAGAGTAAAAAGCAAGTCATTTGTAAGATACTCGTGCCTGAATTATGTTTAAAGTTTTTTTAAGAGAGCAATACAATTTTTTATTGACAGTAGGTAATAAATCACTTGGATAGCATAGTTTTGACTGAAGTTATTTCATTCACAGTTTTGTTGGTTTTATGGTTTTATTTAGTTTTCCAATTACAGTTGGAAATAAAATCGGTATGGTTTAGTTTCATTTTTGGTGTATAGATGGTAATTATAATCTTTTCTGCTTTCTACCACCAGATACCAGCACATTGTTGGGTAATAGACAAGATTTACGCGAAATTGTATGTTGCCTGATTTGCCTATTCAATGGGCTCTCTATATATAGTCGAATTTTTGCATCTTGTCCGTTGCATCAATAGTAATGTCAGTATGAATCGACTCATGTCATATTGACATTTCTCTCTAATGTATGTACGTTATAATTAATATTTTACGTATATCTGAGCTTAATTACGCTGTTAATGACGTAACGGACAAGATCCAAAAACTCGACTATACATATATTCTCTCTAGGATACTACCTATGTTTGAGAGTTTTCCTTCTCCTAGTGTTCAAGCTGTAGTTTTTTCACCTACCGTCTCGAAACAACTTGAACCTATTGTTTTGCCGAGAATATATATACGCCTAATTGGCACCTACATGTCAATTACCTTTTCTGGACAAATTAGTTGCTAGAAATAATAACTATAGAAGCTTACGTATACAGGAAGGACGCCAGAAAAAAAAGTTGTTACATTCCTTCGCTTTTCGTTATTGAAATAAAAGATCATATAGACTCACCTGTTCTTAACTAATAACAATAAAAACCCTAATTAATAACAATGACAAGGAAACTATGCTACAACAATTATTGAAAGTGTCCTCCTCCAACTCTTATATAGGCGTCCGCTCTTCTTCTCATTGATGCTCGCACTCTCTCAAATACTCCTGGAGTATTTCTTATCGTTTCAAATCCATCGATTATTCGATTTCGTAAGTCATCAACAGTATTCACAGGTGTTGTATACACTAGAGATTTGAGATGTTCCCACAGGAAAAAATCTATACTATTTAAGTCAGGGGACCTAGGGGGCCAAGGCTGAGGTCCACCTCGTCCTATCCACCTATTCTCATATACTTCATTTAAATACTCCCGAGCCAAAATAGAAAAATGTGATGGGGCGCCATCGTGCATATACCACATTTGATTTCTAAGTAAAAGGGGCAAGACTTCAAGTAACAAAGGCAATTCATTCTGCAAAAACAGCCTGTATGACTGACCAGTAAGTCAATTAGGCAAAAAACAAGGACCAATCAAATTATCTCCAATTATACCACCCCATACATTTAATGAGAACTGTTCTTGAAAATGCGTTTGTACAATTTCATGTGGATTTTCATCTGCCCACGTGTGGTTGTTGTGGAAATTCATAACTGAAGTCCTTGAAAAATTCGCTTCATCGGTAAAAAGGATTTTACAATTAAAAATGCGGTCTGCTGCTAGCTTATTAAGGTACCATTGGCAGAAATCAATCCTTAAAGGGAACTCTCGGGGAAGAAGAGCCTGCACTTTCTGAATGTGGTAAGGGTATAGCAGGGAAACACGTCGAATACGCCAAACAACTTGATGACTAATATTTAAATGTTCACTGATTTTTCTGGTGCTGGTGCGAGGATGTCTGTCTATTTCTTCATTCGGAACAGCCTCTTCGATCTGTGGTGTTCTAACAGTACGTGGTTTACCTGCACCATTAGTATTCCTTTTAAAAAGTTCCAGTTTCTCCAAGACGCCTATGAATATTTGAAAATATTCGATGATCGGGTATCATTCTATTGGGATAAGCGCTCCATGTACAGACATCTGGCTTCTCTTGTATTTCCATTCGCAAGGCCGTAGATAAAATGCATGTCAGCCATTTCAGAATTAGTGAAATTTGGCACATTTACAAAATTATAACGAGTATTTAAAACACTTTTACACCTTACAGTTTGCAATTTAAAACTTTACTTATACAGACACAAGTTACAATTTCTAATGGCAGTTGTCAAATTAATAAATTCAAGTGATTATCTGAATAAAGCCAAAGCCTGCTAGACTATTTTAAAAAATTTAATTTTCTCTGGCGAATTACAGAAAATTGTTTTCTTTTTTTTTCTCGATAACGGTCAGAGATAAGAAAAAAATACAAGAGATCAAAAAGTTTCTAAACAAGACAGAAAATTTATTGCGTATTTTAGAATCTAGCAGTGGCGCATCGTAAAAAAGTTCAGGGTGAGAATAGAGGGCATGACCCCTAAAAAATTATTACCCTGTATATTTACCTTCCAAATTTGAGCAAAATATCTCAAAAACTGTAGGAGCTATACAGTAAAAAGTGAAAAATCTTGAAACTTCAACACCCTGCAGATTGGTAACGAAGCGTTTGCAGACCTATGTTTATATGAAATTTTAGGCACAAAATAAACCAAATAATTAGCCCCTTCCTTATGTACATGATATTTAGCAACACCCTGTATAGTCAACAACAGTAATTAAGTCTGTATAGCAATAATAATAGAGGTATTCCGTTGAGTTATTTTTAGTATAAATTTGAGCTGTTGTTGAAACTTAAAATGCCATTAATTTACAATTCACCATATTTCTCGTACGACCTACGGAAACCTTTTATGTAATTTTCGTTATGTGTTAGAGCGTTACTACACTTGTGGTATCTGTGTTCCCTTAGTGCATATCGAGTTAACCTACATATCTCCTTTCTGTATTCTTTTGTTGTTTTAAAGTTTTAAGCACAGCGCTCGAAACTTGTGACACTTTCGCGAAGATGTTAACAAAGGCGTTCCGTGATAAAAAAGGAAGTGTGTTCTTTTAAATTCATACGTACATACAACGTACAGTCAAGAGCCGTTGTATATTATTTAGATACACCTAAATTTAAAGTTCATTTTAAGCACGACTGGTCTAATAAAGAGAATTTCAACAGGGAACATAAATATTTGAAGAATACATTAAAACTAAGGGTAATACCATTATAACCTCAAAACGATAGAAAACTGCTAGGATAAAAGTGATAAAACTTAATTTTAATATGTGGAGCTAACGCCGGCATACGTTTTTGTAGTACAATTATGCTATTATTATACATATGTATGCAAACCGTTATACTCTACAGTTATCACATACGTTCGTTTATTAATTCCTTTTACGTTGGTAGAGACTAGAACACAAATTTACTGCGAAATTGGCAGTATAACAGAATTGCTTCACATGCAATTTACAAATTGACATCGATGCATTTAGATTTACACACCCACAATTGAAAAAAGCAATATAATGTCTCCAACAATCGTACACATTTTGCATGCAGACAGTTACTCATATAGCGACAGATGCGAAAACTTTTGAATAGCTCACACAAAATTATGGTAGTATATTGTTTATTAAATATTGTGTTCCATCGTCGAATAAATTTAAATGCATAACGATCACCGCTTCTGTATACCTGCGTATCATTTTAAATTCAGATTTGGCTTTAATCGAAAGTGATATTGCACTACGACCTATTGATCTATTGTGCCCCTCTTGCATGAGCTGTAAGCTGTTGAGGTTTTCCCGCTCTCAGAACTCCCCATCCAGTGTAAGAGCTTTAATAAACTGCAATAACTCTGATGCTTTCAGAGAAACTATTTGTTCTTTTTCTATGACGTCGCCTTTGCAGAGATAATTGACTCGAATTTCCGTGAAAACCTGTGAGGATGTGTAGTCTGTTTCTACTTAGTTTTAGTAAGAGCTTAGCTCTATGCTTGTTGTAGATTCCAAGGAATACCTTGGAGTGTCTCAAATCAAGGAGATTCTCCCTGAGGCATACTCTGAGCCTCTCCTCACTATTTAGCTTCTTAAAAAGTTCTTTTCGAAGTAAAATTCACTATTTCATCGTTCGGTAGACTTAGAAGTGGAGAATGTTCCGTTTGAGATGACCAAGCTCTTTGGTACAGAGTCTTGTCCCCTACTGTCCTCGACCTGGTCAGTCTGTATGGGTGTTTGGTCTAGAATTAGAATGACCTCTAGAGGTGCGGTAGAACATGTTCTCATAGTTTCGATGATGTATACGCATGCTAACCGTTGCAGCTTATCAAGGGCATTCCTAGTTGTGACTTGTGTGACGTTCTAGAACTAAGTCACCGTCCCGTACGTGACTATAGGTTCTATTACGCTGATGTACAACCATCGCAATAAACCTATCGAAAAATGAATGGAGCACTTATTGAATTAAAATGAAATATCTTTAAAATACTACAATAAATTCCATAAAATTGTTTGAAACATGATTCTAACTTTATTGAATGTGTAGAGAAACTTATTTCTAAACAAAACCTATCATAAATGCTCCTTCCCACACCGCGAAAAAGACAACAGATTGGTTCACTAGTAATGATGTTCTATCCCAGATAGAAAATTTATGGGCAATACTAAACCAGAAAGTATCCATTTACAAATGTAAATCAAGAAAAGAACTAAAGGAGATAATTTTTGAAGAATGGAGAAAAATTCCCGTCAACTGGTGCAGAAACTTGTGGACAGTATGCCCAACAGAGTTCGTGCAGTAATCAAAGCACGAGGACGTGCCATAAAATATTAAAGAATGTCTTTAACGTTATATATACTCGTTCGTTTTTAATTTTTAATTTTTCCCTGTATAATATTTTGAATCTTAAGCAATGTGTAGGGTGCTCCATACATTTTTCCATAGCTGTATGTTTGTATTTAATTTCGCTCAAATTTTCCTACATGTATTGGGTTCTTACTATTCCATTCTTAATTAATTGATCTTTTAATTCCTGATTTATTTCCACTTAGAGGTCAATAAAACGATAAATAATTAAATACCAATTTATTCTCGTTAGTGTATATGTGTGGAAATATTATATTTTGTTTATGAACATCTTTAGTAAGTTTAGATATCCTTTGCATTTGCCTTTGGCTGGAATTAGTAACGACTATAGACTACCAATACTTCCATTCTGCATCTCACAAGTTGCTGACGCAAAATTTTGTTTACTTTTTCCCCATCCATATCAACTTTACCACACAACTTTTACTAATCAAAGTAATATTCTAATATCTGAAATTACCAATTTAGCTTTGTATCAATCACATACGAATATTCAGAGTTAATGGCTGCTCTTCAGTTCTCGGATTCTCTGCCGTGTAGAAACGTTGTGGGGACGAACACGTTACCAAACTTTGTAGAACACTTCAACATACAGCACAAGAAAATACAATTTACTATGGAACTGGAGAAGGATGGCACCGTACCTTTCTTAGATGTGCTTTTAAAGAGGAAGGAAGATTAAACATTGGGACACCAATGGGTGTATCGTAAACCAACCTACACAAACCGCTATGTCAACGCAAACTCTCACCATCAACAAGCAACCCAAACATAAAGAGGAACCAACGAACACCATTGGAACGACCTGACTGCCATACATCAAAGTATGTACGGACAAAATCGGAAGAAAACTACGCAAACACAAGGTCAAAGTAATTTTCAACGCTCCTGAGAAACTATCCACCAAACTACCTTCATCTAAAAATCCTACACCTCCGCTTCAAAATCCAAAAGTATACGAGATTGTCTGCACTTGTGGAAAAGTGTACATCGGATAAACAGGCAGAAACATCAGCACCAAATTAAAAGAACATATACGAGATACTAAGTACGAATATACAGTCAAATTAGCAATAGCAGAACACTCTACAAACACCAAACACGGAATCAATTGCGACAAATGCAGGAAACTAACAACGGAACCACATTACTGGAGAAGAGTCTACAGAGAAGCCATCGAAATACAGAGGAATCCAAACAACATCAACAGAGAAGACAGACTACATCTACCCAGTATTTGGAAAGGATTCTTCCAACCGCATCGAAGAACTACGGTCACGCCTCAAGCAACGCACGGCTATATATAAACCCGATCCTCGACCAACCAGTCACTTCACTTCTGAAGAAGATGATCGAAACGTCAAGTACCACAACCTTTCTACACGGCAGAGAACCCGAGAACCGAAAAATAGCCATCAACAGCGGCCGTGAAAGCCTGGAGACTACATTCAGAGTTAGTGTCGTCCTAATTAAAAACTATTTAAATTACTAACAGAATCGTGTGCAAGTAGCAGACTTGATTGCATTGTATTAAATTATTATTATTATTATTTACAGATGTCATGGTGATCTCACCAAGCAGTCAATGAAAGTAGATGTTCTACAAAACTAGAAAAATAAACTGATGTTGTTAAAGAGAAAAATGGATGTATAAAACAACAGTACACTGCATATTTCTATGTGCATTGATATGTTGGTTTGTGCAGTTTTGTTAATGTTATTATGTTTACACGCCAATTTTATAAAGGAAACATTCTGGCTTTTTAAATGTGCGTAAGAGGAGGTAACGACAGTGAAAATGTTGCTCAAAACATTCTTCAATGGCTTGCACACAAGTTAACACGTAACCATAACAGGTTTTCTCTTATGAAAACTCCATTTTTGTTAACAAATACAGCAGTTGTCAGCTAAACAGAGTAATTCTTACAAATATGAAATAAAAGTCAAAATTACATTAATGTATTTCATGGCTAGCTGCATCAAGGGATTAAAATACATTTTCAAGTTTCATTTTTGAAGTATTTAGCAAGCCATAAATTCTGTCAAATATTAATGTACTAACTCAACTAGTTTTGGTATTTTTTTATTGGAGATTTGTTTCACTGCCTTTCAAAATTCCCATGCTGTTCTTGGAAAAAAGAAGACTCACTCTGTATATTTGTACATCATTTTGCTTCTCGTTTTATGTGTTATAAATGAAAACAGATATCTAGTATTCTGTTTCTAATGTTAACGATTCTGTTCGCGTCGAGAGGCTTTAATTAAGGAAACCGTAAATTTTGTCTTACCCAACGCTCATTCTGCCGAATTAGCGTCTACGTTATGGAACATTTCTGGAAGATTCTTTTTTTCTCTTTTTATAATATTTTACAATGATTCTACAGCTAAAGAAAACGTTATCGAGAGATCATCGTTATCATTTTAGGTAACAGTTGATTGCCGATCCTCCGCAATATGGGCTAAGCTATTTTTTCTTTTTATTAATTAAGGAATCTTTCCTTTCTTGGCTCTATTGACATATCTTAAAGCTGATAATTTTGTTTTATTTGCAGGGTGATCTGGAGCAGCTCTCAATCGTAACGGACGTTAGCAGCGTCGAATTACAATGCTCCCTTTAAGGATACCAATTATAGATCCAAGCGTCAAAGACGGAGACGGAAATGAGTCGAAGAAATTTACCACCGAGCGCGTTCCTAAATTACATCCGAAAAAGTCCGTAAAGCACATCATCAATAAGTAATAAAGTGGGAAACGTTTGAGTGAGTAGATTAGTGCTTAAATTAAACAGCCATAAATAATTTATAAAATACATAACTAGTCATCGCGTACAGCTTAATGGTAACCATTGAATGTCTCCATTGCAATAACTGAGAACACTGTTTTCAAGATGTTTTTATTCCTGTCTTATCAAGTAATATTAATAGTAATATTATTAACTTTTACTGTGATATTTTTGTGTCAACTTTATTAGTTGGTAGATTGATAGCTTGAATTTGAATTGCATAAAAAATGATTCTTATTACAACTAGTTTGCAAATAAGAAGCACAGGAATAGTTTTCTTTGAATTGTCATTTTTTTATTACCGAAACTTAGCAGTTCTATCAACTATTATAATCCATTTTACGTTGGATGAAACAATTTCGCCGGATTATAAATTGAAATATAACCGAAGTTATTATAAATTTATACAAATACAAAAAAAAACAGAAAAACATGTTCATTTTCTCTTATGAATACTCAAAGCTACAGTAACTCTGCACAAATAGCAAGGATGGGATTCAAGTTGAAAAATACCCCATTAATATATTAGATTGTCGTGTCCAATTTCCACGCATCTCGTGCAGCCAAAAGTGTTAACATTTAAACTGCAAAATTAAGGCACTTTAAATGTTATATTTTTTGTAACTAATATTTAGCTCACGCTGACACCATTTTAATTTTTCAGCTCAAGCTTCTTTATAAGCATTGGTGGGTTTATTTTGCACAACAACAAATTCAAACGTATTGTTGACCAGTACGGGTAGATCTATTCTTAAGCCTTAAGTAAATACTTCTCCAGATATGCTTACTGCACTATCATCCCATGTGGTTTTTCTTTAATGAAACATGCCGTATTTAATCAGGATTCGTGATTAAATACAATATTTCTGCCTTCATTTCGATACTTCTTCAGATTTGCCAACGTATTATGCTCTCACGATTCATTGAATAGCACTCTTTGTCCAATGATTTCAAGTGGAAACCTAATATCCGTTAAACGAATGTACAGTTGCTCATTGCAAATATAATTATTATTATATAATTGACTCTACTGGTGAAAAGGATTCCATAGAAAAAAGTTGTAGACTGTATATTTATTCCATATTTGAACATATTCATTGCAAACTGAGTTTCTTGTAACTTTAACTATAGGTTTCGGTTGCTGACTTTTCATGTTTTCGCACGAAATATATAGCCGCTGCGCTACAGCCAAGTGCTTTGCTAATTTCTTCTGCTGCTCTAGATACGTTTATTTGTTGAAAAATACATAAATAAGTAAACGCAATTAAAATCGTCGGCTTTTTCTGAACGAGGGAGGTTTCTCCATTGTGCCTTTGTTCACCATATTCCAGATGCTAACTAAAAGGTCATAGTTTGAATAAAGAAATTATAACTGTTATACTTACTACAAACACAGTTTCACGAGAAAATAGCAAAGTTGGTAAACAAAATAATTAACGGGACGAAAAGAAATCAATTTACGCCAGCATAATGACAGTACGACATGACATACTTTATTCGAGTTATTTTTTCAAGCTAGGCGATTTGTGTTAACCCTCATGGAGTTGTAAAACGTATTGTCCTCGAGTTACGATGTTATCGACAATTACTGGAAACCCTATAGGTTTTTTTTTAATTTAGACTTCTTTCAATGAGCTGATTCCAAAAACCTATTTTTGATTAAATTGATATCAGGAAGTAGCTGCATCAAATAAGGAATTAATATATTTTTTTAAAAGTTAAATTTTCACCAAAACATATAGACTAATAATTCTTAAAATACTCATACATACATATACTTACTGAGGTCTTTATGCGTAGTATTTCTGCATTCAGTGTGAACTCATGTTCGACCAATACCTGGTATTTTACCGGTTTATCTGCCAGTTCAAGTAAAACGTTACATAATCAAAGAATAAAACATTATCTATGAGAGCCGGATTTCTATTATTTTTATAGTAGTATACATAAGTATACATATATTCTCCAGATTCAGTTCTGCTGCCGAAGTTATCTCGAACGATATCTTTTCTATTCAAACATTATGGCTGCATTTCATGAATCAATCTGCATACATCTTGTTACTTGTATATTCTGTCGCCAACATCACTCGTCGATAAAATTTCTGTCCTGTCTAATACAATTAAGCACATTTTCAAACTAACAATATAGATAGATTATAACATTACTTACGTACTTCGTTTGCGTATTAAAAAGCCTGTTATCAATGTTAATTACTTTTGTGAGGTGCCGTTAACGATAGCGTTGGCTAGAAGCACAAGATTTTTCAATTTCACATTCTTAACAATATATTAGACATTCTAGAAAAATTAATGGATCTTGAATAATGTGAAATTGAAAGTAAAAATAGATCTGTCGCGACAATTTCCATCGAAGGTATTTGTTTAGCTATAAACGAATGTGTGCGTTACTTTGTAGACAAAAAGTGAATTTGTTTATTTGTCTGCCATACATCAAATTTCACACATTTGATTAATGAGATCATAATTCGAATACTATAGGATTAGCTGTATCCAAACATCCATAAGTTAATAAAATAATATTCCATACGAACCCAGTTCAGAGTGAAGCTGAACGTGAGATACGTTCACTAAATAAATCAAAATTTAAAATCCAGATGCAGTGACTAAATAACTACCATCGACAGACAACGCAATAAATATCAATAGTTAATTTTTATTTATTAGTCAAACAATTTTGAACTACCCTTCTGTTAAGTGTTGACAAATGTTGAACCTTACAAAATGATGATGTAAATTTAGACCATTTTAAGTTAATTTTAATCAATTAGCAACTTTTGTTAACATAAAATGTAATTTTCAGAAATTTAAGACGGAGACATGATGGTTACCATATATATGTATAACAATTTGTATATATTTAAATAAAATTGGACTACCCTATCTTCACATTTATAAATGTTATGATTGTTTCAGAACAACTTGTTATTTCAGAAAGCAATCTTTATATACAGTATGTATATTGGTTAGGTGGACTTCGTGTATCTTCATTATTTAAATGAAATTAACAGAAGTAACTATCCATTTATTAAATTATAATCATTTATTTGTTTTAAAACAAACTAGAACGAAATTTATGATAAATAAACTTTTAATATGCTTCTTTATATATAAATAAAAGATGTAATAAAAGCCAACTCGTACTTCGTCTTGCGTTTTTCAGTTTCGTCATTTATTCACATACAATTACAGCATCTCTATATGTATTTATATACATACATACTTCATTTCGTTTATATTCCATTCTTCAACGTCGTTCGCATTTTCAAAATGTTTGATATGTCAGTATTAAATTTGTTTTGCGATGAATGGAGTTTGTGTAATGAGGGTTGTACAAACAAAATTCTTGTAAAAGGAACTTTTAGGCTTTACTACATCAACAGAGATATGTGTACATGTTAAATGCTTTAATGTAATTACTGTGTACATTTTCTTTGTAACTCAAAAAGGAATAGCCGCAACAATAATAATTGATAATGAACATTTGCTCTTTTTACTAAAGTTACTTGATTTAAAGTCTTTAAAACTTTCCAATTAGGCGTATCATTCCTCTTTGACGATATGTTTCAAATTCCCAAGGACTGTGATTCTAGGTATTTGAATACTAATGCATTCTGCGGTGTTTTCTACGAGTGTTCAATTGAAATTATGTCAACGCCTAGATGCGCTCACAAGTATTGTTGTGCATTAAAAAAAGAACAAATGGTATAATATGGTTCATTGCCGGACCCTGTATTTATTGCCGACAAAGGGCACAGATTTTGGTTTTTCTAATCACTTATCAGTGGTAAATAAAATCACTTTTTTCGCTTCTTTTATAATAAATTGTGCACGCATTTATAAACACCTTTTAAAGTAAACGCAAAAGACTAAACACCGATGTTTTTTTTTCTAAAAAACATTGAATATAATTCCGGTAATCTTTTAAGTTTTGTACGTACCCTGTACTATCTTCTCCATTTTGCGATTTCTCTCAATTATGTGACCCACATTATCTAAACGTGCAGTGTATGACAGACGCGCTGTGGCGCCACGGCCTCGTACCGCTTAAGATATGCATTTGTTGGCATTAATGAGGTTTCGTACAAATTCAGACCTAAAATCCAGTTGCAAAATGGGTTTCTCTATGTATGCAAGTCGGTGTAGTTTCAAAGCATTCACAATGTAAAGTCTAACATACTTATGAATAATGGCCACCACCATTTAATTCTACGAATACTTATTTAGTAATTTGCAACCGCGTTGTCACGTAAGTCAACGGCTCCTAAGTATGTGTTATATTTAGCAATCGCATTTGGTTGTGATACAGAGAGCACACAGGCTATGACACTTTACGTGTCATCTATTGTACCAGGATTTTTTTTTCTATTGAGCTACACGTTTCCAAAGGACACTTCAATATTCTGTTCTCACTTATTGTTCCAGTAGGAAAATATTTTTTAAATCAGCCAACAGCTAAATTATTACTTTCAAAGGATTGATGACAACTGTTAAACTTAAACCAAATTCTTTTCAGCATTTTCAACAGTTCTTCCATCACAATCTATAAATTGATATAAATATCCATCACTAGAAGCCAGGCACCACATTTTCTATCCGAAATGTATTAGCTTCCCTTTCAAAAACATTTTTACTGAGTGACATCCAAAACGGGCATTTATTCTCTAGTTGATAAAAATATTTCACTTGTGCACATTTTTCGTCTTATCTAGTTGATTATTATCTGCAAGGTAAGTACCTATGTATATTCTATTTTGTGTCACAAACTCTGTTTCGAAACATCGCATTTTTTACAAATTGAACACCTTTATCTTTGTCAGATGACCAGTCCAGTTTTCAGTGTGGAACAAGATCGTCATATTCATTCAAAATCAGTATACTTATCTAAAACTATTTCAATATCCCTTTGATTTAAAGCGAAATGAATGCGGTTATTATCTCTCACATATTTTGCTTGAAGTTGAGTTTGAAATAATAACCTGCATAACATTTTTATCACACATTTGAAGGAATCAAACACAGATTTAGCTCCTCAAAAGTTCCAGTTTTTCCTGGTGCAGATAAAGCACGTCATAATGTATGCCATACTCTATCTCAATTGTGTTATTCGAACTCACTTTCTCTAACGTTCTCACTATATCTGTTTACTTTGGCATAACTACTTCTACTATTGACTTGTATAGCTGTCCAGATTAGTTTACTTTTTTGCATTGAAAGAAAGTTGGAATTTAAGTGCAGTAGTCTACTCTAGTCTGAAAGCTTGGCAAGTTATCCACTTTTCTGTCGTAGCTACTGGTCCAAGTGCTTGTACAAGTATTTTTGCATTGTGTTGATATTGGATTAGTTGCTGTTTTTCAAAGTAAGTTTACAAGTACCTAACTATATATATAGATTGATGAGCTAGTGAAGTATCTAACATAAAGTTGAATATAAAAAATAAGCAGTCATGACAGTCATGCTGAAGATGTTTTTATCATTATTCAACCTAACTAAACACCGTTTTATCGCACGTTTTTCTTCAATTCATTTTAACTTTTAAAATAACTTTCTATTCATTAAATTTGGATAAATTAAAAAGTCATGATATTAAAGATTTTATCACTCGAAAGTATGGTCCACTCTAATTATAGATATACGTATATTCAGATTGTTTACTATTGCTTTAGTTTTTCTCTCCAATGTAATAAAATATAGGCATTAATTTTATGATGTACAGACAGCTAGACACTTATTTACATTTGGTAAAAAAGTATCTGTATAAAACCAACGCAACCTTTCTACTACATTGGCAAGGAATAGAATAATGTAACTGAAAATAAAATCTTGTAATCTACAATCAATAATACACACAAAGGTAACTTAAACTAGTGTGTGCTCTATTTTCACAGCAATAGAAAATATTCTGAACGAGCGTATGAAAAATATACTTTTATATCCATTTCATTTAAAAGTAATCTGCCTAAATTCTTCTAACATACAATAATTCAATGTAAAAGTGGTTATTAATGCAGAATATTTAGCAATTAACACGTATACCTTGAAATTATAACCAATTACCTATGCAATTGTGTTTCAATGTCTAGTATATAAGGAAAGTAATATACTATGTACATATTCAGGAATACAAAGTTTCCAAAAGTATCCATGACTATCTCTTCTATTATTTCCAAACTAGGTTGACAACGCCTGTTAGCATACATTAGAAAACAATTCATAATTTCATGTTTCTCACTTAATTATTCTAGCTGAAATTATTATGAAAATGTGTAAATTTTCCCAAATGCAGTTAAACGTCACTTATTTTTTTTAATATCTGGGTAGATAATATAAAAATTCCACCTAGTGTTTGTAAATATTTGAATAAGTAAACATACTTACTAATTGAAAACGGCGAGAAATGCTACAATATAAAAACCCAAAAAATGCCTGTAATAAACACACGTGGTAGGTATGTTGTTGCAACACTCGGCGGCGCTACTTCCGATCCTATCTAGTAGATGGACTAAGGTTAGAATTAGTCCATTGTCGGAGGCTGTTGTACAATATATGTCGAGCTTCGAACTGCGATAAAATTGAGTCTTACATTTGGAGGAACGCTGACGAGACCAAAAAGGTCAAAACCACGTGGTCCGTTTCAAATTCATCTTTTTTTCATTGCCCTCGTTTACAAGGCGATTCCAACAACCTACCACGAGCGCCTATTAGAGGCATTTTTAGGTTTTTCTTTAATATTTACTAATGATTTTCCCATTAGAGTGATTTTTTTTCGAATACTCATACTCCAATGGATCACAATTCCAAACTTTTGAAATAGGAGGCTGTAACAATATAAGACTTTCATTATCATTTTATAAATTACTAGCTGGCCCAGCAGACTTCGTTCTGCCTAGAAAAGTATTGATTTAGATATTTAATGTTTTATTGTTACTGGTACCACGCCCCGTGTCCCGCCCGTCCCGTACCACCACCCGTGTCCAGCCCTTCCCGTACCACCACCGTGTCCCGCCCGTAAAAAAATTGTCCCGTAACGTAAACATAAACGTCATGTGTCATAAAAAGTCCCGTAAAATCCACCACAACATGTATGGGAAAATGTCTTGCCCGTCCGGATACCACCGTATTCTTCTTGTCTCGCCCGTCCCGTACTGTAAAATTGTCCACAACATAACGTAAAAACGTCATCTACCAAAAAAATGGCGTCATAAAATCACTCCATACAAAATGTATGGGAAAATGAATTTCTTGATATTTTTTTCGGGGATATCTAAACAGGGAATTTTCTTGGGTCATTCGTTGTTGTTTGTCACGCGCTCAGAGCAGTCCGAATCTGTTTGTAAATCATCATGAAATCGGTCGAGGCGTTCTTGAGTTATAAGCGTAGTAAATAACGGCTTTCACTGTTATCTATACCTATAAATAAATTTCACATAAACAAAAAAACTTAAAAGTCTAAAATTTTGGAACTCTCAAAAGTTCGATTTTCAAAACGAAGAGATGGAATAGCGAGATATTTCATTTTTATCAATTATTTTACGAAATACACGAAGCTAAAGGCTGAGACTTGGGAACAATATAGAACAAACCTCGGAAAACCTGGTAAAACTGTCAAAAATCTGATTACGCTAAACTGTAGAGCGAAAGGAAAAAATGTTATGTTTTCGTTAGAAAGATTTCTTCAGTGGAAGAAATTTACATTTAACTTGTATCAAAATACAAATAATATAAATGTTATATCGGACAAACCAAACAATATTCAAAGAAACGAATTTATAATCACCAATACACTGCATTTACCTCTGCAATAATGTCTAAGCTGAAACTGCTTTATCTAAAAGTCTTAAAGATTAGACTGACGATAAGTTTTGATTTTCAAAACACTAAAATTTTAAACAACAAAAATAATTATAAAAAAGATTAATTTAATAAATGATATACATTAAAAAAGTTTGAAAATACCGTAAATTTTAGAACTGATATCGATAATTTAAGTGTTTTTTATAATAATTTAATTCACGCCTGAATTTTATTAATTTTAAGCTACAAATAGGGTGTTTTGTCATGTTCTTCCTAGTCCTTGACCAGAATTGTTAGATCTTGACAAAAAATAGACTGATATACGAATAATTAAAAAACGACATAATTTTTATTTAGTTGTAGAACACTAAAATTTTAAACTGAACAAATAATTTTAAAAAAACACCGACGCGTTTCAAGATGCAATGCTGTCATTTTCAACTGATATCGATAATTGAAGTGTTATTAATAATTTAAACGCGTTGAATTTTTTAATTTTAAGCTCTTGACTTTGGTGTTTTCATGTTTTTCCCTAGTCCTTTAGTGTTAGAGCTTGATAAAAAAAGACTGATCCAGTGAAGAACATTTTATAGTTGTATTAAACCAATATATCTTTCATTATTATTTGAGAATGTAATTAAAATTTGATATATCAATGATTTCTTTGTTTTTTAGATATTTTTGTTGATAGGCATGGCCATTTATAGTATTATTTGTATTTTGACACATATTAAATGTCAATTTCTTCCACTGAAAAAGTCTTATTAACGAAAACATAATATTATATGTTCTGGAATAAATTGATATTTAATTAATTGTTGTTTTATTGACCTACAAGTGGAAATATTTCAGGAATTGAAAGATAAGTACATAAAGGTCACAAAATAGATAATATTAATTATAATCTATATCACATAAATAACGGTGTTTACCAGCGTTCGATTGTTCACGTGAACAGGAACTTGATGAAATTGAATTGAATTTATTTATATTGAGACTGGGAGGAAATGTCCTATTAATTCGTTATTTACCTATTCAATACTAACATTAAATGGTTAATGGGATCAAATCTGCGTTAACCATTATCTTGTTCTTAAGTTGTTCTTCTAATATGCTACAAGGTGTATCAACTTTACGTAGTAATACTCTAATAAATGCAGCTGTATTTTGACAGTGCTGTATCTGTACTTACATACATACACATATACGTATAAAAATATTAAATATTTGAATAAATTTAATAATATATAAATATTACGTAATAGTATACTGTAGTATTTTTTTAAACTGTATAATAATATTACGTATGTACTTATTATAAATGTTTATAAAGCGAAAACAAGAGTTAAAAGCATAAACACATTTTCAATGCTAAAGTTGGTGTAATGTATTAATCAAGACACTTTGACTGATGGAAATAATATAGATAAAGCCTATTAAGGAACTATATAGAAACTATTACGAGAAGATTAAATTGGTTTATTATAAGATGTAAATCTAATACTATTTTTGTACAGTATACATTCTACATAAAAATCTTTTAAAATGTATTCTGAAACATGTGAATATATATGTATTAATATTCTCTGTGCATTTTTATAAAGTAAAAATTTTAAATGTTAAAATAATAAATATTTACTAGTCGCAATAATCAAACCGGTAATAGTACAATCGATCAATATACATAAATGATTTCTTATTGGCATATTGCATACTCATTTCTATCGTTGCATAAGATTTTACATTTAATCAAACTGCAAACGCAATTTGTTAATGCATACACCTGTATAATAGAATCAGTTGTGTTATCTATCTAGGTCAGAATCATTTCAGCGACCCGTGTAATTGAAAACCCGTCGTATTAAATCAACTATACCGCTGCCGACAAACTTTCTATTCTCCTAAAATAAATATTGAATTTAGTTGGTGGGTATGTATAATTACTGACTTTTTATTGATTTAAGTTTATTAACTTTTCGAACTATAATCTAGCGCTACCACTCAGCGTTCATTTTACAAGAAAGCAATAGATACATAATTAAGTATTACGTTGAAAAATTTATTGTATGCAGCGATGATTTGTAAAGTGATGAAAGTCGTGAAATAAAAAAAGAACTATTATTAATTAAATTTATACATATATGTATAAATTTAATTAGTATTAAATCCACCACAGCAATGAATCAAAGCTTTGTTTGCACTAATATATAATCCAGTAACAGAAACACGTGCTTGGTATTATTGAATTCATTCTTTTATTTATCGGCAGCAAAAAAATAATGGAATTTGAAATCTTGCATAGCTAATAAAAAAATGGTATGATACAATAACACTCTTGTAAATTACTTGAAATTTTCTCATTTTATCACTGAGTTGCACAAATTGCTTATTTTATATCCGTCCACGTCGATTTGTCCTGAACTACGCTGGGTTAGACCTCAGCGCAAAACGTTTCCTAAAACTATCTAAGTCATAAATCTGAAGGTATTTCTGTGGGTAATTCTAGGTCCGAACTATAATATCCGAGGTTGGTATCCTACACACTGAGTCCTGTATTATTTTCGATTTATGCATTTCAGTTGTGTTCATTCTCATAACTTGCTTAGCTATAATTTTCATATGTATGCTGATGACATACAGATACACATTATTTTCAACATTAATGATATGCCATTTTCGTTTCCCTTGTCAACACTAACTTGGAGGAGGTCGTTTTTCAACCTCTACTTTTCTCTCTTTCCCTCTACTCTTTTTATTTAGTACAGTAGAACCTCGATTATCCGTGTGCGGATTAACCGTGTTAGCAAACAGCTTTGATTATCCGGGTTTCAATTATCCGTGCAGAATGCGAATTAGTACAAACGGTGCACGTCAATTCGCCGCACCATCATCGTATACATCCGCTTTCCACGTTAACGCCTTGAATCGTTTTGCAATACCTCCTACAATTTTAACTTTTTCTAAATAATTTTTTCATCAAAAACTTCTGTAGTTCCCTATCTTCAAATTTGTCGCTGGAAGTTTTTCGAAATCTAAACTATCTTCGATTCAATTGTCAATGAAAGTTGAAGAAGCATTCCGATCGACTCGTATTAATTTACGTAAGTAGTCATAATATGTAATTTGTAAACCAACTTTTTTGACTAAAATAAGTAAGTGCGGATTAACCGTGCTTTTCGATTTTCCGGGCTTGGTTCAGTCCCGACCAGCACGGATAATCGAGGTTCTACTGTACTAGTATTCTAGTAGTTAATACTTAAACTGATTATAATGTGAAATTTAGGAATCAAGAAAACTAAAAAAACCATTAGTTAACATTTTGACCGTATACCTCTGTGCTCAAAATATAATACAGTTTCTTAAAATTATATATAGCCACCAATACTAATAAATATAACGCATGGAAATCGTCCCATTTATCCTGTATTACACGGACTTTCAGCTCATTGTTGTACACAGAACATGTAGAGCAACTGAGGCCAGCTAGAAAAGAGATAGATCTAGAGTGGGGCGGTTGTAAAACAGGGAATAGCATGCTTGTCAGTGTCAATGTTGTCAATGCGTTAATTTTCATATTCCGTATATGTTTTACAACCGCTCCACTCTAGATCTATCTCTTTTCCAGGTGGCCTTAATCCCTCTAAATAATCTGTATATAGAATAAAGTCAGCTGGTCACCATGTTTGCACGTTGAATAGGTTTCACTATGAATTTAAACTACTGTTAATACGCACTAAATATTTACAAAAAGAAAATCTATATTTAAAATTCTCTATATTTTACATAAACAGAGTCACACCTTGCCAGATATTTTCAACAAAAATCGTATACTGATTTATGATTAGTCTAGATTATTGAAAACCCCATCATAATTACAATCTGAAATTAATCTGTCCGAGCGCTTTGTCAAAAAATTTCATTCATATAAAATATGTATATTAAAATTTTTCACTACAAAATATGTACTATGTACACTCGGTACGACTTAGTCTTCGAACGATTTTAATAAGTCGTTCGAAGACTAAGTCGTACCGACTGTACGTTATATGTTTTTGTTATACTACATAAATGACTAGATATATTATAAAACATATATTTGTATATAACAGGAAATATCCATAATATAAAAGTTATTATATACGAATTGTCCTCAATATGGCTTAATATTTTAGTATTAAATTTTATATATAAGCATTTGACAAGTCCATGTAGCGCTGCGTTTACAAAACATTTTTAAGTACCTGTGAGACAATAGGCACCTGTTAGTTAATACACCTAATTTTATACAAAATTATATTGAAACAGTATTTTTTATTTGTTTAAACTTCGAACTTATGTCTATTTTAACCACTGTAAGTGTCTATTTTATGTATTTTAGCTAATATATGTATATGTACGAACTAGTACTTGTAAATATTGCATATAACTCTATAGAAGGATACTCCATGTGATTTGTATGTAATTCTTTTATAAATTATGTCATATGTTATTTATTTATCTTTCTTCGCTATTGATGTATGTTATAAATCTGACAAGACAATAAATTAGTAACACAACAATAGGAATACGAACATGTACTGCATTGTTCGGTGGCTTAATTTCAATTTCTGTACATAAATCTGTCCAAATGAAAAATAAAAACCTAAAAAACTGTTTTAGCGTGTTATTTAATTGCTGATTCCCGCCTATTATAATTTATAGTCCTGTGTGCCTGGATTATTCACATGAAAATGTAATTACGAGACGAGGGTTACATCGAATGGATATAGTCGACAAATTTCAGCGAAGGTTAGTATCATGGACAGCTTTATTAACGAATTACTTGCTTCTAAATATGTACGCATGGGCTATATTATTATATAATTTTTTGTAACAGCATGTGACGTTATTCGTAAATTTATCTTACAGTGGAAGATAATCGAAACGCTCAAAAATATCACACAATATATCTTTCTCTTGTTAGCGGAATAAAGGTACCTATGTGGCATAAATAAATGAGAATAAATCAAAGTCATCCGCATGCAAATTAATTTAGATACCGATTACAAATCTGATGTCTATTTCTTTCTAATACATACATATGTGTATATGCATAAAAAGTTCGAAACGGTGATATTCTCAAACATCAATCATATTTATAAATACACGTTGCCATCAGGATATTCAATTTATGGAAAAACAACATCAAGGTTTTCACAACCAAAACAAAATCAATGTTAATATTAAATTTTGTCCTTAAATTAAATATTAAGAAACAAACAATTTGATTTTCCATCTTGAAAATAATATTTTTTCCGGTTTATCCAGAAATCTTAAATTTATACAACAATAACATTTTAGTATCCCAGGATAAGGTAAAGTACTATGCCGGAATTTAAAATTGAGAATATTTTCACTGCAACTCGACTCCAACAGACTGTTATCTGTAAGCAAAAATGAACCTTCTAGTCGAATCAATAGAAGTATTGAAATACAATGAATACGATCGAGACGCTTACACAAACAGATTTACGTCGCATCTGTTATCGTATTAAGAGTTTAAAATCTTTACTGATTTTTAGTTTGTAGGATGTTTTATTAATTGTGTTCACATTTTCCAATTACATATATCTCCATTATATTGTATTATTTGTATGTTTCATATCTGTTACATTTGTAATGGAAAGTATTTATTACTTTTATATACACACATACATACATATGTATATGTAGTTAATACCTAGATTAATTGTAAAAGATATACGAAACATGTATCAAAACAAACTATACAGCGTGAATTGGAAGGACGAAAAGAAAAGTTATTACTTACTGACAATAATATTGCCGTACCTACTTCAATTCGTATAGAGAAAGCGATGAAATGTGTAATAATTATATCCTTACCTGAAAATCAAACGTAAAAAAATTCGTATAGAAAGCACATCTCAACGTAATGTATTTACAATATATTCTTTGTAATTATTTCTCCATATCAACATACATATGTATGTATGTCTTTAAATGGTTATTTCTGTAAATACGAGTAAACTGAAAAACTAAAATTTAGTAACGTAATTTCTAGCCTTTATGCTTAGTTATAACTGAAGAAATATATGCATAGAGCTTAATTATTAATTCTTATTAAATTGCAATTAAAGCAGACATATTTTATGGTCATGCAAATTGGTTTGGCAGTTTATTACAAAACTAGTTGACAAAATAAATTAAATTTCTGTTATCTCAAACAAAAGTTTATTTATAGCTCCTAAGAAATGTCAAAATCAGTGTGAATCACCAACTATACGTACGAAATTTTAAGCATGGTTAGCATGTTCAGCAGTTTTTAGTTAGTGTTTATTTTTTGATGAGAGTCCCATTATTGTCTACCTTTTATGTATTTCCAAAGCGATCTTATATAGAGAATAAAAAATAATAAAATATAGAATATAAACCAGTGATACAATATTGAGAATTAATATATGTATTTTCAATTTAATATTAGCACAGCAAAGTATTTTTAAAAATGTATATTTTATTCTGGATGACTAAAACTGTTAAACTCTGTAGACCAGTGTAGTCTAAGATTGCTTCGGCAACTATTATTTTATGTTCCCGAGGTTTCACAAAATTTGGTAGTTTGTTTATCTCTATGTATGATGTATTTGTACAAACGAGGTATGTTGATAGTACATAAACAGGGTGTCACCATTGACACAAAGCATTTATGAATAAAACATACACGACATGATTTCTTTACGTCAAGCGTGACATTCTCTTCACATACTACAAATATAAGTTTTCTTTGAACAAATACCGCTATCCTATTGCAAAGGTCCTCCAGGTACTGCCTTCTTCAAATTAAATGCGAATTTTTCAGTACCGAATTTCTATTTAGTAAAAAAGGCTTTGCTTCAATGCGAATTTCATTTATAATAATAATAAAGGCATTTATTGGCATCATAATAGGTACATCCTTGACAATAAGACATAATAAAAAAAACAGAAAGCCAAAATGACCATATCACATAGCCGTTGCATAAGTGTACGTGCTCTGTGTTCTACCTATAGCTTTAGATATACATACAGGGTGATTGGTGATAATGGCCCATTAAAAGTATTATACAAGGGGAACGAAATTTTAAAACAAAATTTTGCAGTTGGATATGGTTGAATATGAGCTATCATGTGAAAACATTTTTGAGTACATAGGACTTCCAGTTAACCGGAAGTGGTCATCAACTTTAATTTTTTAAACAGCATGCTGTGAAATAAATTACAAATTCAGCTTCTATGATAAATTTTACACATATTTGTGACAGATACCGATCTTACTTTATAGTGATATTACGTCACGTAGGAGTAAAAGAGATGAATAAAATTTTGCATACGCACAGCTGATATTGTGTAGTTACACAACATTTGAAGTTTTTCTTTCTAACATTATACGGGATGTTTAAAAAATTAGTTGTTTGTGAAATTTATTTTATAGGATGCTATTTAAAAAATCGAAGTTGATGCTCACTTCCGATTAACCGGAAGTGATATTTACTCAAAAATATTTTCACGTGATAGTTCATATTCAACCATATCCAACTGCAAAATTTTGGTTTAAAATTCCGTTCCGTTTGTATAATACTTTTAATAGGCCATTCTCACCAATCATCCTGTATATAGGAAGAAAAATATACATATAGTAAGCAAAAATCAAATAAAAAAATTAAAATAAAAAAGTAAAATAGAAATACGAATACAAAATACTAATACATACTACTTAACTAAGAAAACGTAACCGTTAAGAGTATAGGTGTCAAATCCCTGCTATTAAATTTATGTACTATCGCGAGCATTTTAAACGACTCAAACTGCCATAAAACGTATCTATTGTAGGCTTTCCTTACTTGGAGCAATATTCAGGTAAATATAACTAGGCAACTGTAATAACCCGTATAGCCGCAGGCCGGAGGATAGACACTATTTAAAAGAAATCTAAGCGGAAAGAATTATGAATATATTTGACATGAGTATGATGTACTGAGAAAATATTGATCTAACAACAATTATTGCAAAAATTATAAACTTACAGATTAGGACACGTAATTATGGAAAGAATTTAATATTATTTTATTAGTATGTGGTCAATGTTTTAATTGACACAGCCGATAGTAGATAACGTATAGAAATATTATGTGTGTCCTTTTACAAGAAATCTCAAATTAAACAAGGTATACTTCTAATACTAAAATATCTCTTATTTCTTAGCCTTTTGTGAAATTTTATTTAAAATGTCGGTTTTAATTGAAATAGTACTTATAATTTACTGACATTAACAATACAAAATTTGATGACGAAATATAGTTGGTTATAGATGCACGTTATGGGTATATAGAAGAATATTAATGATAATATTTGTCGGTGTTTGTTTTGTCGGATGCTTAGGAACTTTAAACGTGTGTATAAATACGACAGTTATATTAATTTAGTAAGAATTTAAAGCTAATAATAGCTAGTTCTTAGAACAATTTGCCCTACTGAAGTAAATTCAATGTAATATCTTTATAGAACTAATTATCAACCGTTAAGTACCTGGAAAATGTTTAATTTATAAACGCTAATTGAGATAAACGTAGAGCTAGTGGGGTTAGCAGCCAATTTTTTTTTTCTTTTTTTTTACTTTTCAGGGTAGAGGTCGTTCCCTGACCATATTGTCTTGTAATATCTTCAAAAAACCCCATCTGGAATGATAGTTAGAGGGGAAGTAACGGCTGTCACAACGTTAACTAAACGCTAATTGAGATGAACGTAGAGCTAGTGGGGTTAGCAGCCAATATTTATTATTGGCTGCTAACCCCACTAGCTCTACGCCCACGAGACAAATGAAAACGTATTGCACTGCACCTGACTGGTCTTTATAAATTAATAGTTAGAGGGGAAGTAACGGCTGTCACAACGTTAACTAAACGCTAATTGAGATGAACGTAGAGCTAGTGGGGTTAGCAGCCAATATTTATTATTGGCTGCTAACGAGACAAATGAAAACGTATTGCACTGCACCTGACTGGTCTTTATAAATTAATAGTTAGAGGGGAAGTAACGGCTGTCACAACGTTAACTAAACGCTAATTGAGATGAACGTAGAGCTAGTGGGGTTAGCAGCCAATTTTTTTTTTCTCTTTTTTACTTTTCAGCTAGTGGGGTTAGCAGCCAATAATAAATATTGGCTGCTAACCCCACTAGCTCTACGTTCATCTCAATTAGCGTTTAGTTAACGTTGTGACAGCCGTTACTTCCCCTCTAACTATTAATTTATAAAGACCAGTCAGGTGCAGTGCAATACGTTTTCATTTGTCTCGTCCATTAAAATGTTCCTAAATCAACTGATAATTACCTTAGATATATTTCGCCCTATGAAAAAATTAATATATATTCAGAAATAAATATTTGTTTAAATTGATATTTAATTTTAATCATTTCTTAATGTTTTGCAAACATTGTTTTTCCTTCATCAGAGTTCCTATAAATACAATAGTAATATTATATATAAAAATTTATTTTAAATATGCACTGCCTATGAATGTTCTAGACATAATATCAAACAGAGCGAATTTCGTGAATAAATACGAATCATATTATAATCACGTAATATGTATTACAACCATCACAGGATATATAATTTATTGCAAATCTTTCTACCTGCTTGTTATCGACCTCTAATTACAGTCGCCCAGTGCTACTTCTCAAATGTTTCGAGTAGCTGTATACGGCCATAACGCTTGAAATGTGACTCGTTTAAAATGCTCGCGATAGTACATACAGTGATAATAAATAGCATTATACAATCCCAAAGTTCAAGAAAAAAAACTAGGAATCGTTTATTTACGGAACCTTCAACAACATTGTTTTAAGGTGCGCTCTCAATGACGTTATATTGTCAAATTATCTGATAAAAAAGAGTTCTGCTTTGACAAACATCTTCAGACCAATTAAATCTACATTAAAGTAAAGCATTTCTTTATTAAATATACATTTTCCCATGCACTTACATTCGCATATAATTTAAAAAAGATGGCACTTTATACGTTATGCATACAGCTAATTTCTAATTTATTTATTTATTTAAACATTAAACATTACATTACTACAATTAAATTAAATTTACATTTCATCATTAAGACTCCAACAATAAATTGACCAGAGAAAAAAAAACAATAAGTAAAAAAATAAACGGGCTGCGACTCCACAGACCTGCAGGCGTCCACAGTGGTCGCCCGGCGTCTGATATTTTAAAGGAGCTTCCCACAGTCACCTTCAGATACTGCCCGGATTGGTGATACAAACTAGCATACATCAGTATATGATAAACACATAGGACAAAGCATAAAGCGCTGACGTTCCCATTAATTAAAGAGAGTTAAAAAAAAAAAGAATCAATACCACAAAAAAAACAGTCGATAAAGGGGTAGGTACATATTTGTGTAAGCGTTTCAACTGAGCAGTGGCCACTAGCGCATGTCCCCTTCCTGGCTGACAAAAAGTTTCCTCCGAACGTGCACTCTGAAAGATGCCAAAGATAAATTTCTGAAATAATCCGGAATAGAGTTATATGTTTTAGCAACCTGATATGAAAAACTTCTCTCATACATAGCAGTTCTATGAATGGGTGTAGTTAATAAACCTCTGCTCCGGATGTTCACATTATGCACATCTGTTCGGAAGGATATCTTCTGAAATAGGTACTGGGGACATTTTGTTGTCAGGATTTTATGAAAAAGAGATAGACTGTGCAATTCTCGTCTGTTCCGCATATTCAACCAATTTAACTCGTTAATCTTAGCTGAAACATGCTGCCATTTACGCAACCCATAGATCATGCGAACACAGTTATTCTGCACAAGCTGAATTTTATTACTTGTAACCTTGTCTATGCAAGGTCCATACACTACATCACAGAAATTAAACTGTGAAAGTACTAGTGCCTCTGCCAGCATTGTTCTGAACCTTCGATTCAAAAAGTCACGATTCGAGTACAGTACTTTTAAGGCAGAGTAAGATGTTCTTATACGGGAATCTATGTGCTGTTTAAATCTCAGAGGAATATCAAGATGTAATCCTAAGTTACATTTAATGTCCACCAATGACAAACTGCTACCATTTATTTTTATATCCAAGTGACACTTGGCTGCTTCTCGCAGACTCTCACTACCGAACAACATGACCGCGGATTTAGCAGGATTAATTTTAAGAGAATGTAAATTGCAATACTTGACCAGTGAGTCCAAGTCCTCGTTAACGCGAGAGTTCGCCATGGGCGCATCATCAACATTAAAAGAATAAAATAACTGCGTATCGTCCGCATAGTTATGACATTTACAAAATTTGAAACATTTATCAATGTTACACAAATACAAGGTAAATAATAAAGGCCCCAAAATTGAGCCTTGGGGAACCCCGCAAGTCAAGGAAAGCTCAGACGAGACTCTACCATGTAGAGACACATACTGCATTCTGCCACGTAAGTAATTTTCAAGTAAACCTATTGCTGAAGGAGAGAACCCAAGATAAGCGAGAATATGCAATAGTGTGCCATGATTAATAGTATCAAATGCTTTTGAAAAGTCTAATAGGATGAGGATAGTTAGTTTGCGATTATCCGTGGCTGAAAGAATCTCATCAACAATGTGCAGAAGAGCTGTGTGACATCCATGGCGTGGCCTAAAACCCGATTGATTCGCAGGTATAAGATGATGGATCTCTAAATACGAACGCATCTGTTGCTCCAATACCTTTTCCAAAATCTTCGAAAGGCAAGGCAAAATACTGATCGGTCTGAGATCACCATAGCCATAAACCATTCCAGCTTTAGGAATTGGTGTTACCTTGGCAACTTTCCACACATGTGGAACCTTACAGGAATCTATGCAATAATTAATTAAATGACCAACATACATAATGACAGTTATAAAGTATAGCATTATTTTGTTCAATTCACTTTCGGTGTTTTGTACGTCTCAATGATTATTTCACAATTTGTCCAACATTAACTACCCTGTTCGTCTCATCCCTCTCCAATTTTAATTTGTAATACGGCAAATTTCATTTATTTAAGCTTTTGTCAATATAAGCAAGATAATAATAATTACTAGTTGTACTACTGTAATACTTAGTTTTCTGCGGTGGATGGTGTATTGCTTGTCAAGACCGCATGATATGTAGTGTGTATAGATAGGTTTATTACATCATTTCGACGTAAATAACGTTGCCCTGTTAATTACGTCCCAACAACGAATACCGACACAGCTAGTGAGCAAGCACTGCCCAATCGCTCTGTGTACATTGAAAATTAATCTAGTAGAGATGTTCCAGTTTTGGGTTATTAATATGAAATCTCATATATACTATATCCTGGAGTTTTCATATAAACCCACAAAAAAGTCGAGTGGATTTAAATCTAGGCTACGAGGAGGCCACCTTCTGTAACTGTCACATTCAATCCGTCCAGGATATGTGGCATCGAAACACACATCTATCCTTATATTTCAAGCGATACATCGTTTGGATCGTCCGGCAAACCATTTGCCAAGAATTGTAAAGAATTTGCCCCAGTTGGTCGCTCTGGAAATACATGCATGAAGTCCTAGAAGAGTATCTTCTAAAATGCCGTCCCATACGTTTACCGAAAATTCATGCTACAACCAATGCTGTCTTGCCACATGTGGATCTGCATCCACCCAATGATGTACCTTATGAAAATTCATAACGCCATATCGCTTAAAACCGTAGTACCATACGTGAAATACGCCCACCTCTTAATAAGATCCACTAGCTCACCTTCAGCAGGTAAAACTCTGCAGGGCCTTTCACGCTTACCACTTTCGTTGTTTGGTAACAATCTACGTGCTTTCTTTAATCTGAAGGCTAGACGTGTTACGCACTTGTATCACGGAACTCCACGATTTGGAAAACGCTATCTATACCTATGACAAATTCGACGCGCATTATCATTATAAATGTACATCATATCGATAGCTTCACACGTTGTGTAGGACATACTCGACTCTGTGCTTATCATTGAAAAATTGAAATTTTTACGCGGAAGCAGTTATTTTGACGAGAAAAAAATAGAAAGAAGTTGTAATTTTTAGGTTAAATCGGCCATTTCGCATGACGGCTCTCCTACCGGACATTGCACTGTCCTATATAAGTTACTATATCAACAACTATTATAATAGTTGTTTCTTAAGAATTTCAGAGTATACTCTGAAGCTGTTTAATTTCTGTTGTCTACAGAATATAATAAAACTAACTTAAAGTTATCACTAACCTTGAATTCAAGATGTACAAATCTGTATGTAATCAAAAATTAAAACCACATATTCGTACATCAGTAAAATATGCCAAAGATTTTTTATAATTATACCTTGAATATTTCTAATCCTAGCCCAATCGTATCCTACGAATCCAAAAGAAATTATCCTCTTCTAATTAACAAATCACCCACAAACACATTTTTGTTCACTACATTTTTACACGCACAATTATGATAAACACAAACGAAGCTTGTAACTAGTATCCTTCTTTACACTTCAAAATACCGTTTACAACTAAAAGAAATAATATTAAATTCTTACTTCTTGCGTGAGGCAGTGTTTGAATTTCATGATTTCTAACTATTATAGACAGTAAAAGAAAAAGAACGTTAAGGTTTTTTGAGGGAGTAGTAAAGAACTATGAAGCGCTGCCTATAATGAAAAACTACACAAACAAACATGGCTACACATCACTAGAATGGTCGACTGTTGTCTGCAGGTCAGGCCAGTAATAAGCTTCATATAGGAGATACACGTTTTGATGTTTTCAAACCATGGTCGTTTTCTACGATATTCTACGCTCAATATATGTAGTATTATTGACTATATATACATACAACGCGTAACAGTTAACCGATAATCGATCTATCGCGCATCGAAACCCAAGTAAGACTAACCAACGTTTGGAATAGCGTATGGCGTTACGTACTAAGTACGGGCCGGGTAAGCAGACGAGCTTCGACCACTCTTGTCATTACATTTAATATCGCAAAAAATATCTAGCATGTTATTTGAAAAGAGGTTCTGCTAAAATAAAATATATGTTGGAACTAAATTTTATAACAATATCATGGATGAAATGTATTTTTTATTACATCTTTCCATAGAAAATACATAAGTGAATACAGAATTTCACAGGGGATACATTTTAAACGTATAAAGTAAATATTTTTGGTTATTTAAAAGAAACTTTATTGACTAATTTTATTTAATCTATCCAGTATAAACGGATATACGTTACTATGCATCAAAAACTACACATTTCTGTCATTATATGTATTCTGAGCAATTTTTTAAATAGCATTGTATGTTTCTATATCGATATGCTGTCGTACTTGCGCTAATAATAATAGTAACAACTAAAAACGGCAAGTGTGGTTCGGTAGCACGGGCGTAACTATATCGGCTTTACCGAAATAAAAATGGGCGTTATTTAGAGAAACTTTATACTAGAATTAATGAAAACACAGACGTAATATATAACCTTACCTTATTAGCAAACAAACACGTTGAAGCATTTTCACGAATTTTCGACATTTTAAATGCGTTGCAACCGAATTATAGGTACGCATACTTGCAATGCATGATCATGCAACAATACCGTACGATGCCTACAAACTACATATTTCACTACCTACATACTCGTACGACAGGCGCGCGCCTTTAACGCTCCCGATGTACTGCCACTGGCAGCTAACCAATTCAAGTACCAAGTACATACATAAAGCTAATTTGGACAGTACAATACAATGGAAAGACTTCAGAGCAGTTTAGAATGGACCAAAGTATAACATAAGAGGATACTCTTAAGTTAATTGTTGTACTATATTCACAGTAAATACACGCAAAAAGTGAACGATCTTGTAAATATATGAGCAGGGGAAATAAACGGAGTTAACCTGTAAATTAATATAGACCAGTACAAGACAATAAGCATCAAGGACACCTAATTCTGTTATATGTGTTGTCTCTGTTAAACCCAGATATATTTCCACTTATTAATTAAAAATCAATTCGTTCCATTGAAAAACGAAAGCATATATTGTAGTAAATTAATGCAGATCTGCTACTTACCATACATGTAAAGCTATATACACGAAGCGATATAAGATCAAAATGTCGGCGATTTAATAAAATCACCAATACTTTAATTTACTACTCCCACCACATATTTCCAAGCACTCGATAGCACTAAAGTTTCCTTCGTTGAAATTGACTCCCCCAGGAAAAATCCCGGGTAAGCTGAATCCAACCAAGGCGGTTCAAATACGTGACAATATCCCAAGCATGTGGTATAAGGATAGTACACGTATAACATTACAGAAAAAAATGCGTGCTCTACAGTATGCACTTAAAGTATAGAATAAATTCAGTAAAAACAAAATAATTTTTTTTTATGAAAAATCCTCAAACCAGTCGATTGTAAATGACAGAAATACATATTTCTGCGTGATAGTTAATTTTCAATCATCATTTGTTTTCAAAATTCACATTATCTTTTACTTTTGATCCCAATTGTTTTTCTTGATATTGGGAAATCTTGTTATTCTGGAACCGATGGTATAAAAATGTTGTAACCTCCCATTAGAAAATTTTCAAGAAAATGATATCTGTTGATAGGTGTGACAATGTAAGAAAATGTAAATTTCATTATTACCAAAAAATAAAAATAAAATGCTTTGCCGAGCAAATGAAATTACTAAACTTAGCATTCGAACTACCATCCACCAACCAATAATGTTTGCATACATTACATCTAATGTTGTTAATATATATGCGCATAACATCAAAAAAATGGTTGATTTTTCCTAAACTCGTGTTACAATTTTCCCCCATGAGACTCGTAATATCTGAGGGTATCGCTAACTATTGTATTGAGCCTGACCTGCCAATCAACCTTATAAGAAAGTAATTCAAAAATCTCTAACTAAGAACGTATCTTGACATGTTCATTCGGATCCGAAAAGCGAGCCGGCCAAGGGAAAATTCGTATGTGGTGCTCTTCCACAAAGGCCGGTTGTCGTACATGTATAACAAATGTGGGCGCCGCGGAACGTAGGGAAGTACAACGGGCTGCAGTATAACATATATGTATAGGCGATCCGTCATCATCTGCTGTACACGCAGCAGTCGTATACGTCCACCATGTGTAATCGCACTCTATACCATAATGTCCTGCTAGCGATGAATATGGCGTAGTTAGATGCATTGCTCACGTTGACGTTCACCACGACGATGAACCAAAATTCGCGGGTTATAAACGCTCAATTCGAATCTGGATTCGTTGGAAAACAAAATGTGCCTCCACTCGGCAACCCTCCGATGTGATGGCTGTGCTCACGATTCAATATTAATTGGTTGACTATTATTGAAGTAATTTAAACATATTGTAACATGTCAATATTTTCAAGATGGTCCGCATGAAAATTAAGAATTGATGCAGATTACAAACAGCTTGTAGATGAATGTTGTACTTCTCTACCACTGTACGAACCTGTAACAATATTGTAAAAATAATGCTTGAATGAATTCTAGTGTATTGAAAACAAATACAACTTTAGAGTCGCCAAATAATGTTATTATTTCCGCATTGCTACATTTTTGGCGACAGCATTTCATTCCCTTCTTGTCAGTATACACTTTCGCTTCACGTGTACTTAAGTGGAATTTTTTCCTCCCAGTGTATATAAATCTGTTAGGATTATGTGCTTTTTGTGTGTTTCTAAATATTTAAGTTAGAAAACGACAAGAAGTTCTCCACGACGACTTTTGAAATGAGAAAACATCAAACCGCCATTATATTTAGAGGAGAACGCCCCCATTTCGTCTTCTTCGCGACGATGTAATTTAACTTACGCCTTTAACATTTCTGATGCGCAATTTAGTTTCCGTTTTGCTTTTCTCTGCTGTTATATCTTTCTTCGTCTTTCTTCCTACAACGATAGATGCGGATATTACTGGAGTTTCCAGGTCGGAAATAAAGAAAGCTTTAGGAATTGCTATGTGTCTGGAGAAAAATTTAAACTCTTCAATCTGCTTTTATCTCCGGTTTGGAAAGTTGGAAAACAAAATTAATGTCGATGATTACGACGCGGATATAAGCGAAAGAAAAAGACTAAATAAATGACGTGTAGTCATTCTGAGTAGAAAAATTTAAGTCTGTCACACGAATCACTGACAATTCATTAAATAGAGTTAGCAGATGGAACGTACCTACACAGTGCTACCTGGTAACACAATTTATTGTAATGGTTTTATTGCATTGGCGAATGTCACTGGGGTGCTACGCTAAGTTGATTACAAAGACGATAATTTTTAAGTTTAAAGGATAGCTGCTAGTATAATATTTCAATTTATTTTACTTTTACAACATTAACAGACAACTAGGATATAATTCACACCATGAAACTATAATCGCACTACTCCCTATAAATGAGATAAGTTATATATAACGACCAGCGTCCTAAGAAGCTTCAACTGCGGGAATAATGCCGAAATATTTCAAATTACCACGGTCGTTGCGCTCGTAGCCAGCTGACAAAAGATCGGAACAGTCGCAAAGTCTACATTTAATCATTAGACTTCTACAAACAAGATAGGTTATATGCCATTCCACACACCTATATGCAATAATTTTTTTTTCAGTTGGAACTTAGTAGTACGAGGGAGCGTTTTTATATTCGCGGAATGAGCGGGTTGTAGGGGGTGATTAGGCGCATTGGGGGCGTGGCCTGTGCAGAGACTCATAATTAGTATAAATACGAAGTTTCATTGTTATTAGACAGTTAGGCTTTGAGCTATCGTCAACCAAGTAACATAATCAGGAGTGAAAAGTGAAATATGGAAAAAATCGCGTGTTCGCGTGCATTTTTGGACCTCTGTAATGAAGACAAGGATGGTGTATTGAGTCGAATTGTTACTGGAGACGAAACTTGGGTTCATCATTATGAACCTGAGTCCAAACAAGACTCCATGCAGTGGCATAAAAAGGGCACAGCACCTCCCAAGAAATTTAAAGTGTCACAATCAGCTGGGAAACTCATGGCAACGGTATTTTGGGACTCGGAAGGAATATTGTTGATTGATTATAAAGATAAAGGTGTTTCTATAACCGGAGAATATTACGCTTCAGTATTAGAGCGACTAAAAGAAGCCATTAAAGAGAAAAAACGGGGAAAATTGACGAAAGGTGTGCTGCTTTTGCACGACAACGCGCCCGTCCACAAGAGCCGCGTTGCGTTAGCTGCCCTGCATAAGGTGGGCTTCGAAATTGCGAATCACCCACCCTACAGCCCAGACCTGGCCCCCAGTGATTATTACCTGTTTCAGAAAATGAAAAAAGAGCTGCGGGGTAAACAATTTACTGCCGATGATGAAGTCAAGGAGGCAGTTTCGGCGTATTTTGCAGATAAAGAGAAATCATTTTTTTTATGAGGGTATAAATAAATTAATTGAAAGATGTGAAAAATGTATCCGTCTTGCAGGTGAATATATTAAAAAGGAAAAATAATTTGGTTTTTTATTTCCACCCCTTATCCTCCATTCCGCGAATATAAAAACGCTCCCTCGTATATACCATCGATATTTTTTGCTCTTTATTATCTATTTGAGTACATTTGCTTTATATACATATTTCAATTACGAAATCTTAATTTTCATATTTGCCGATTTCTTTTCCATTTTTGTTGCATAGTTGCCCAAAAGCAGATCATTACTATGTCCTTTTTGTTCCAGTAACTCAATATATGTAACATTCGCAACCCATAACAATTTTCGGTTATATATTGTGTATACCCAAGGCCACCAACGTATGGGCCCATAGATTTCTCCATAGTGTGGATTCCTTCTAAAAGAGACCTTCAGCATTGCTCGTTTTTCTCGCTGAGCAGACAATTAATACTTCAATTGCCTGGTGCATGTAGTACGTATTATCTCTAGCCACATATCAAAGAAAGTAAGAAGCAACGCTACACCCACAACCAACAAACAACAGTACATTACGCATAGCTAATCCTAATTTGGAAAATCGGGTTCGAATAGTACAACAGACACCGCAGTTAGTTAAAGAATTGCATCAAATACATAAATAGTGGAAAAACCTCTAGAAATAAAGTTTTCAAGGAATAATTCTATAAAAAGTATTTTCTGAAATTGATGATGTACCTATACAAGTGTTACCTCATCAAAATTTAACAAACGATGGTAATAGCCAAAACAACATAGCAAGTAACAATCGATTGTGAATAATTGGTTCCCATGTATTACACATTTACTATGAGCTCGAATTAAGCAAATCTTTTATACGACGCAAGGCAGCTTATTATCTAAAAAGCTTTCGTAATTAATTCTTTACTAATAAGCATTAGAGCACAAAATGATGTGAATAAATGAATCCTCTCTAAGACAAATAAACCTCAAAATTACTAATGAAGGACACATTAAAGTGACAATGAATAAGGCAAGAAGAGCCTTAATGATATATGGAAACCTAGCAGGTAAAACATGGGGTTGCATCTCAAATATAGTGTGGTGGCTGTATAGTAAGACCTAGAGGTAATTGTAGACCTCATACCCCTACATATAGTGGTGGAGGGAGTGGTCCTTGCGGTATTGTGTAGAGTAGCTGGAGACTCGAAGGAGTGAGATTCCGTACTATAGAGCTTGGACATCATCAGCTCGAAAGTATTCTGGGAGTGCCTAAACAGATTAAACAACCTAAAGAGTTATATTATGTTGGATATGTACCATCTAATCTAGCTAATCTATTAGGAAGGAAGGTCGTCACAACCTTGTTTGTATGACCGGAACCGTTTTGCGGTACAGGGATGGGTACCTACAAGAAAAGTCAAAGATAAAGAGAAGAGGTTAAGACTATTCCTTACCTCATTATCACATTTCAAATCCTCCCAAACATTATAAAATTCATTGTTAAGTGCAGTAATACATTTAGTACGGCCACTAGTTAACTTCTCTATCTAAATATGTTCGTCAGTTCTATGATTACGTCTTCTACGTCTCGAAACTGAGAGGGTCAGTGTCTGAGTGCATAGTATACTATTTATTGCTTGCCTAAATGTTCTATACTATGAGATAGACGGAAATGGCATTAAATAGGATCTCTAAAACTGGTCCTATTTTTACTTATTGAGATTATATGTCAAGTAATCATAAGACATATAAAGATTTTATAAAAATAGAAAGATGTGTTGTGTTACAATGTACCAAAGAAACTGTACAACAAATTATTAAGAGAAACAGCTGACAGTTTTATTGCGGAGTATTAAATATGATTATCACTTATTTCAAATCGAATTTAACTTGCACATTTGCATACGTCTTCATTCAAAATTAGACACGCACATCATCTGTCTCTACGAATGGAAACGTGATAAGGAGATCACAAATCCAATTTGCGATATTATGAATGCGGGTCTATGCCCTGATTAGAAATAATTACGCTCGCAATTCAATAGCTCCGTGATCTGACAGAACCCCATTTCGTCGAGAGAATTTCTCGTCTATACTTCTGTCAGTCGATTCAATTAAAATATCTCTACGTTCTATAGGTACTCTATATTGGATTATATTATGTGAAAATGGGACGCTCAAATCCGGAAATCAGCGTTACCCACTCACCACAGATAGGGAGGCCATAACAATGACCCCGCATCGACGAAATTAATTCACTTGCATCGGAACTACGACCCACCCAAAACCAGACGAATAATAGCCGAATTATTATCGATTACCATTAGTTTCTTTCAGTGGTAATGAAATGTTTGCGTTCCCTAGAAATATCACAGAAGTTTCAGCCAAAGTTTGTCATTATGGAAATTGGTTTTATTGTTATTCATCTAAAAATATGCATTTTATATACACACCTCTATAAAATATTTCCATTAACCAATCTTTTATTGGAGTAATATACTAACTGTGTATACATTATATATACACAACTCTGAACTCCGGAACATCGGTATTAATTTTTCTGTGGTTTTTAGTATAAATGTGTTGACAAATAAAGAAATCTACTAACGAATCTTATACGAGTTACAAGTGTAATTAACTCTTAATTATCGAATAAATTCAAAATTGTGTTTTTTATGGTCAATGCAGCTGCAGCGGCTTTTCAAGTTGTTTTGCTTATCGAAAGCAACCCAGTGCAACACGTGCTGTGTAAATTGTGTGTAAAAATATGTTGCCATGGCTTTCATACAACATGATCTCGCCGTAAATATTATTGCACTGATAACTATGTCTCAACAACGAATGGTACCAGTCTAGCGAAATATTGCCACAAGCGTTATCCACAAGACTCGAACACCGGATCATAGGTACTATACTACCAACGGCCAGCCACTCTTACATCTCCAGTCAATAAGCTATGCTTTGTGAACTAAGCACATTTACAGAGTTAACTGAAGCAACTAGGAACACTATGCATAACCATATTTTGCGGCTAATAAGCAAATGTATGATGAATTGTGTAGTCTCTAATCATGGACGATATGGTAGCAAGAAAAGCAAAGAAAACGACCAACGATATTAAAAACTCATTAAGTAATATGCAGATCAGTTGCAGTTACAATTTAAATTTTCTGAAATATACAAGATGTCTCAAACTAGAATAATAGAGCACTACAAATCATTCCTCCTGTATTTTATTATATTTGATTTTAACGTTGAAGTCTCTTGAAAAAATAATGTCGATTTAATTAAGTTCTTCATTATTTTAGGTGGAACTCACAGCATTTTGTTAAACCTTTGAATAGTCTTAGAATCAAAGCACCATGTCTGTTTCGCTTTGTTAAGTTGCAAGGAGTTATACTGAAAGATTATATAAAACTTATATAATCATAGCTTTTCAGATAGTAATTATATTGCCACTCAATAGTTTATAAAACAATCAACAAGTCTGAGGAAAGTGGATCATTTACTGATTGGATCGCTCAAAAATCATAACACATTGGAAATCATTCATTTGATATCTTGCAAAGTTTTATCAAACGCCCATATGTTAGCAATTAATTCTTAATTAACAGAAATGACTTAGAATCGTTTAAAATCTATTTTCTCCAACCAAGATGTCATCTACATTTCTAAATTTTCAGCAAATCTCGTCAAAAAGTATCAACTATAAGAAAATTAACCGAGACAGTTATGGAAACACCTGTAACCCTTTGAAGGAAGACACAATACTGCTAGTCTAAACTGTGAATATTCCTTCCATTATCATACAATGGTAAAATATAATCCCGACTTTTTGTATTTCTCCCAACTATCCGAAAGAGAACTGACTGCAATATGATACTTCAAGATTAACTACCTGGCAAGTGAGACATCTTTTCTTCCGGATATTGCCTACATCTACTATGTCGTTCGAGAAGGTTCTGTCATTGTTTATCAAACTAAATTGCAACTCTTGTATCGCATGATAACAACTATCAAATCGTTACATTTTGAGTCGTGTTTAGTTACATTTACGTAATTCCGGTGTAATATCGTTTTCTAAATTACTTAGAAAAAGAAAAGTTATTGATGTTTGTTGCTTTGATAAATTAAGGGATAAAAGAACATAAACTCTACATTGCAGGGAGTATTTCTAAGTATGATTTAAAATAATACCAAAAGTAAAATTTAAAGGATTGTTTTATTATATTAAGTTGATACAGACAGACCTAAACCAGACCAGATTTGAATACATTTTATAGAAATACTAAGCCAACAATGTTTATAGATAATCATTTAATTTGTATTGTAACATAGTAAATAATGCAATTGCTTATACAATAGTGCATGTATCTCGGGTAGTTTTTGCAGTGAGTGGCAAATTGTGTTGTGTAACAAAGTTTTGCCGTAATATTGTAGTAAGATTGTTTGCAAAAAGCATTTGGTTTCAAAAAAAATAAATCAAACTAATGCACAATCTTAGAAAACGATAAATGCTAAATGAAATTTTTCGAGTATCAAAATTATGTCAACACTAATTTTAGGTATTTCAAGATTCCTCCGATACTCTCACATTCAGTTCGGTCGATTCCAGGTAGTCCCAGTTCAATATATTTGTCTAGTTTAATTTGTGATAGTACGTGTGCAATTATCTTTTTTTTATCTTTCTCTGAATCAGTTTTGTCACAACTCTTTTACAACTTTCATTTCCTTATGACGATGAACATTTTTACTAAAATAATGTTGATTGAAACTACAAGCTACAACTCTCGGGAAATCATTATTCTCATATACAACTTTAATTTTCTTTCTTTGGTCATTTTAAAAAAAAAAGAATTAAGAATCTTTACTAGATGTACGTCTAAACTAAATAATAAATTATGCTTATACGCTGTAACATATAATATCGCGTACTGCAAGTTATGGTAAAATAGATGAGTCGTTAGTCTTCGATTAATTACTATAAATGAAATTTTGATACATCATTATATAGGTACGCGAAACAAAAATACAGTCAAAATAGTGAATTGTGAAGGGGAAATCGGCTCCAAAGAAATCAAAAACTGGTTTTTGACTGGGAAAGTAATGGCGACTGTTCTTTTGGGATAGTCATGGATTTACCTTAATCGATTATCTTCAAACAGGAAAACCCATTGCAAGATCATACTACACATCATTGCATGACAAGCTAAAGACATAAACTGCTGAAAAATTGCCACATTTACAGAAAAAAAATTGTTTCACCAAGACAATGCACCATTTCACACCTCAGGGATTGCGATAGAAAAAATCCACGAATTACGGTTTGAACTACTTAATCTTAGCCTTACTCACCAGATCTAATTCCAAGCAACTTCTTTTTGTTCCCTCATCTAAACATTGCGCTCGGAGGATAGAGATTTTCGTCAAACGAGGAGGCCATCACCTTCGTAAACAGTTATTTTGCAAAAAAAGGGCGCCGAATACAATTTAGGCGGGTTAAAGAGTTGGGAGCATTGCTGAGAGAAGAGTGTGCCCTTGAAACTCGGTCAGACCACCCTCGTAAAACTAGGAAGGACAGTCAATAGTACGAAATTTTATTTGAAGTACGAGCATTATTTTGACTTCGTCGGCACGTTTCCAAATTAGTTCCGAGATAGCATGTACGTACATATATGGAAGCTTCCTATGAATTCTTCCCGATTATATTGTTTAGAAATCAATGTCGAAGTTGAACACCTTCAAAAAACTAAAACTCTGAACGGACTATATTTAAAGAAACGACTTTATAACCACCAATATATACTGTTTCACATAACATAACCGTCGAAACTGCTTTGTCTAACTACGAAAACACCGATAGTTTAAAAAGACAAAATACTTATATAAAAAAGATTAATTTACTATAACATGTATGTATGTATATCTAAAACGAAAATAACGTATCCAATTTTAGTATCAATATCGATAATTTGATTTTTGCCACGATTCTCCCTAGTCCTTTAATAGAATTGCTAGATCTTGACAAAAAATACTAATATTATAGTGTTTTAATATTGTTCGAGAATGTAACCATAATCCCATATATTATTGATTTCTTTGTCCTTAGATATTTTGTTGGTATGTAGTCATGGCTATAATATTTTAACACCGAAGTATTTATTTTCTTGGCGGAAGTACATGTATATAATGTAATTTTGCAGCCGTCAATTAATTAAGCATATTTTTATTGAAAAATATGTCGTCAGAAGGTGGAGTCGAACCACCAAGTATGGCTATCGCGGACCACCAGCAATACCGTTGCGTTACCGACGACTCGACTAACCACCTATAATTTTCACAAATATATGTGAACGATAGGTAAAGGCCTGGGATAGGCAACAGTTTTAACACCGAAGTATTTATTTTCTTGGCGTAAGTACCTACATGTATATAATGTAGTTTTCCAACCGCCAATGAATTAAACATATTTTTATTTAAAAATAAAATTACGCCAAAAACATGTTTAATTAATTGGCGGTTGCAAAATTACATTATATACGAGGGAGCGTTTTTATATTCGCGGAATGAGCGGGTTGTAGGGGGTGATTAGGCGCATTGGGGGAGTGACCTGTGCAGCGACTCATAATTAGTATAAATACGAAATTTCATTGTTATTAGACAGTTAGTCTTTGAGCTATCGTCAACCAAGTAACATAAACCAAGTAACCAAGCAAGTAACAACAGCGAGTAGAGTGTTCGCGTGGATTTTTGGACATCTGTAATGAAGACAAGGATGGTGTATTGAGTTGAATTGTTACTGGAGACGAAACTTGGGTTCATCATTATGAACCTGAGTCCAAACAAGACTCCATGCAGTGGCATAAAAAGGGCACAGCACCTCCCAAGAAATTTAAAGTGTCACAATCAGCTGGGAAACTCATGGCAACGGTATTTTGGGACTCGGAAGGAATATTGTTGATTGATTATTAAGATAAAGGTGTTTCTATAACCGGAGAATATTATGCTTCAATATTAGAGCGACTAAAAGAAGCTATTAAAGAGAAAAGACGGGGAAAATTGACGAAAGGTGTGCTGCTTTTGCACGACAACGCGCCCGTCCACAAGAGCCGCGTTGCGTTAGCTGCCCTGCATAAGGTGGGCTTCGAAATTGTGAGTCACCCACCCTACAGCCCAGACCTGGCCCCGAGTGATTATTACCTGTTTCTGAAAACGAAAAAAGAGCTGCGGGGTAAAAAGTTTACTGCCGATGATGAAGTCAAGGAGGCAGTTTCGGCGTATTTTGCAGATAAAGAGAAATCATTTTTTTATGAGGGTATAAATAAATTAATTGAAAGATGTGAAAAATGTATCCGCCTTGCAGGTGAATATATTGAAAAAGAAAAATAATTTGGTTTTTTTTATTTCCACCCCTTATCCCCCATTCCGCGAATATAAAAACGCTCCCTCGTACATGGCGATAATATTATTTGTATTAATATTAAAACATTGGACGTTGCTGTCCAACATAGCAAAGATCATCGAGTTACGATTAAAGCGAGGCACACATATACGCGATCAGCGCGGTGGCGGTCTAATTCGACTTGTATAAATAAGTCTAAGCTTGCATATTTGTCGCTGCATGTCTAGCGTTCAGCACAGTCTGTGTTGCGTTCTAGTGAGCGGTGGCGGTCAGACTCAGCTTGTTGCATTTGACCGCTGTGAAACCGAATGCACATAAAATACAATGGCTAACGAAGACCTGAATTTTATAGAAGAATTCATTGAAAATGTGGAAAATAACCTCGTTTTGTATAATATGTCCCTTCCTGAATACAAGAACTTCAGAATAAAAAATAAAAAATGGGTTGAAAGGTGCCTACTTCCTTGTATATCGCATTTCTTGTTCTTCGTCTTCATTCAAGATTGCAAGAAGCAAAGCTTCTTTTTCAAAATTCATTTTGATACTATTCAAAATACAATGTGTGCGATGAAAACTACCGCTGTAGAGCGCCACCGCTCTGACCGCGTAGATGTGTGCCTCGCTTAAGCTGTGTACTGACTTGAGCAAATTTACGCGCACGAACGGTATCCATCGCTTATCGGTTTCTTCACTTTATCAAAGGATTTGTGTGTGCACAGCGTTTATGGGCGTAAATTTGTTCAAGTCAGTACGCAGCTTTATACAAAAGCATTTATTATATCATATGTAATAATGTCACTACCGCGCAGCATGGCTTTGTAGCTAAGAGATCTACAGTAACGAACCTTTCTCATTTCTCGCAGTATGTGTCGGAAGCTATAAATGTTCAGGGTCAGGTAGATGTTATCGATGCGGACATGGCAAAGGCAAAGGATCGTATTGACCATGGTGTATTACTACAAAAACTTTGTCTTTCGGGATCCGACGATTCTCTACATCGGCTACAATCATATTTAATGAACCGTTCCTTTTATGTATCCTACAATGGTTTTTCTTCCAGCAGCAATGTTATTACGTATGGGGTATTTGCCGGATTTTGTGGACTGTCACATTTTGTACGAATCTTCAATCAAACTTGTCTAAGGTCTCCAACTGGTGGATAAATAATAAACTAACGCTAAGCTAAATTTAAAGTTCTTACTTTCACACGTAAGAAAATTACATTATTATAAACATATACCGTAACTTCCATCTTACTTATCAGATGTGATATAGAGTCTAACTAAGGCTTAGATGTTCATTTCGATACCAAATTAAATTTGAACATTCATGTTTTAAATGCAATTTATTCCGCTAACAGAATAATGAGTTTTGTGTATTACGTAGTTGTAAACATTTCACTAATATATGTATCTACTTTGAAAGTGGTATACTACTCACTTGTGCGTTCAAGAATTGGATATGCTTCTGTTGTATGAAATTTTTAATAAAATGGTTGAGAGTGTACAGCAACGTTTTCTAAAATCTTTGTGGTGTAGGAGTTTCAACATCTATCCGTCAAGAGGTTTTCCTTATAACATTCTGCCTTGTGCGTTTTCGATTACATCTTTAGAGGCTAGACGTATTAGATACATCAGGCCTAGGTTTTCTGTATAAATTAATTCATAATCAAATCGATTGTGTTTATCTCCTTGGGAAACAAATCTTGTATGTGCCTCGAAAAACTTCACCCAATGTATGTTTTTTCTTGCACAGGCACGCACGAATACATTACTTAGGTCACCTATTTCATTTATTTGTCAATGTTACACCAGATTTAGTAAAAGTGACATATGTATGTATTTATTTGTTCACAGTATGATTTAATGAATCATGTAGAACTTTATAATCTTTAATGCATTTGATGTAACTTTGTATTATAAGATGATTATATTTTAAGGTATTTTGCATGTTTATATAGGTAGTTATATGTTTTTTACTTCCAAGATTTTTGTAGCTTGTATATTTTGCATTATCCTGTTATTGGTATACTATTACTGTTGGGCAATATTATTAATAAATGTCAATTTCTATCATAGAAAAAAGTAATATTGTAAGAAAAGTTCTGATATCAATTGAGTGTTAATTCATTCCTGCTTAGTTGACCAACAAATGGAAACATATCTAGGATTGAAGGATAATTACTCCGAGATCATAATATATACTTATACATTAATTGTATAATATTAAAATAAATTTATTGGGTATAATTTTTGTTCTATATATTATAGTTAGATCAAAAAAACTGCTGTAAATTTTCAACGGGCCGTTTTACATTTTCAGAATGAATTCGGCCACAAACAAACAAAAATGTTTTCAAGAATCAAGATACTGTATTTATACTTACCGAGCTTCATAAGATCTGAATTTATCACCCGGAAAACTTTCCTTGTAGATATCAAAATATAAACCAACAAATTATATATGAATTGGATATTTCAAAATTAGCCAGAGAACATAAATGGTTTCTATGAAAACTCTATGAGGAATGGGGAAATATTATTGTTACGTTCCGATTATACACAGTAAATTAGCATATCTCTGATATAAATCAAAAAACACAAAAAACTTTCGATTACGTCGCAGTAAAGTTTGTTTACTAAAAGCACACAATAAAGAATTGATTATTTTTTGTGTATGAAAAGAAAGGAAAAAATAAATAAGAAATTCGACTACGAAAAAATATACGTATATAATTTCTTACATCTGTATGTACACTTCAAAATTACAATACAAAATACATATTTATACATAATATTTTATTTTATAAGTAACAAGCCCTAACTTATTTCTAACTGACAATACTCACTAACATTTAAACATAATACCGACATACTCAATATTAAATTGATTCATTAGGCAACTACAGTATATACTCATCATTCCATCCAATTTCCACAATTTCAAATATGGATTGAACGGTTCATCCGATTTATAACAATGCTACCATGAAACTAATAGAATATCACGATACAACGAGGATTAAGGTCAATATATTTTCAATTCACATATGGAATAATTACGCCTACCTAAGCATTATGTGATATTAAATTTATAATGAAAATATCTAATTCCTACATTGGTATATTATTTTATATTGTACAAATAATGTACACCATAACACCATTTATTAGCAATAATTCTTAAATGACTAAATATTTGGTATATTGAAAAAATGTTACGTTTATTATTCGTAATATTTACAGGTCTAATAGTCGTTGTTGTTTAATTTAAAATATAGAGTTAGCTGTGTCCATGTTACATACATAATATTTTATTACATTATTGACTAGATTTCGGTCATACTGTATTAATTAGTAATCGTCTAAAATTGAGATTTGAATCCTAGTGGCAGTACAGTTCGGCCTAGCATGTTTTGTATACCTATATGTATATGGTAATTAAGAATAAGTATTTCAATAAAAAATAATAGTTAAGCAATTTAATACATAAGAATAGCAACAACAAAAGAACATTTTAATATAGATCAGGTTTTTACATACTAGCAAATCAAATATGTACAGTAAAATCCTTACTTTTTATATTTTATTAGTTCAGAGATGCTCTATCAGTGGGTCTCTTACAATATAAATCTTTTTCGTAGAAAATCTGCCTAGAAATGAAATTCACTCGGCAAGAAAGCAGCAAAGATGTTAGCCTAGTTATATGATATAAGTAAAATTCAGCACGTAGCGCTGAAGATACGAGGTATCATTTAGATATTTCATTTCGGCAATCTACAAAAACGTATCATAAATCATCATCTGAGTAGTAGTAAACGTATGTATAATATATGTGAATAACGCTTGAACGTGAAATGCTTGAAACAGCATTTTCAACGAAATTATTGGCAAACGATTAAGTATGATTGATGTACAAACAACGTATTAATATATTAGTTATAACTTGAAAGGCCTATTTTTTTCACTTAATACATCTTTAAATCTAATTTAATACAATAAATGAACTTCTATAAAAATGTATTTATGTAGATATTTGTTCGATAGCATATAGATTTTAATAATAAAATTTTTAAGTGGGATAAATTGGCAATTAACAAATCTAATGTTACCAAGTCTATAAATAAAAAGAGGATTATTCGTATACAGGCTGAGATTGTGAAACACCTTAAAGAAATAGTTCTAATGGTGTAGTATCGTAAAGTCTTAATACATAGGAGACTTATCTACAAGCACGTATCAGGATAAAATACTTTGTAAAGGTCTACATAGAAATTCGAATATAAAGAATTCTTAACACTGCAAGAATATTACTTTGCTTCAACTATTCACTACATTACAAACTGTTCCAGTGAGAACATGTGACTGATTTTGCGGATTCACAAATGTTAAAGATTTATGGTTTTCGTATTTCGACTCGCCAACTGCATATCTAAAAGTAGTAAGCCGTATATATTTACATATTTCCTACTATCTGACTCGGACAAAATAAGGTTTGCACGTTAAAATTTTGTTTCGTTAATTTGCCAAGGAAACGATGACTTTTGGGAGTTCTATACATTTTATGTGTATGATTGTTACCCGACAATTTGATATTTTTAGATCAGTCCTGCTTTATTTGCTATTGTTTTGTGAGTTAGTAATGCCGAAAGCAACATAGGTTTAAATTAATTTTCAAATAATAAATTAATGCCCGCCAGTCGTACCAGATGTAATGTTCGTAGACGGTTCTGGGTACGACTGTGAATTTTTTTTGTGTGAGGCAGGATGTTTTAGTGGGTAAATAGTACATTGCAGACACCGTACTGGAGTCACGCACACCGTCCATAAAGGATTTCCTCCTGGGTAAAAAAATAAAATAATATATTTAATAACGGCTTTTGTTTAGAGACTTTTCCTATCAAGTTAGGAATGAAGGTTAAAACAACAATTTACACAACAGTTCAAACAAATCTCAAACAATTGGTACCTTGAGCTCTATGATAAAATGCAAAAGCAAGCAATTGCACTTACTAAGGTCAATAGAACATATGTAGATCAAATACTTTTAATACCATATGTACTATATCCAAAGTTAACTGTTGACCATTTCTAACTTCGTTATAATTGGAGCTGTGAAGTTGGTTATATTAGCAAGTTTGTGATTTTTTTTATTCTGATTGATATAGTCAAAATAAAAAATTGGATATTTTGTTTGGGAGATAATAACAGAAACAAAACGTTATTAATAAATTACTACTACAGACCTAAAAATAAGCAAATAAAAAGCTCTACAACCTTCTAGTATTTGCCAAAAACAAAAATATAAATAAACAGAAAGTTGGCAAATAAGGAATTTTTTTTTGTGATTAGCAAATTATCGCTTTGAAAATGCTATTTGCTCATCTCGAAAAAATGAGACAAGATGCAAGTATATGTATCTAGTCTGTAGAAAAAAATTAGTAAAAGCATACAGTATTTTTCCGGAATTACTAGAATGTGTAGTACCAAATATGCAATAAGTTTTGCGAATTTAAAAAACGTAGAAAAACAAAAACTTTGATTTTGGATCAGGAAATACAAATAAGCATATTGGCTAATACTAATTAATTTTAAGTTTACAATAGTAATATAATAATGAGTAAAGCATTTAAAACAAATTCTTACTGCAATCAAAACTTTTTACAAACTGAAATTAAACTAGATAAATATCCTTTATCATGTGTAGAATTAAAAAATCGTAGATTATTTCCGAGCGCCTGAAGTTACAAATATTTGCAAAAAGAAATTTAGTCGGTTAAAGCACAACCTTTCAAAAGATTTGAATCATTCAGTTGACCTCAAAAAAGTGGTATTTAAATTCCTCCAATCCATAGTATCTGTCACGATAAATGTGGTATTTGTTATCTATCAACGTATTTCCTGGGAGACGCTTGGTAAGAAAAGAATACATACATACATATGTATTGTATAAATTAATACATTGTAGTTCAAATGAAATCGATAAAACATTAATCTTTATATTCATTTGTTATTTATTCTTGTTAAAATCATTTATCCTAGTCATCTATTTGAACAAGTGAATTTTATTCAAATTAAACTAAAAAGTCAGTTCTCGCTGATTCGAAATTGAAATATAATCAAATTATCTGTCTATTACGCAGACAGCTAGAATTCCGACTTGCTACTATGAGGACGTTATTACTTCCTTATTTTCCAGACTATTTGAATTAACGCGAAAATATAATAAACCTGGAATATCGTTATCTCAAGAGATTGTAAAATCATGTTACCTGCTAGAATGAACACAATGACGTGCAATTTTAAAGACCGAACAAATTTAAAAGCAGCCGTTAAAATAATGGCACTGTGCGACATACACTGTGTAATTGATATTTGATTTAAAATGAGTGTTCATTTTAGTTTTTAGTTAGAACACTTACTATATTGAAAGTCACAGTAAAAACCGACGTGACCGCTTTTCAAATGAAACCGAATGTGATTGATCTTCTAAATTAGTTGCACATACATATCAAAGTACTACATTAGCATATTTTCTGTGAGGATGAAGCAAATATATTCCGATGAGCTACTTACTATTCAACACATCACTAGCTGAATAGAAGAAAATGCGTTTATATATTGCCCATCAAAGTAAGGGTATCTAATAAATGTAACTTTAGACAGCGTTCGCAATCATGGTCGGCGAATCAGAAACCGAAGGCAATGGAAATATATTTTTAGACTCGGAAATTGAGTTACTATTAACTGCGATAATTTTAAATGTTAATTTTTTTTAAATCGAAATATGCCCTTACAAAATCTTAACGGGAAAATTACAAAATTGAAAATGAAAAGCTGATTGAAAGGACGCATCTTATCAAATTAATCGTTTAAGCTAATTAGGTCGTTCTAAATCGTTCTCTTATAAAAACATTTACCTAAAAGCTCAAACTCTGATGATGTTTATTGCATTTCAGTTTGCTGTTAACATCGCGTTTCTTTTTTCCCTTTTATATAAATTTATTACGTATAACCTGGGGTTGTTCCTTATCGAAAGGAAAATCAGTTATGTACTTATTTTTAAGCATTAGTTAATATATCTCGTTAACATCAATTAAATGAGAAATGTCAATTTTGCTACCTTTCTATATAAGTTAATTTAGAAGGAAAAGCCTAATTGGTATGAATACTGTTTGACAAATAAGCAAAATTTTCTCATAAGTATTCCAGTACCAAAACGAAACACCCTCATTGGAATAGATATGAACCTTTATTTTAGTTTAAATGTTGCCTCTACAGAAAGCCTTAGGACTATTGCAGGCAGAAAACCTTATTGATCAACTTCATCACAAAGTTAGAATTAACGTACAGACCATGAAATGTATATAAATTCGAAGACTTGTATTTCAAGTAAAAATAAACTTTTCTACTTATACACATAATAAATGGCTATTAGAAGTCATGTTAATAATTTATTTAGTATTTAATACCATAAAATGGTTGTGACATTGTTAATTTTCCAGCCATCAAATGACTATCTGAGGCCATAAAGTGACCTTAACTCTTTTTTTCTGCACTTCAATATTTTTACCCATCATTCACCTTGCATTACCTTCACATTTTAGCAATCTGCCCCGAGAAAGCTTGAAAACATGAAGTATGGAATAAAATTTATAAAACGGAAAATTATTTTGTTTGTGAAAATGCTTGATCTTGCACAATGGGCACGTTGTAGCAGTAGATGCTACTGCTAGACAATATTTGTTTAATTGGTGACACGTACTTCCATTCATGCGCTTTTCTAGCAGTTTCTGATTCTACCATTGCAAAAAACAAAAGTAAGATTAGAATGTTTCTACAAAAGATAGGAAACACCATTTGATAGTAGGCCATGCAGAGCATTCCAATAAAAACCATCCACCTTAAATAAGTGAAAACGCCAAGAAATACAAAGAAACGCTGAGAAAACTCGATTCTTGTTTGAAGGTGGAAATTCTTCTACCAAACAGGCAAAACCATGAAAAAAGGAAAAACATAGAAAATAGTTCTTGAAACTTTAGAAGATATCCTTCAAAGTATTAGTTGTAGGTATAGCCTGTTTCACATGAAAGTTGTTGCAAATAGTATGCAAAATCTAAAAATGTAATAAAACGATGTGGTACTACTTGAAATTTTAATGCATGATGTACTAGGGGTCGGCGAGAGGGGGTGGTGTTAGGACACGAAAAAAACTGAATCCTGTTTTGAAAGGGGACATGTTTGACAGATAAGGAGTGTATTCGTGAGAAAGTTGGATTCATTACGGCCAATATTATTTTCGATGTACAGTAAAAATTTATTAAATATTGACTTATACATTGAAGATATCATATATTGACGTTTTCAACATCTTTTTTTTTTGCATACCTACTTTTTATTTATTCCTGTTGTTAAGTTTTTGCTATGACATTTTTCTGAAAACAAAGTTCAGTTACCTGTCGTCGTAATATCAGTTTTGATGCATTTCCGACACCTACTTAATAATTTGATGGAAACCGTAACCACTTAACCATATAATTATGGATCCTGATTTGACAGAAATTTTCTAGTGCTACATATTGCTCTTTTGTAATTTTTGAATCAAGGATAGCATACTTTTACCAACAAAAAAGGTTCTGGTAGCCATTTAAAGAAAAAACTAACTGATTTAACAAATATTTTGGAACAAAGTAGCATCTATTGCAAAGTGTGGAATTAGGATTTTCTGCTATCGTGGCCGATGCAAGGCGTTTTATATGACCTAGAACTCGTGACAATAATAGGTGCAGTTAGTTTAATCACAATTTATAACAATGCTAATGTGGAAACGATAACCATATCCAATATACTATGTAATAATCGAAGCAATTAAGTCCATTTGAAATATTATATGAGTATTATTAGATGCAGTTACAGCTAGTGGTTCGATTATCTTTTATATTGCTGTGATAAGGTTAAGATACCAATCTATTCGTAGAGGCTATTTCCACGGCCTTGTCATTTATAGAAGTAACAACGTAAAGAAGAAAAGATTTTACGTAAAATAGAATATTTTATATAAATTCTTGACTGCAAAAGCATATTATTTACACTAGAACAAAGAACGGGCATGTTAATGACAACTATAATATGGAAGATGGCGATGCTGATATATTTTAATCTAATTGCTTTCGATGAAAACTATGCCTACTTTAAATATAAATTCATCAATTTCGTAGTGATTTGTCGCTATGCTCTTAAAGATATTTCAAGGTATTGGCTCTCACTTCAACGGCACTCACTTTCACAGCTTGTTCTTTATAAATGCAATTATCGTGAACGTTATTCTGATTATCGCAACAAAGTAATTATTTGCAAACTACGATAATATCTAAATTTATTATACACCCAACGAGAAGTAATATAAGAACTATACTGGAGACGACATTAATACTGGTAGACACTGTACGCTAGATTTAATTACGTTCACTTCCATTGTACCAAGTTGGATGCATAAATAGGTGAAATATATAAAATACCATAACAGTAGATTCACGTAATGCGAAGAATGACAATAATTGAAATTACTGAGAAGTTATTTCATTAATAATTTCCAGATATGAGTTTGATGCTAATTTAAATTAGAACATTTTTTAGTTTCTGTATTTCTCATATTTACTTCCTGCTTAAATAATTAATATTTAAATTACAGCACTATATATCGTACATTACATATGATACATATTTTACAAAGTAGTTAAAAAAATATATGTTACGTAACGTTCTTAAGTATCCACGGAACGAACTTGGATATCCTCGTACAAACTCCAGGTAGATTGGCTTCCGCACATCCTATACCCCAAGATATGATACCGGCTAGAAAATATCTGCCGTCTTTACCTCGTACTTGCAAGGGCCCGCCCGAATCACCCTGGCAGGAATCTTGACCGCCCTTCTCATATCCGGCGCACAGAAAGATGTCGGGAATGTATTCGTGCCGTCCTGCTTTCAGGAACATGCTTTTGCAATTTTCATTGCTCACGATAGGAACATGTACCTTCAATAAAAAAAAATTAAATTAGTGTAAACTCATTAAAAAAAAAAACAGAACTAAAGAGATAATGCTAAAATACTACAGTAATAAAAGAGATTGATTCTGATAGTATATTCTAGCTAAAATGAGTTAAAATCCTAATTAAAATGAGTTTACTCATATAAAGTCGGCAATACATGTCAAAAAGAGGATTACTATTAACTCTTTGATGTATGTATATATTAATGATAGCAGTAGAAGTAAGTATATTATATTAAAACAATGCAATTACATCGAAAACTCATTACAAACATTTGCGCGCAGAATATTGGATTATACTCATGAAACAGCAACCGTGACAACAATGCGAACAAAGTCTCAAAAGACAAAAGATCAAATAATACGTATATAATGAAAGCAACGCGAGAAACTTGCTTGAAGCTGTAGCCCCAATGCGAAGGTATATATGGGAGACATTTATTCTAAGTATTGCTAAATGCTATAAGCGCAGACAACAGCAAATTATTTTAAGTAGAGTGTTTATAGTATTTGTGTAAAAATAAAATATAGATCTAATAACAGACTGATATGATGTGAGAGAGGGCATATCTGTATTAGATATCAACTGCTATGCACTCAGTAAACCATTATATCACTAGAAACATCTTTTTGAAGGTATAAGCCACCAAGTGAGGTCAGTGCCTGTATCTTGCCACGTAATTAGTTGTCTCAGGTAGTGCAGGAAAAAATGTTGATGGTAAAGGTGGTCAAGAGGAATTGCTGGAAATTATTTTCAAGTTCCAAATTTTACTGCTAGGGAGCGTAACTGCTATGTTCAAAGCTAAAAGTCCTCTTATCTCAGAAAATCATAGAATGAGCTATAACTTTATTATCATCAGTTGAACATCCATTCAATATCAGACCATTTTCTTTAGTGACATTTCTTCCCAACTGTCATAATAAGGGAGAGGGAAGACCATTTATTTGTTAATGTTTAAAGTTTAATATTTCCGTAACTGTTCAATCAAACCGAATAATCGTCGATTATGCTGCATTCAATTACTTGAAACAGAAAAGCTGGAGGTTGTAAAAATAAGAATCGTAAAAGTATTACTTATGTATATTTTACTGCAAGCTGCGTGTCCATATCCTTAGTCCATTCTCAACTTAACGCAAACAATTCTAGCATACATAAACAACTTAAGCAATAAAATAAAATATGAATTTAAAAAATCAGACATTCAATTAACATTCATACATAAACATCTATTTACTAATTTAAAAACAACTATTAAAAATGTAATCAAGACTGTAAAAAACCATCAAACCAAACAATATTTAAAGAAGCGACTTTTTATATCACTATATCAATATACTGTTTCACCTAACATAACAGTTGAACCTGCTGTATCTAAGCTACTATCTATTGGAGTCGATTATTTTGATGAAGACTATAACAAATTGTTGCTTGGTAATAAACGGTACTTCTGACAGTTGACATATTTTCAGAGTGTACTTGTACCTGTAGCTATTGATAGAAAAACGTTTAGATATGCAAATAAGGTTTATTTTGTTCGCGGGTATGCATGTCGATCGAAATTGTGAAAATCGAAAAATTGGAGTATCGAGCAATCATTAAGTGAATGTATTAAAACGGTTAAAAGGTAAGCAGATTTAAGAAGTTATGCTCAATAACTTTGGCGATGAATGTTGCATGCGGCCGTGAAAAATTGGATTGCTAGCTTCAAAAGTAATAAATTTTCCATTGAAGATGAACACCGCTCGGGAAGGCCAGTTTATGTGCCCGTCCCATAAAATGTTGATGCAATTAATAACATGATTTTGTCAGATTGTCGAATTGGGCTAAAACGAATATCTGAGGCATTGAATAATTCATATGAACGTGTCCCTTATATTCACGTCGACTTGGACACGAGAAAAATTTCTGTAAAAGGGATCTCCAAATGTCTGAATGTTAACCAGAACCGTGCGAGGGTGAAAGCATCACGTTCGATCTGTGCTCGGTTTGAAAATAGACAGACTTCTTAAGACGTATTGTTACTATAGAGGAAGCTTGAGTATGTACATACATTCCTACCATCCAGAAACAAAGCAGCAATCGATGGAATGAAGAAACTCTAGCCTCGTCAAGGCCTAAGAAATTTCAAAAATCTCCTGGAAAAGTTCTTGCTTCAGATTTTTGGGATTGCCTTGATTGATTTCCTGGATGACGGTGAAACACTAATTTGGAATTATTATTCGACGTTACTAATCCCTCCACGAGAAATAATTATGTATAGAAAACGCGGAAAGTTGTCCAAAGGTGTTTTGTTTTTGCAGCACAACGCCCCTGCACACAAATCACAAGCAATTCGTGGGTTAGGGTTCGAATTGCTCGAAAACCCCCTGATACAGCAGATCTGTCTCTGTCCGACTATGACATAACTGAAAAAACAAGTTTAAAAGATTGTAAATTTTCTTCCAACGAAAATCCGATCGAAACTGTGGAGGCCTGCTTTGCAGAGCAAGATAACAATTTCTTTTTGAAAGATCTGCAGATTCGTTATAATAAATGTATCCCATTAAGAGAAGAATATGTTAAATAATAAAATATTTTGACTTTCAAATTTTGTCGGCAGATGAAACAATATAAATATGGAATAAATTTATAGATGCTTACTGAATCAAATCATTTTATATATTTACCTTATGTGGGATGTTTTTTTATCAATGTATTCATAAACTGTATTGCTTGCCTGAATAATGTTGTAACTCCTGCTGTGTAATTTAAGTGTGTTTAAATGACGAGGAGAAAGGTGGAAAAGGATAAAGTGGTTTTTAAACTTTCGAAGGGAAAACTGGATGTCGGTCGTTATACACATGTGGATAATTTTTATAGCAATTTTCAATTAGCTAACGATTTGCTTCTCCATAGGAGCGCATGGGAATTGATTGCAGAAATAGTTCTGCAGAGGTTAAACAAAAGAAACTAAAGAGAAGTGATTCATCCCCATTCCTCGTTGTATACATGCGCATTTCGACTAGAAATATTTCACTTGTATTTAATTAATCCAAAGTTATAAATTTAATCACTTATACAACAAGAATAGATCGACACTGAAGGTGTTGAAGGAATATGTCATAATTCAAGTACAAAATTGATGTCCTGCGGAAGATTAGAGAATGTTTTGCGGAATTTCTACTGAATTTATCAACATCTTTGTTGTAGTATGTAAAACATTTGGGAAAAAAACTGATTGAATTGGCTCCAACACTTGTCTGAAACTAGATATACACCACCAAAGAAGCACAGTTAATCGGCTATAACATGATTAAGATATCTAAAGGCAGCAACGTGACCAACCACAATACCGGTCTTTGTCAAATTGAACAACAGGTTTACGTAGTTTATATTGCTTCATTTTGCTTAGTATGATTCTTAAATAATAGTAGTTTCTTAATAATCAAAGAATCATTTCGGAATTGGTTAGTGGTAAACGAAAATTGAAGGAATCAAGCGAAATTTGAATACACCCGGAGAAAAATTAGAGAGAACAGGCAATATAAAATAAACGCAGTCACACAAAAGAGAAACAAGTGAAGATAATGACAGTAAGCAAGATAAAATAGTTAAAACGATAGCGTATATATACAAATAAGGCAAATAAATATTCACTCTATTTGTATGGGTGAGGTTGACCAGGACGGGGGCTGGAAGATGCGAGACTCCGTACCAGAGAACTTGGACATCTCAAGCGGGGTTCTCGCCACTTCTAAGTCTAACGAACGATGAAATAGTCAAACAATATAGCTTCGAAAGGAACTTCCTTACGCAGCTAAGCGATAAGAGAGAATGGGCAAGAGAACACTTCACGTACTCCCAGAAAACACCATCAAATGGTATGTGGGCGACTTTAAAACCTACAAAGGAGCAGGTGCAGGAATGTTTGGGTCAGGAACCAAATACTGCGGCCCAATGGGAATATACATCAGCGTCTTCCAAGCGCAGATCAACGCCATTGGAAGATGTGCTCAACTGAACATGGACAGGAACTAATTTCCTCCGGTAGTCAAGCTGCCATAATCCGGGAATGTTTCAACAGATTAAACAACCTAGGCAAGGAAAACAGAGTTTCATTATGGCGGGCACCAGGATATACTGGAATCAGACCAATTAGCAAGGAAGGCCGCCAGAACTTTGTTGTGAGACTGGAACCGTTCTGTTACATAGGGATAAGCACCTACAAAAAATAATTTAAAGATAGAGAACAGAGGCGTGTGTGGCGTCCGTGGTTTGAGACACTCCAAGATATTTCTAGGAAACTACAATAAGCACAGAGCAAAAACTTTGCTAGAACTCAGCCCAAATAGACTACGCACCATCACCGGTTTTGTTACAGGGCATTGTCAGCTTGGGGAACACATGACGAGGATAGGTATAAAACAGAATAGCGACCGCAGGTTCAGAGGAGCGGAGGATAAAAATCGGGAACACCTGACATCTAAGTGCTCCACTATTACGGAAACCCGAGCCAATTATCTCAGCAAAGACATCATAGACGAAGAAGAAATAACTTCTCTGAAACCATCACAGCTATTGAAGTTTATCAAAGCTCTTAGACTGTATGACAAGCTTTGAGAGCTGGCATACTCCAGCAACTTAGCTCATGCGAGAGGGCACAATAGATCAATAGGTCGCAGAGTAATATCGTATTTTCTTATTATTTGTATTTAAAATTGATTCCACATTGTAAATTACTTAGTTTGTGAACAATTATTACCGAAATAATCACAATATTAGTGAAATTATTACAGGAAGTAACCAACCGAAAAGCGAAGAGTGGTGCAACAAAACCGTTTATTGTCTCGAAACTTGTGGCTTCAAAGTAAGCTATAAAAAAGTCTTTGGCGATATGCAGCATTTCAAATATCTATCTTACAGATAAATAACTTGAAGCAGCAAGTTTAGAAGAAACTTTAAACGTTACAACTATTAAAAGTATCTGTAAATGTTTTAGTCAAATTTCTACTTACCTCTTGTAAAACAGTAGGTAAAGAGCCACCTTCACTTAATCTACCCCATCCTGTAACTGTAGCGTTTTCGCCGATGAGTAGATCATCTGAAGCCGGTAAACAGATAGGTGAAATATGCGGCGCAAAGTCCAGTGCCTTATCCAATTGCACTAACGCAAGGTCGTACTCGTAAGTAAAGAAGTTGTACTTTGGATGAACAATCTTTCGTGACACCGCCCGTTCGACGTAGGGTAGTTCCTCCTGTGCACTGGAGAAATCGTACTCCCCTACTCGGATCCGAATTTGAGATGTTAGTAAACTACATACAGAAAAAAGAAAAGTAATCAACGTTTTAAGTATTTACTTCAATATATTTTCATTAGCATCAACGTTATATGAGTGTTATTCTGGAGTACTTCTACACGGACACACAACTAATTATTAGTGAGAACAATAAACATAAACTAAATATGTAATTAAAGTTCTAAATTTAAACATCAGTACTGTACAATAATCAACCGGGCTCAACAGTTGATACAACAGTCGACCACTTTTAACGAAATTGTACCTTTAGTAAGAATCAAATCAGTAACAATTACATGAGTAACATGCTAGAACAGAATTTACGTTTACGCTTGGAAAATGTCATCAGTATCCAAGGATAATTCCATATTACAACCATCTAACTATAATATTATAACAGTTAAATTTCATTGGTTGAGTAATTCGTTTTACTGTCCGGCTGGATACACCAATATCTACAATACATAAATGTAAGTCTTTTTCTTCCTGGAATATACAGGCTGTTTCAAATTCAAAAATTTATCAGTCTTGGCAAATTTAAACCTTTAATGTATCTTTTATAATGAGCGTCATCCCCATACTATCACGCAAAATTCTAACACCCTCTGCATACAAGACCTGAAGCATCTCTTAGGAGTTATAAACCTTTAACGTAAAGTCTTAAATTTGGAAAACTATAAGTATCTCTGCACCACTTTAACTTGTCGATTTCAAAGAATACTCAAACAACTAATACATGTATTTGAAACTATTACGTAAAAACTCGACATAGTGGTATAGTTAAATTCTAACTGCTATACGACGTTCTCAAATAGAAAAAACTTACCACCTCTCAATCCCGTCTTTTAATATTGTTAATTTTTCTCTATTTCTTCTGCAGTTACCTTCATAGAACCTAATACTAACACTATGTCAGCTCACCAAAATAACTTTCCAATCTTTTTGAAATTACTCAAGAAGCAGTTAATGAAACAACTGATTCGCTAATCGTCAAATTTTACGTTTTTATAGAAAACTATTAGCCCTTTGTTGCTTTACTAAGTGACATTTTTGAAATATGTAGGTATATTTCTTTAATTTGGTTTTTATTGGTGGGTACTAGTTGCACAGCTTGTTAAGTTATACTGCTTGTCCAACTATCGCTGCAACTCTTTCCGTATAATTTGAATATGAATAATGTGTTCAATGGCCTTGTTACAGCAATATTTCACTATTAATGGCCTTGTTACAGCAATATTTCGCTATTAATCGCTTCACTCCCAACATGATGGATCTCCCCAATGATGGATTGATCGGCAACATTTTTTGAAAGACAAAAGAAACAGGAAGCAGTTTTACAGAGGAAGTGTGCATGTCACTATACTTCTATTTTTTTCCTGTTTAGACAATTAATAACAATTGACCCAGAAACAAAGCAAAAAATCGATGGAATGGAGACACTCTGATTTTCTAAGTACTAAAAATTCCGTGTTCAAAAATCTGCTGGAAAAGTTTCTGCTTTAGTTTTTTTGGATCGCTATGGCTTAATCATGATTTTCTGAATAAGGGAAATTATTATTCGACATTACTGACCTCTCTATGAGAAAAAATTATGGAGAGACGAAAAAGTGTTTTGTTTTTCCGTGACAATGCCATTGCACACAAATCGCATCTTGCCGCATGCAGTCAACCTGTGATTTAGTGTTCAGATTATGTAACTATCGTTATCTGACTATGTCATTCTTCAACGGAAAAAGTTTAGGAGGTCGTAAATTTTCTTCCAACAAAGAGGTGATAGAAGCCGTGAAGGCTTGGTTTGCAGAGCAAGACAAACATTTCTTTTTACAAAATCTAGAGGCGTTGCAAATTTGTTGTAACCAATGGATCCAATTAAGACGAGAGTATGTTGAATAATAAAATATTTTGACTTCAAATTTTGTTTGCGTCTATAGTAAGCTAAGAATTATCTCCTCGTAAAGCAAACTGAAGTTGTTACTTTAGTCACACTTATAAACTGCTAAAACAATCAAAGCAAATTTCTTATAAAACAACATTCTAAAGCGCGATGGACACATACAAAAAAAACTTTAAAAGGTAGTTCTCTCTCGGCGATTCATATGAGTTAAAAAAAGCACGCTGCAATTTACAAGTCCAACTTTGAAAGTCGAAACTGTACAAGTAAAACTGGTACATGCAGTATTTTTCTTGACAAGTATGAAAAAGCTACAAGTGGCACATGCGTAATTCGTCAGAACGCATATATACAAACTGAAAAGAAATAAAACCGGATACTTTACATTAACAACTTGTTTGTGTATACGGACTTGTAAAGAAAACTTTTAACATAACTTGTAAAGTTTTTCTTGTATGTGTCCATCGGGCTTAACATGCGTGGTATTTAATATTAATTTAGTATAGTCTGAGAATAAAAAAATTCCTAAAACGCTGACACAAATTTAATATACGTTATTATTTATAACTGGAAGGAACACTACACCATGAAATATAGACGATACAATTATTTACCTTACAAATAAACCTGCAAGAAACTAGTAGTAGCTAAAAGTTGAACGAGATATAGAACAAATTTCTGAAATTTGTTTCGATCTACAAGAAATCATTTCAAAGTTACAAAACAATAAGTTATCTGTACTAGAGTTGGTGAGTATAGTAAACCCTTTGAAAGTTACGCTGAAAAAGTTATCAAACACCACAGTATTTCGTATAGGGGAGAAGTTTTCTGCAGTTTAAACAACGAAACTTAGTATATATAGCATAAAGGTGGAAAGTAGTATAATAACTCGCAGATATAAATTTCTTAGATGTGCAGCGCTCCTCTCTCAAATATAGTACAATATTTTTATAAATCGATAATGTGATTGAATTCTACATTATACAACCTATCTGGATCAGCCAATTTCATCTTGTGAGTAATAATCCGGTACTTTATTATACTATGTACATGTTACTGACTGGAATTTTTATCATGGTATAATAAATCTTTGTATTATCGTATGTACTCTAAATATTCTCAGATTCTTTTCATTTAATACAAAAGATAAATATTATTTCTGCTTTTTTCTTAATTTTATAAATATGTTCAAAATAGAAATATATTCATAACTTGTTTATTCCTTCTGCGTAGAGATTAATAAGGTAAATACTTCCAACATTGTAAGTTGTGATATACTTTGCTCAGTTTCATTACGATTGCAAAGTTTGATCGTTATATCAGACGAAAAGAGGAATCAGAATACGTCAACCAATGAGGAATGAATAGAATTAAATTTATTTCTACTTGAATACATTTGTGAGGTAACGTCGTATATTTATTTCACAAAAATTGAACAAGCTAAATAATCGGGTTTTTAAGATTTAGTATTCCTAGTTCAATTAGGTTCTTCAAATACTATTTTTAATTTACACATTTTTCTTTCCCTTAAATTAATGAGTAAAGCATTTTTTGGTTTCCTGCGTAATTACGATGCCTATAGATGAAGCTGCTAGCTGGAACTCAGTCAAATAGTTTATCTGACGGGATCGGGGACAATGAATAAGTTCATTCCGGAACACAATAAGTTAGATATAACATGATGCCGGTATAGTTTGTAGAGTAGTAAGTTGTAAACTGCAGAATACGTGTGGAATATACAGCTAGAAGAACTTAGATAACTAACTCTAACCTTTACATAAATATGCATATGTCATGTGTGCGCAAACATATTGCAAACCAAATTAAATCTGAACTATCGAGCAGCTATCTGTAGGTCTAACCGAGAGACTTAGTCTCTACTTAACTCTACTGAATGTAGTAAGCATTTAATTCTCTTAAATCATCTCCTTTGCACTACGACTAGCTAGTAAACAATAACAAAAGTATATTGGTAAAGGATGTTTTGTAAATGTATGCATTCGCTTCAAGATTTTTTACGATACCGTAGTATCGAGTCGTTGGTATCGATACCATAGTAGCGGTTTGATTCCTAAATATCGATTTCAAAGGCCGATGTTATCCGAGGTATCGGCGGGTCAATACCAGTAATAATATCGAGTACTGGACAATGTATATCGATTCCTCGCCCAGCTTTATCTGCCATATACAAAGATTCATTTGTAACGACTATTGATGTCGTTATGAAGTTCTCTTTGTATAATTTGTCTTTAATTTCATAAAATGAGTTGTATGTAAGTGTGAGCGTACAGTTGGCTTCTTTTTGTTCTCTGTTCAAACTATAACACAAATTGACAAATTTTAACTTCTTACTTGATTGAGAAAGCTATATCAAATCTTAATGATTTTGAGGTGTTGGGTTTAATTTATCGAATATATTAAATTACAACTAAACACATGCATACGCTGTAATACAAGCTACTTGCAGCGCAAAATTTGTTAAGAAAGATGTTCTTTTAATTACAAAAAACGTAAGGTACCGTTTAAAAACACAATAGCATAAGGTGAAGTGGGCATTAGTTACACGTACGATGTTTCTTTGCTACTTTTTTATATGATACTGCAGATACTACAGCGTTGTGGTTTCCAATAACATCCAGAAAGTATTCTAAGCGTCTTTTGCAACACCAGATATTACGCCAACGATGTGTGCATCTTGTAAGGGAGCTTGGGGATTTGTAGCCCCATGAATATTTCCTCTTTAATTTGACTTCATCCGGAAAGTTTTCACTGAGATAATGAAATACGATGCCGTTACAAGTCCATAACTTTGATAGTATTTTTTATTAGTCCTGCAGTTAGCAAGAGGTGCACTTAGAATGTCCCTTGATCCATGTTGTAGCAATGTCCGCCGTTGCCAATCTCTTCTTTTAAGAACTACAGTACTTAGTATGAGCTAACAGACGTCGTATTCTTTACAAGTGATTGTTACTAGAAGATGATTTATGTTTTCATTCGTTCATCTGCCTTGAATGTCTATAGAAGTAGAATATGTTGTATTGCTATTATGTAACAAATCTGCTTTCTCCATTCAGTTAATAGTTGATGCCAGAATCCCATTTACATCGTTACAGAGAGCACGAAAATGGAACACACTGAAAGGTTGTCTTTCAGAAGATTCCGTTGCTGTAATTGTAGTCCCTGAAGCTCAGATTTATATTTCGGTAGCTTGAGGTCACGTACTAGGTCACACTGGGTTATTATAAGGGGTTCTCGTTCACTTTTTATAGGAATGAAATCTGGATCTATAAATATTGATAGCTCTTTACCGTCACAACTTTCAAGGGCACTTTCTTCTTTTCTAGTGTCAAGTGAAAATGATTCTGATGACTGAGGAATTTAAAATATCTTTACTATGGGAAACAGACCGACGAGCAGATACAATAGCGAACTAATAATATAATATGTTCTTTTTCCAGTAACCTTTACTTACTGGGAGATACTAAGCAAAAATACCAGTTATTTATATGGTTCGTACGCTTTCTTCACATAAGTTTGTATACATTCATATGCAATTAAATTGTAGAAATACTTCTGTATTTTAAAAGCATTCAAGATACTTACCATAAATAGACTTTTACCCACTACTCTCCCTTAAGGCGGCACTTGTGGAATTGGAAATTTTATGTAATTTTCTGTACAATAAACACAAAATAACAAATTCAAGAAGGAGATCTTACTTGGAGCTGCAAACTGGTACTGGTAACTTCTGTATAATATTAAAAATATAAGGCGTTCCTTTTTTGATTTGAAAGTATAAACTTACACCTCACTGCGTTTAAAATTCAAATAAAACACCTGATTAAAACGTAATTTGCTGCCAAATTTTTCAATAAATTTCAATAAATCATCTGACTTTACAGCAATTTTCACCAAAAGCTCTTCCAACGTGAGTCTTGGTTCCCATATTTGCTGCAGTTCAACTTACGTTCTTTAATTAGTTCCTGTTACCTTCCTTTTGCCTCCTCTTCTAATTTTTTTGCGACATAGAGGTTAGTTAGCAAAATACTTCATTTCCTTCCATGGTTAGAAGCTTTCCTAATGGCTTCTGAATATGGCTGAAACTCGACAGCAGTCCACACACGCGCAGATTAGATAAGTCTAAGTCATATGTCGTGTACAGCGGTAATGTTAACAGAATTGAGCTATTTTATCTGCAGTATAAGTTCTAAGATTACATGAGTATTGTGATTATTAAAAAAGATTTTCTTTGGAGACAAGTATGCACTTTTTTATACGTTTCATTGCATCTAAAAATTTGTTGTTGGTCATCCAGTTATTTGTCGAAACGCTATCAATATCACCTTCTACAACACCTGTTAAGAATACTACACATTCAAACACATCGGAACGGTGTCCATTGCCCAGATATATTTCCAGGTTAACTTACTTGCCGTTAAATAATTACAATATTTCTAAGACAATCTTATTACCAATTTATTAATTTATAAGTAACCACCAATCAGAAGATTTAACAACATAAACAACTTAATTTAGTTTGAAATATTTCCAACCCCAACGTGAAGAGGGCAGCACTCGTTCATAAAATCTGGGTAATATGGTTGCGCATCTATTGATAGAAACACACTAAAATATTAGCCATTTTGGACGCGCAGTTGTTAGACCGCTTGAGTAAGTCGATGTGATAATTTTTGCGAAAATTGATAAAATCGGGTATCCAGTAAATATTTGTTTTTGAAAGGCAATACACAACGCAAATTAAAGACGAGTTGGACGCTGTATAAGGAGCTCTGCACCATCGTTTACCACAATGAAATTTTGGGCAGCAAAATTTAGACGTGGCCATACAAGCTTGGGAGATGATAAGCATGCGGAACGTCCAAAAGCCGTAACCACTGACGATAACATCGCTAAAGTTCACCAAGTAGTGCCAAACGACTGCCAAATTAATGTGAGAGAGATAGCAGAGGTTATGAACATGACCAAAGAACGTGTTTGTCACATATTGAATCAAGATTTAGGCATGCGGTAGTCCGTGCGTTGGGTACTGCGCTTGCTCATGTTAGCGGACTGTGACGGGGGAATTGACTCCAAAGAAAGCAGAAACCGCTTTTTCGGCTGGGAAAATGACTGTTATTTTGGGATAGTCATGGAGTTATCTTAATCGATTATCTTCGAAGAGAAAAAACTACTACAGAAGCATACGGCGCATCATTACTTGACAAATTAAAGGCAGGAATTGCTGAAAAACGACCACATTTGCAAAAAAAAAATTGTTTCGCCAAGAGAGTGTGCCGTCTCACACCTCAGCGGTTGCCATCGCAAAAATCCACGAATTACGGTTTGAACTCCTTAGCCATCGTCCTTGGTTGAAAAAATGGGAGCACCAGTGAGAGAAGTGTGTACACTTACAAGGAGGCCATGTAGAAAAATAAAAATACATTTTAGGAAAAAATTGTTCTGTGACTTTGTTTGATCGGAAATTTGTCAGACCATCACCTCACAGTAAGACAAATATTAAAATAATCGAGCTGTGTTAATTGCTTTTTGACCAACAATTAGTGTGAATAACCAACGCGCTATTTTGGAAAATAAATAATACATAATTGGAAGTAATCGTTTGTTTTTTGGTTATTTCCACTATTATAACTACCGCTATTTTCAAAATCACCCAGCGAACATCAGCGGTTCTATGTTTATCGAGTGATAATAGTATCTGTGATTTTCCACATAAAATGATATTGTACACATAATTGCTATTAAGTACTAGATTTATTATGTAAAACCATTTGCAACATATGGTACAACCTGATTAAAAATAAGACAATCTGATTAAAAAAATAAGACAGCCTGTATATTATTTCAATTTAAGACATCTTTTCTCATTTTACATCAAACTTTGCAATCTTTCCTATACCGATTTTACGTAATTTCAAACCTATATTGAAAAACTTATACTCCAGTAGTAATATTCGAGGCGTATGATTATATTTCCTTTTGAAATAATATGAGTTTCTTTCGATTTCATAAAATCCTTTAAATTTATTACCCACACGGAGAATTCCTTAAATTAAATTCCCGCAATAAATTGTTAGATTATATTTTTATACATATTTCTTTAAGGATTCTATTTTCGAGTAGATTTAATTTTCCAAAGCTTCTCAAATATGGAAGCACAAATTGCTGTAATAGCTAGAATGTTGTACCTGAATTGCCAAGTTTTATAAACAGTCAGGAATTGTTTAAGAAACGTTTCAAATTACTTTCTTGGCAACGATGCTTTTTATATTGTTCATTCCTGCTTATTATCATTTCTGTACACAATTTCGAAGTAAATTTAAATTCTGAAAACTTTCGCAAAAACGTAAAGTAGAATTAGAAAATTTCATAAGCGTAACATTTAAAAGTTTTGATTAAGATATAAATATCTAACAATTTTAATGTCATGAGATTTAAAATATATTTAATAAAGGGAAAGCATTTAGCATACATTTTAATTTCGTTGCAAATATTTAAGATAAATTAATCATTACGAGTACAAATTATTACGTTTCAAATACAAAATAACTCTTTGGCTCGCATTAAGGTTGCCGCTGCGTTTAAAGAATTTTATAAATTAAGAGTGTAATTTAAAATTTGGAAGCAAACGTCGTCTCGGTACCTTTATTTATCAAGCAACTAATTTCGAAACAAACCTACCTGAGAGAAAGAGATCCAAAACGCAAAAAATTGAAACTAAACCCAAAAGTAAAAGGATAGGTACAGGAAAGTTGTGAAAAGTAGAATATTTTTGCGATAAGAAACTTTTTTAATAATAATTAGTAGTAATTTAGTAATAATCTGCTTCCCTATTTGATAAGGTATAATTATCAACCATTTTTATTGTTACCTGTAACTAACAGATCCTAACTATAGTTTAGTACCCAAAATAAAAAAGAGCGTAACACAATATGTTTGTACTCGTATATAGTCATGTATAGAGCATAATAGAACGAAACTCTAACTCAGATCTAACACAAGCTTTAAACTGTATTTTAGTCTATTTTTGTAGCAAATACACAAACTTAACCACCACAATGAAACTTTAGTCTATTCATTCTTCATTTATTCAATTTAAGTGACATTCCAATTTCGTTCGTAAAAACCCACGGTCCTTTCGCAACCATACCACTACATAAAACTAACTGAAAACGACTCTCAGCTTGATGGATGAGGTAAGTCTTTCTCATCTTGGATACTTTTAGCACTCTATATAGGAAACGTTTTCAGTTGAAAAAAAAGCTTTTATAGCGAAATAGCCTGTAAACCTCGAAAAAATGAATGTTTGTCAAAATGTCTACGCAATTGCTTTTGCCCGTGTAGAAAATTCAATTAAGACGAGTTACTTCTTGAAGTGAAATCTTCTCCGAAAGCGGGATCTTGCCGAGAGGATTAAGATTTAATCAGTTGTTCTACAACATCGAGGTTGTAACTTAATTTACTTAAATCGCAACATTTAGGCTCAGATTAAAAGACGATATAATTTGATAACGATGCTCCATCAACAGCGATTTGTCCTGAATTAAGAATTTATATAAAGACGTAAAGTAGTCTATTAGATCTTAGTATCAACAAACGCATACAGACTGTTTCATTATTAACGTACATTTTACGTTTACATTTTCGATGTAGTATTTACTTCCAATAAAAGTCACAAAATTTGAGTACGTGCGGATCAGAATGGCTATATATGTTACTGCGAAATTTATACAGAAAATAAGAAAGAAAGGAGACAATGAGGTTTAGGAGAATATGTAGTTAACAGGGCTTGGAAGGCAAAAGTTACAGAAAGATTGCTGAGGCTGATACACAAAATGAAATTTATTGAACACTAAACACTTTAACCCACTAAATACCAAACAAGTTTTAACTAAAACACCGACGCGTTTCAACAGCAATGCTGTCACTATCAAGGCGATAATAAAACTAAATTAAAATAAAATCTATAAATACAGGTAACCTAATGTTAATGTTATGCACAGTCAATCCGCTACGCATCATTAATTGCCGATTAACGAAAACAATGACGAATGCGGGATAGGCCCGTTGTCACAGTTTTTTAGAAACTTACAATTGTTTATTTGTCTAATTAATTTAACATTCGTATGATCGATGTTGTGATGCTCTTTGAATCTAGTTAAGACTGCTCTCCTGGTTTGCCCAATATATTTTTGATTACAATCTTTACAATTGATTTCGTAAATACCTGACTTTTATAGAGGTATTTTATCTTTAGGGTTACCGATGAGACTTCGTAAACTAGTCCCTGAATTGTAAACTAGTCCCTGAATTGTAAACTAGTCCCTGAATTGTAAACTATTCTGAGATCTAACTCTTTGAAGATTTTACTCAAACCTTTAGTGATAATGATGAGTTTTTATGAACAGCTGGAAGGAACGACAATGGGTAACTCCTTGTCGCCCATTTTGGCTAACCTTTTCATGGTATTTAGTGGGTTAAAGTGTTTAGTGTTCTACTTCTGCACCAAGAGATCCAGTGAAGAACTTCCTATGAAATTTATTGTTGTGCAACTGTGAGAAGCAATAGAAAAAAATTACGAAAGAATATGAAAAAAGATGGTGAGCTACAAAAAGGGGAGTGGGAGACGTTTGGTAGGGGAGAAATGTTGACTTGCATAAAATGGAAGGACAAGAGGGCTGTGACTATATTATCTACTATTTTATCGGCAACGGAAAATCTTTCTGTAAGTAAACGAGAAAAAAATGGTGGTACTACAGAAATAAACTGCCCTAAAGCTTTAAATGATTATAAGCGCTTGGGTAGAGTAGATGGAGCAGATATGTACAAATCTTATTACTGCATTGACCGAAAAAGTAAAAAATGGTCATAGTCTATTTTGGCATTTCATCGATGCAGCATTAATCAATTAATTTATTATCTTCAAGAAGGCAACTGGAAGTGGTATGAACTTGAAGAAGTATTGTCTCGATGTAGTTTCAAGTCTCGTTAGTGCAAACATGCTGAAGCATAAGTTCAACTCCGACAAGCCAAATATATGCCGATATAGAGTACTAGAGCTAAAAAATATAAATTGCTGTTTGAAAATAATACGATGTTGATATTTTGTGGATAAAAGGTCTGTAATTTCTTTTCTGGATAGCCAATATTATTTTGAAAAGTTGATGATGAGTTTATAATACAACTCCGTTACCTAAATAGTTGTAATGTAATAAATGTAGTTGTTTATAATAACCTGCAGCTGTCATTGTTTTACATGAAACATGAAATAATTCAGAAAGTGCTGATGTTAGAGACAAGTTTTATTAGATTAAAAAGTATTACAATTCTCTTGGCAATATAAATCAATAATAAAAATTAGGTAGGTTGTGTAAGCCAAGATGTCCTTTCAAATCACATAATTGCTAACAGATATTAATTTATAGCACAATCAACAGTAGAGTAAAGCTGTTCGTATATAGGTAGATATTTTTTTTAAAGGAATACACTCCTTTTGTAGTGATTCCTTGTATTGTACTTGCAAATTTGTTCATTTATCTCTAAACTGTTTCATATGTATTCCTAAAGTGCTGTGTCCATTTTCTTAATGAATTAAATCGAAATGATGTCCCACGGATACCTACATATATAGCTTCAAATCGTAAAAGACAACTGTCAATTTCATAGCATCGGTAAATTTATTAAATATCGTGTCGGATATCGCTTTCGGACTCCCTCTCTATTCTAACGGTTTTTTTCCGTCTATAAGGCTGCGAAACTGATTGGACGTTCCTGTATTTGTTCGGCACGGTAGATAGTAATAAACGACCCTTCTATTCGCTTATCCAATAATCAACAGAATTTTGTTTGTAGTCCAATAAACAGTTTCTGCTCTTCTAACGCGGACGGTGGAACCTCATCAACGTATTGTGATAAGCTTGGCAGTTGGAAATGAACCGTTTGTTTTCAGAAATGTTATATGTACATATGTTAACATTAACAGCTGAATGATATTCACTAGGTTTAACACTGTCATTTTAGCACATTATTAAAGTAGCCTCGGGAAACATCTGAAAATTATTTTGGGAACCGCTAGATAGCGTAATTATACATTAAAAATTTAAATTCGTATTTTATACAAAATTTATCAACTTAAGGTCTATCACAGATATCAAAATCGGAATCTTCTACAAATTCCGCATATTTTACATCGGACAAATTTTTTGTATTTTGTTAGATAAGGGGAAAGAAGGAGGAGAAACTTTGTTTTGAAAAAATTATTTTGTCCATCACGCAAATACGCAAATTTTGTGATTTTTTAAAAGGACAGAGCGTGGAATGTTTGGTGGCCAAGAAAATAGACTATTGTGTGTGTGGTGGCCAAGAAAACAGACTATTGTGGATTTTTCTAAGCCTACTGCTAGTGATTCAAATTGTTTAATATTATTTTTTCTGCCACCGTTAGAGAGCGTTATGGAATTGTAAATAGACGACATGTCGCTAACAATTCGCAACAGCATGTGTTTCAATATGATGAGTGTTCTGTGCATTTTTCCGTAAACGTTCGCGATGTTCTGGACTCTGACATGTGGATAGAACACACCAGTCTGTTTCCTTGGCCACACAGGACCCCAAATTTGACTTGCTTAATTTTTTAATTGTGGGGACGAATATGATATCGTATTTTTACAAAGCTACCCACTTCTTGTAATAACTTGCTTGTGAGAATCAGAAATACCGTTCAAAATATTTCTAAGGAAGAAATAGAAACTGCTGCTTCCTTGCTGTTTCTATTTTGTTGTTTTTCTGCATTGTTTACTCCAATCATACCGTTAAGCTTTTTACTAACATGTTAAGCTTGCAATTCATTATTTTATAGTCTGAGCATAAGTATAATCTTCTCAAGAGCCTTCTCAAAAATCACAAAATTTTCGTATTTAAATTTCCTTAACGCCCTCCAGCGGTACTTAACAGATTGGTTTAAATTTGTAAGCGTTAGATTGGAGGAGTAATGCTGTTTCCAACGAGGCTAAATTTGCAACATTCGGTTCAACAGGACCGAAGATATAAGCGTTCCTTCAAAATAAAGTTTTCCCTCCTTTCCTCCTCTTATTTGGCAAAATACAAGAAATTTGTCCAATGTAGAATACGCGGAATTTTTAGAAGATAAATTTTGTATAAAATAAGCATTTAAATTTTTGGTGTACAGTTACGCTATCTTGCGGTCATCCTAGACTTCCCTGACCAATTTCCAGATATTTCTCGTCGCCACTTTAGTCCGAGATACTTTTGTCCCGAAGCTGTACTACAAACAGTTCCCGAGATATGGCCGAGCGCCATTCTTAGTTGGCCATCCGGTACATCTATAGCTTTCATATATAGTGCGATACTAACACACGCACGTCAGTACAAACATAGTCTTCCTGTAATGTAACGTCAGATAATTTTATAGTAAAAATCAAATACATAGTGTGAAGAAATTGTAACACTGTCCACGCCCTTAATTTTGATAAACTAACAGTTCACCTTTCATTGATACCCTAAACATAGTGACAGTCTCTGTTTTTTGTCTTTTTCGAAAGGTGACAATGGATTAAATATATATACAGAGTGTAACAATAGTGCGATATTCTTCCATATCACCATTTTTATGCAAAATACGGCAAATATTTAAATACAAAAATGTTTAGTTTTACGAAATTTATAACGCAAAATTATTCTACGATATACTGGGTGTTTAGTTTGCCCGTAACCATCAGTATCTTTATATTTTTAAATGGAACACGCTATATATGATCACATTTTTGAATTGCCTGGTGCATTTTAAGGAAACTTTATAGAGGATCATATTCAATTATTTTCATAAGTTTACAAGATATTGACATTTGTTTGAAAATTTTGACACTTTGCTCTCTTCAGAAAAATACCATTATTTCGGTAACGGAAAACTGTAACATTATGAAACTTAACACAACGTTAGAGGCATCTCCTATGATGACAATAAACAGATGTAGACTTAAATACATTATATAGAGTGTTCTAGAAATCAGTGCCTTTTTGAAACAATGGAAATGCGAAAATCTTTATTTTTTAAAATTAAAACACTATATTTTTATGGGTTAGTTAAAAGCGAAATTCAATTATCTATTAAAATTAATAGTTTTAGAGATATTTCAAATTATTTCTCATTTCTGTGTGTTTTTTAAAAGGTAGGTGTAGGTGTGCTTTTTAAAAGAAAGTTTATCTCTCGTGTTGTTGCGGCTGTTCGGTAAACTTGCTCTTTTATGTATCCCCAAAGACAAAAATCACAATTGGTCGGGTGACCTTGGTGGCCAATGCACTGGCTCTCCTCTGCCAAACTATTTATCACGAAGTGCATTATTTAGATGATTTCGGACATTGCTAAAGAAATGGCACGGTGCTCCATCTTGCTGCAACCACAAATTCCGTATCATGTTAAGAGGAAGAGTGTCTAAAAGATCTTCTAATTCATTCTTTAAGAACGCTATATAATTTTCCCCGCTGACTGTACCATTTAAGAAATATAGACCAAGTAACCGGTTGCCTATTATTCCTTTCCATACATTCAAAGACCAACGATGTTAGTAATCCACGGTTATAAAATGAATATTTTATAGTTTTTATTATTTATTTATATTATTACAAAAATGTCAGCACAGCAGACAAATAGTAAAGAAAGTCCAAATTTAACATTTTTATTCAATGCTTGGTCTCTAAACTTTCTCTTAAAGAACACGTCTACATAGTAACATACAGAAGTGAGAAATAATTTGAAATATCTCTAAAACCATTAATTTTAACTAGATACATGCTTTGTTCAAACTAATAGATAATTAAATTTTGCTTTCAACTAATCCATAAAAATATAGTGTTTCAGTTTAAAAATGAAGATTTTCGCATTTCAATTGTTTCAAAAAGACACTGATTTCTAGAACACTCAGTATAACGTATTTAAATGTACTTCTGTTTATTGTCATCATCGGAGTGATGCTGCTAACGTTATGTTAAATTTCATAATGTTACATTTTTCCCTTACCGTAATAATGGCATTATACTGAAGAGAGTAAAATGTCAAAATTTTCAAACTCATGTCAATATCTTGTAAGCTAATGAAAATAATTGTATAAAGTTGCCTTAAAATTCCTAAGGCAATTCAAAAATGAGATCATATATAGGGTGTTCTATTTAAAAATGTAAAGATACTGATGGTTACGGGCAAATTAAACACCCAGTACATCGTAGAATAATTTTGCGTTGTGAATTTCGTAAAACTAAACAACTTTTGTATTTAAATATTTGATGTATTTTGTATAAAAATGGAGATGTGGAAGAATATCGCACATTTGTTACACCCTGTATATTGTGTTACTTAACTGCTTGATGCAGTACACCCGCTAACTTTTCACTTATCTAAAGTGAGCTATAAGATGGAGGCTGGCTTGTTTACGTGGGGGTGGAAAACTAGAATTAAGTTTAGTACATCAATATTATAACAAACGACACCCGTAGTTCAATCTTAATTAAAAATAAATAAAACCAAACTACACACTTGCCCCCGTTACACACTTACCTGACTTTACTTTACATTATTCTGTTAACATAAAGTTTGCTTTAAATAAAGGTTGCATGTATTTAGAACAATTTTAATTTTTTTTTGTGTTATGCACTTGAAATGTAGAATATTTTTACAGCGAGCCGCTACTATTACCCTACTAATAGCCTACTAATACTGTATCTATTTATATTACGAAGATGCACCCTAAAAACAGAAAACATTTCTAACGAAGGGTGGGATTTTCACCCTCTTAACATACTTTTCGGTACAAAAAATGAGTTCGAGCATGTTCTAGGGCGGATTAGTCACACACGTTTCATATTTTCTGGACTTTCGTGTTGGAAACCTTTCCTTGTAAATGTATTATAAGTACTAAATACCTCAGATAGTCTCTACTTTGTAAGCCAAGATATATTATTCAGAAAGACTAAAAATTCAAAGAAAAAGGAATAGAATTTGCTTAATATTCATTAGGACTTTTGCCTCCGAAAAATGGGAAGAAGATCGAATAGCGCTTTCAACAAATATTTCAGATATTATTTTAAAATATGTCATATTTTCTTTGATATAGAAATAAGGCTTTACAATATTCTTCTCTAAAAATAAAATATTCGATAAATCAAAAGGTAGATATCAACTATATTAAGCATAAGTATAGTGAGTGGTGAGAGTGGCTAATTAACTAGGCAGTACTAAACGTATGTGAACGCAAAGCCATTTCACTACTATAACCAAATTACACAGCCAATACACTACACTACACTAATCCTATGTGAACGCCGCTTTACTTGACTTGTGTCTACACTAAAATGTACACTATGTACTATTTTCTGTTAAATTTTTACTATTAAGTAAGCTTATGGAAGACTTTCCTAATATAAAATTAACAATATGATAAAAGATATTCACCAATTTAAAACAAAAAAGTTGTTTCGATTATGAAGTTAGTTATAGGTCAATCATCATAGTGCCTAAAAGACAAAGTAAAACAACACATGAGTGACTGCAGAATAACGACACAATCTTGAGCATTGGCTAATCGTGCTAAAGAACACTGTAATTTTGATTTTATTAGTAGAACTTTCTAGAAATGTGGGATATTAATGAAACAATAAAAAACGCAAATTTAAAAACGGATACAAAAAATTAAATTAATTCAATGGAATACTTTACACAAACTTGTATAAGAAAAAAAAATGTATCGGTAACTTTATTTATGCAAGCGTTTCAAAACAACATTTAAATACTTATAGGGCGTATACGACGGTCGAAACCAAGTTGCAAACTCCTAATGGGCATGGGTCCACAAATCCACCGTTTCCTAAATAAAAGCGATTTCTTGAGAGATTTTTCAAGCCTACTTACTACTTACTATGCGAGTGTGTCCGAAATAAGTATCAACAATCACGACAAAAATGCTCTATTAATTACTTAACCGTTAGAGCGAATTGGCTTTGAGTCACTTGGGTTGTTTTAAAATAAATTAATATGTTCATTCAAATAGTGAAAAACTTGAGTCTATTGCAATGGTTCTGTATTCAAATGCTAAAATGGTAAATATAGTGTTCATGTACGATCTTACCAATGGAAAGGCTTTCAGTGCTTGTCGTTACTATGCTGAAGTATTTCCCAATCGGGAGCTGCCTTTGCATGTGATGTTTCAAACGACTTTTCAACAACTATGGGAAAATAAGTTGTTTGAAAAGAAGTCATGATGCTGAGCATCCAATGTATGGATTTGAAATTCGTGTGTTGTGGAAAAACATATAATTACGATAATTTAGTGAGTTACGTTGTAAAGTTATTGATTCATATTAGCATTATTTTTCTCCAATTTGTCATTGTATTCTAGTATTTCTACTAAAGAATATTGCCTCAAGGAACGAAATATTGAATAAATGAGTTTTCTTTAGTTTAACAGACACCGAATATTTGTATTTAGTTAGAAAATTAATATTTTATCATTCTAAAGTTATCTTAACTTTATAGAGTAAATAATTTCATTCAACTTAAAATATAAATTCATGTGGTAGAATCTGAAGAGCTTCATATTTTTGACACTAACAGCTTTGTGTAGATTTAAATTGAATTGCTCTTTATCTACAGCTATAATCTCCGGTACAGAATTTATTTTTGCTATAAAAATATTGTTTTCATATTGCCAGCAAATGTATTACGCACGGTCACGAAACCTTAAAAGGAACTGAACTACGTAATACTTCATACATTTCTAAACAAAATTAAATATTAATCTGGCACTGTACATAGCGACCTTAACATATTTTTCCACAATAAACGGTATTGAGAGTTTTTTTGACATGTTACTTACTCGTCAACGCAATGCCCTGCAGTAGCAATCCAATTCTCATTGAGAACTGCTCCCCCACATCTGTGCGTGCTGGAAAATCCGAAGAAGGAGGTACGCCGAACGGAAACCTTAAAAAAAGAAGTAGTAGGAATGACATGATTTGATTTGGTTGAATCAATTTTGTCGGCGGTAGCGTTCTTATCTGGCGATAGAAAACAGAGAAATCGTATATGGAATACGAAATGTATTCGTAAACACAAATAATTTGAAACAAATCCAGCGGTTATTCGAAATGTACGAAACGTGTTACTGCTAAGATAGAAATTGAATCTGAAATAGAATATGGATAAATAAAAATCTATTCAGATGTGTAATTCGTTCGTGCTGGAACATTTCTCGGGATAGCAGCTGTGATACACTTATAAAAAATTTAATTGTTCTCAGTTTTGGAGTGATTTCAGTTTTATTTCTATACAGTCGCGTAAGGGAGTGGCGATTATTTTTATTTCTGATAATTAATCAAATTGTCTCAGCGATAGTTTAACAATATTGATATAAAAATATAAAATAATATAAAGTTATTGTAGATACCATACAGTTACTTTAAAGCGTCACAAGTCGACACGGTCATAAGCACGAATCTAATAAGGATTATACTTTTTGTACCCGACAATTTAATAGTGAAAATTATTTGGAGAAACTTGAAAGTTACTGCTACGTTACATTCACTATGTATGGATGCGTTTCACTTTTTAAAAGTATGTACCCACGCATATCTGTGTGATATGGTAAGTACCCTGGTAATCAAGACAATAAACGTTGCAATCATACATTATATAGACACACGGATGATACTTTAAAATGCGAAACGTGTCCATGCATCGGTGGAAGTAAATCATATTCTTTGTGTATTTGCATTCTTGCTATGTTTGCAATAACTAGATATTCACCCTGTATATGTAGTGCCGCAAATATAACCGTCTCCCTCATTTCTTTTCCATTTTTGAAAATACAAAAAACGTTTATAAAATAAAATAATACTTTTACTTTGTTAAACCACTTTATTTAATATTTGACTGCAGCTTTGATCAAATTTTTACGAACATTGGAAAGGTTAAATCAGATGAATTAGATCATTTAAACATATCGCACATGGATATACTGAAAAATTTGCAGTAGCCGAACACTTATTTGAAGACGGCGACTATCGCATAAATTATGACAACATCAAAGTCTTAGCTACAACTACACAGAACCATTATAAATTGATTCGAGGGTTGCTGGAAATTGTGAAGATTCCGAAAAACTTCAGCAGAGAAGATAGGGATAAACTGAGCAACAACTGGTGAATAACTTTACGATATCGTCGACGTAAGAAGAAACCTTCTGAAGAAGCTGGCAGCATCATCAGCGAAATGTTAGGAGTAAACTTATCTACCTGATGATGCTCTGAAAACTCCAACGCAGTAAACGACGACGGTGAAGACATACATTACATTATTAGATGTCTGTACTGGGAGGAAACCTACGTGCAGACCAGTAAACTGGACAAACTGTGTAATAAGAAACGGTTCGATAGGCGCAGTGGTTATGCCGCTTGCTATCGTTGTGGCTAGACGATAGGGGCCGGCTTTCAATTCTCTGGAGGGCCGCTGACATTTTTTCAGAGTGTTGAAATCCAGATCGACTTACCATTCACTGTTGGGGAGCAAAGTGATTAACAGCGCGGCATTATAAAAGGTGATATGATGCTGTCACAGAGCCATTTTGAACACAATTTACGCACACAAAACTACACCGCGAGAGTTGCATTGATAGACAGGCAGGTAATACAGCTTAAGGAGTCACTGCAACTAAGCACCCAACACATTAAAAAAAAATAGTGAAAAAGGAGAACATTAATTTGTCGACAACTTCGGAGAAACAATTTTCGACAAGAAATGCAAATGCAATATTACAAAGGCTATGCGTTTTTTCTTGTTTAGTAGCTTGTTTGTACATGTATGTACGTTAAATTGCTAAACAAATCTAAGACATCATTGATTTAAATTATGATATAATTTTTTTTGTGCCTCAGCATATACAGTGTTGTATGAATAAAATTTTCGCCTTAATAAGACACACTTTTTTACTATAATTAGGTTATTGCCAACAAATAAATGGAGAACATTTCGAACATTGAAAACATTAAACTGTAACAGTAATTCTAATAAAATTTTCATAGTCTCATAATATTAATGTCTATAATTAATGTAATCAACCACATAGGTCATAAGTATTATAGATCGTTAAAAGCGGTTCATTAAAGAAACTTAAAATTAAAAAATATACAAGGTGTTCAATTTAAAAAGGTCATCTACTTTGTGCTACACTTACATGAATCACCTTGTATACTTAAATTGCCGTGTTCGAGCACTTTTCATAAAACTCTTCGGTAACATCGAAAATTTTATTCCACACTGTACATGTGTGTTAATAATCAACCGACGTCACAAGAGAATAGTGTATATGTAAACTATGTATAACGTCTAGGATAGGAGTTTTTCCGAATATTAAACCAGATATATAATTATGTCTATATTACCTGCCACGGCCATCGCCCAAATAAGGCATTCTTTCCTCCAACTATCCTGGTTTGTGGTTTTGGAAAAAGAGGCGGTGATCCACAACCTAAAACAAAAAATACTATTTCAGTATAGGCCTTCCAGCAGTTCCAAAGATTAGAAGTGGCAAGTAATCGCGATAACGAACTAACAAAAGAGCAACGCCTGTTATATTAGGATATTCTCACATTAATACTTTTTGAATTACTGTCGTCATTAGTGTGTGTGAAAGATGCAAAAAGTCCATATATTTAATCTAAAATAGGGTCATCTATGTACAGACTTGCTACTAAATCGCTGTTAATCTACACAAATTTGAAGAATAAATATCTATCTGAAAATGTCATAAGGTGTGTAAAATTTAGTCATTTTTTAGAGTTTGCAGTAATCCTGGCAAGGATGTTTTAACTTGTGTATGCGCAATGGTGAATATGACGGTACACGTGAATCCTGGATAGCGTCGAAATTAAATCAAAAATAAAACGAGCAATATAGAAAACAAATATTTATAGTTTATTTTTTTCTTCGAAGTAATGAAAACATGATACATTATACAAAAAGTTGTGCAGAAAACCACGTGCTTAAGGTACCTACTACAGTCATCAATATGTCAAAATAAAAACTCGTAGGAGATATATTACCGAGATGAGAAGGCATTGTGAGAAAAACAAGCTGTGCAAAAAATAATGACAACTCGAGCATTCTAAAATCTAATTAATCTCAATATTGTAGATTGTATCCGAAGACAGCTAGTATTTACAATTTGTTGTTCGAAATCGGACTGTATCTAGTTTTTCACAAAAGAGCATCCGCTGTGGCCAGTGTAAAGACACTTACTCAAAGTGCGCAGGCAATTGTGAGTGACAGACTTCTTTTAGAGGAGCAATGACATATGTATATGTATATGTCTTTTAGCAGACACTTACTATAACAATCTCACAATGTTTAAGTATTCATATAATCAATATAAAGCAATATAATGCGATAAAATTTAACCAGTGACCTACTGCAATATATCCTTGCTCTGAAACTAGATGTCCACTTGGGAGTTACTTTACAGAAACAGTTTCAAGAGCTTTCCTCGTATATCGTCATGCTTTCGAGAGTAATAATCGGATAACAGAGGAAGCTTGGCTCCTATTAGCTGCTTCGATATTCGTATCCAATGTCAGAACTCATCTCTCAAAGTAGTTAGATAAATGCATATCACAAGCTAAAGAGGATTATATGAGTTGTAACTATGACAACTATAAAGCTTAGTACACAGATAATTACGTATAAGACAAATATTCAAATTCTTATCGTAATTAATATAATTGAGAACACTATCGACATGTACAGTACATATTAATATACTGGTTTTACACTGTTCTGCCTGTACAGCAAATCAACAAGGAAAAAACTAATACTTAATGTTTCTTCTTTGATTAATCTAAAGTATTCATTCACATTTAATAAATTGTACAGTTTTAATATGCTAGCGTTGAAAATCAAATACTTATTATTACTATTTCTCACTTTTTAAAATACAATATAGGATTACTGACGAATATAAACTCGACATCTTCATCGAATGCATAAGAAAACTGTAAATTACAACTAAATTACCTACCTTGCGCGTCAAAACCAGAGGGGGCGGCAGACATTGTAGATGTCAAACTTGGCTCAGACGTTGAAGTTTTATCAATTTGACTCCATGTAGTAGTTGAGGATATCGGTAACATTGTAGTAGTCACTCTTGGCCTGCAAATAAACTATATAATAATAATTTTTACTCTACTATACAGTTTGTAGTTAAGAATAGCTCACACTCGATTTCTTTGTTATAGTACATTACAATTGTTTCTTCTGTCAAATGAATAATACAGTTTCTTCAACTAATAATAATAGAAACTAATACATATTAGAAGGAGAGCACTCAGTTGTAATAAGTAGAATACTTGACGTAGTGTAACTTGTCATTCGCAGACTCCTTACCGTTTCCTTAAACAGAGACCATTAGAGAACTCAAATTTATGAAAAGTGTAACTAGGCAGTTATGCAGCCATGTTTTTGCACTCATGAATTTCAACAACATGTCCCCACTATCATAGTTTAATCCTAAACCCGAAAAAAAGATACGATTAAACTTGGCGGCAGTTTTTCTTGGCATGGTGTTGCAATTAATGTGTGGTGTATTTATTGTTTGTTTCAAATTAATTTCAACGGTTTTGTCTTATTATACCTTTGTTTAACGTGTTTAAAGAGTTTTATTATGCCTAGAGTGCGGCAACGTGGAAATTATCGCCAATTAAGCGAATTCGACAGAGGTCGAATTGTTGGTTTGCGAGAAGGTGGTTTCTCATACAGGGAAATTGCAAATCGGAACCAATCCACCATTATGCGCTGTTATCAATCATGGACTAGGGAGGGTCAGGAAAGACGCCAAAGAGGAACCGGAGGCCGAAGAAAAACTAATGAGATACAGGACCGCCGCCTTCCCCTAATGTCACTAAGAGACAGGTTATCAGTACCAGATCAATTACTGACGTGTAGTTAGGTAATCAAGGTCGTCCTGTAACCCTTCGAACCGTTTTTGGTCGAATTAGGGGTTTCGGCTTACAATCTTATCGTCCACATCTTGTGTTACCATTTACGGCTCAACACCGACAGCAACGTTCGGAATGGTGTAGATTGCGAATGCATTGGATCGTGGAGTGGCATAAGGTGGTGTTTAGTGATGAATCTCGATTTTGTCTAGGGATGCATGATGTCCGTATGAGGGTCAGACGAAGACGTGGAGAACGTCGTGATATTCAGTTTTTCGTTGAAAGACATGTGCATTCATTGTGTATTCATCCAAGCCACCATGAACGTCCAGCGTTACATTGATGATGTGGTAGAACCCCATATTCTTCCATATCTTCAAACGCTGGAAGACCCACTTTTCCAGCAGGATAATACCCCTCCCCATGTAGCGAGAATTTCCCTAAGTCGCTTCGAAGAGGCTCATGTCAATATCTTGCCATGGCCACCCAAATCCCCCGACCTCTCGCCAATAGAACATGTGTGGCACATTATGGGACGAAAACTTATGAATTTAGCCAATCCCCCGCAGACACTAATAACTCTCCGGCATGAATTACAGGTTGCTTGGGACATCATACCCCAAGAGGATATCGACCACCTAGTCGAATCAATGCCACAAAGAGTGAGGGAATGTGTAACTAATAGGGGCGGCTCGACACATTATTAATAAAAATTATGTTAAATTGTGTTAGTCTTTTTTTTTTTTTCTTTGAAATTTTAATCAATTATTGCCTTTGACTAGTTATACGTTTCTACCAAGTTTGGTCAAAAAATTCGCACTCCTTCTTGGTGTTGCAGTTTCCATGTCATGCAGCATATTTTTAAACAGCAAAACTAATGTAAAAATAGTTAGCACCATTAGTACTTTTATAAATTCGCATGTGTTTCTGAAAGTTTCGTAAATTATAAACACAAATTCAGGTTAATGAATTGTGATAATGATTCGATTCCATCCAGCTCGTGACTTACCTTCCTCAGAAGAATAGTGAGGCCTAACGCATAATTGTTAAATGTTTTTACTATATTTGCAAATGTATTATTGGCAGATATAAAAAATCTTTATCTACCTATATACATACAGATTTGGACACATGTTCCGCGACAGCTTAATTATAAGAGAACGCAAGGTGAAAGCGGATTCTGGTTTTCAACAATCTTTATGACTATAATTATGTATATAATTTTTTGATTTCATCCATAAGTAAGTGACGTCATCAGCTGTCAAAATATCGTAACACTTATCATTTTTTATTGAACCACTCTATATATTTTTCTTTTTATAAATTATCAACTAACTTGTAATATTTTATGTTAACATATATCATCCTATGTCTAAATTCTAACATCAACCCTGCACGGTATTGCAACAATTACCGTAACCAAACACGCTAAACATTTTAGTTCACTGAACGCGACCTTTGTCCATGAAATCTGTTTTTAGTTGTCCCGACATCTAATACTAAAACGTTCGTTGCGAACATACGGAGAGCCTTGGACACTGGTAAGTGCCCCTCGGTAACCAATTCGATCACCTTCTTAAACAGTTTTTATCTTAAACTGTTACTTGTTATACTTTTGACTGTTGAAAGCTTATTGTATTTACATTCTTTTGGTCAATCTCTCCCAAACAGTTGAAAGCCTAATTGAGGATTTATAATAAGTAAAATTATACAGGTTGTTTCATTCAAAAAATGGCAACTGTTACGATATTTTGATAGCTGATGACGTCAGTAATTTATTGAAGGCTTAGAAAAATACTATAATTTTAGTTATATAGATAGCGAAAAGCAGGATCCGCTATGATCTTTCGTTCTCTTATAATTAAACGTCCATTCCAAAAAGAAATTTACTTTCTTAGAAAATAATTCGCTGTAGAATTCGGCAAACGGCACACAGAATATAAAATGTGAGAAAAGTGATAACTTCACCAAAATGTTTTCCACGAAACAATACAGTACACTAAAGAAATGGAAATTCTAAAATAATCTAAGCTTTTGTGTTCGAAACAGTCACAGAATACGCCGACATCAAATATCTAAACTGTAAATAATATAAAAATTGAAGAATTAAATGAAAAATTTAATAATGAAATGCATAAATAAGAGAATACTTGAAAATAAGGTCTCGAAGGGCGAAATTTCATACAAATGGTCTTATGCTCCTCTTACGTTTTTACGACGTATTCTCAGAAAAACAATTCTTAAAAGAAGCCAATCAACGATTTTGCCATCGTGTGGAGTTTCTTATATGTTTCCCTTATCGGAAGATAAACAACCACTCTTTCGTAAATTACAAAATCGATATTGGAATCGCGTAATAACGAGATAAACTAATATATAATAGATTAGGGAGTATTATACATATATAACAAAGCTCAAAAAGCTTTATTGTAGATTTCCAATCCTATATTTTATTACATTTGATATAATCTGATTCCAGTATACAACAAAATATACAGTATAATACAAGAAGTAGGTAGGTATACATTTTAAAACTAATTGAAATAAACGTACATATGTATATCAAAACTTTACAAGAATAGCGGTTTAAAGAAAATTTCCCATTTTTAGGCACGTACCATGACTGTGGTAAAAAAATACAACCACCATAATCGTTAATCACTACATTTCGTCACGATCGACTAATACAATTCATCATTGTGAGAGACATTCATATAGAAGACTCCAAGCAGTCCAACTAGCAACCATCAGCACTACCAAGCGGAAACTGATAGACACTCAGCAATAGTATTGGGCGATAGGGATCGATATTTTAAAGTATCGATCTTTTGCGGTTCGATCCACGATATTTTTGATCGATGTTGAAGTTCCGATATGGCACTGGATCGATCCTTTATTGCTTGGTATCAATCCTTGAATCAAACTCACGGGGTAGAATCTCTTATGGCAAAGTGGGGCAAACATGAGTGGTACATAATTAAGCCCACGAGATGTCGTTGGGAGTAGTACGCAGTAAGTGCGCAGGTGCCATCAGGATTCGTTGCACGCAGTTTTGACAGACATCTGTTCACTCACCATTATTGTTTTTGTTGTTATGGGTCCTAGACATGTTTTCGTAGTGCTAGTGTGTGATTTGAATGAATAGCCGTATTTCTTTTCGCTGTATCTAATATTTTTATAGCGTTTGGGTAACACACTAACTACTTCTATATCTTCACAGCGTTTGTGTGACAGATAGTGTAGTTTTTCATAGTTCTTATATCTCTTTATAGCGTTTGTGTGAAATATATTGTAGCTTTGCGTAGTTCTTCTATTGTCAAAGACCCGATATAACCTGTTAAAAGTTTTAAAATCGTGTTTTATTGTCTGTTTCCCGCATTTACAATTATATCCAAAAATATACAAAAGTTTCTGTATTAATGCATAGACTTATTGTATATTTCTAATTAAAAAAAGATATGTTTCTACAATAGTTGTTCGTTTCACCGTTATTAACCGAGATTAATTTAGAAATCTAGTTCATCTTACTACTCACTGGTAGATGAACTATGCATCTCAATTAATCTCTGTTAATAGCGGTCAATGAACACAAATTTTCATAATACATCATTTAAATAATTCATATTACCCGCCTTTTCGATTTAGTTCATGACTAAGGACGTGTACTTTGCTCCAAGTGTTTACTCGTGAGTTTCCAATCTATTGGTACCTTATCTATGATCAAAATAAACCTATAGATCTTGTGAAGTACCGAATTTGCTGACTTCTGGAAAAATTAGACAAAGAAAAATTAGTATCAGCGATCAGTGTGTGAATTGCATTGTGAAACTGAAACTAAATGTAAAATCATGCCTCGCGCAGTTAAAAGCACGTTATGGAAGTTTTTTTGTAAAAACAACTTCCGGAGGAAGATGTAAGCTGTGTGAAACGTTAGTTAAAACTTGTGGAAACACAACAAATTTAAGGAAGCCAGACGACACGGCAGTGTTTCTTTGGAAAAATCAACCTCTGCCACACATTTTTTTTCATTCAAATGATTCCATGCCCGCGGTAATACTGCTTGTTTGTTTATTTTTTATTACTACTATTATTATTTTTATTTTTTACTACCTTTATACACACAGTTTTTTGTTTCTTTTAGGTTAAGCATGTATATTATATGAACAGTGATTTACTTCATCTTGTTTATTTTTTGTTCATATTCTATACTACTTTGTATTCTTGTTCTAATAAAGTTTTACTATTTACTACTGTTAAAGAAAAAACAAATTTATCGATATTTTGCAAGATCGATACTTTTGGAGCGATACGATACATGTATCGATAGTTTTTAAAACGATACCCAGTATCGATACCTGTCGCGGTATCGCCCAACACTACTCAGGAATACTAGGAGATAAACGCGCGGACGGGTTGGCGAGAGAAGTACTGTAAAACGCGAACCCAGATGCAGAATATAACTTAAGTCTCCCCGACAACTTAGACACGTGAAATTGATCAAAATACTAACAGCAACCATACAGCTGATAACGGGCAACAGAAGATAAAAAAATGGAGAGTCGTAACGAAGATTGTAATACTTCGTAGAGCACTTCAATGGTGAAAGAAGGAGCAGGAAAACTTCGGGTGACAGAATAGTGGAGATTCTTTAGCAAGTAACAGAAAAGCTAGTCTCAAATACGACACATGAACCGTATGGGAATATAACAATAAAAATAGGATTAAAACTGTAGTCCTCAATAGTAACGACTGGTGTACCGCTTTAAACAAATTGTACAAATTGTGCGAACAAAATCCTGTCAACTACTGAAAAATTATTAGATAACGAAATATAACAAACTGAAAACAAATATATCTTTATTATACAGGGCGAGTTTTTTTGAATGTCTAGCATTGGGATCTCAGCAACTACTGGAGATAGAAAAACGCTTAAATGGGAAAAGATGCGCAGTTTTACGATTTTGATTTAAAACTGCTTTTGTTTCTCCGATAGCTTTCATGGCTTATTATATATATTCAAAGAAAACTAAATTTTTAAACATGCTTAGCATCGTTAATAGTAGTAAATTAGAGAAAAAGTGTTCAGACAAAAGTTTTAGATAATTTTACGCCAAATAAAACTATGTAGCTGATATTTTTTTTCATTCGGCATTATCGAGTTATGACACAAACTTGTGTTTTTTTTTTAATGGAAACCATAGTTGGTTTTGAAGTCATTAAAAAGCTTATTTTTTGCTGATTACAATGATGTAAGGTTTGATATGGTTATTAAAAAAAAAAGAGAATATAGACATTTCTATGATTGTTCACTTTATAAGATAAAAACTCTAAAAAAATGTTTGGTGTTTTGTAATTCAAAAAACGGAAAATCTGAGTTACAATAGTGTTCGTTGGAGCAGTCGAGATAAATATACCAACATTGAGTTCCATTGAGTTTCACGTTGAGTCACAGAAGTGAGAGCTGTTAATTTTTACTTTTAAGTCAAGTTAATTGTCAAACATTGAAGAAAATTCATTACATATTTAATTTTATAAGACTTCAACCTATAACACTAGCCAACAATTTTTTTTTCTTTAACAACTATGAACAGTTTTATATTCTCTTACAGTCGTAATATGAAATAACAATAAAAACAAATAATTTATTCTGGCACGTCAGGTTTTGGTACAAACGTTCTGTCTTAAAATGTTTTCTCTTTACTTTTCTTGTTTGCTGTTCTGTGGTACCTTCTGATATCAAACTTCAACAATAATCAGCCAACAGTGCACAGCTTCGCTTGCCCTGATAACGTCTTTTGATAACAGACATGTCTTGATGAAGTCTCTCGCCGTGTTCATCACTGACATCGCCGAAGTTCGGGTGAAAGAAATCCAGGTGCGAATGTGAAAAATGTATTTTAAGGCTCATGTTACTGCCCTAGTTCATGGTAACTTCTAAGAAGTTCATTAACAATTGCTATGTAATTGTCAAATTTTGTGTTTCCTAGAAAATTTTGGGTCACACTCTTAAAATCACTCCAAGTCATTTAAAGTCTCTTCAGATTGTACATCTTGTTGTAGACGTTTAATTTGGGGTTCTACAAAAATTCTCTCTTTAAGGTTTGCATTTTAAATATTAGGAAACTTTTATTGAAGCTATTGGAATCCACGATCATCCTTATCCATTGCTTCGACGAAATTCTTCATCAAACCCAATTTGATGTGTACAGTGGGGGTAGAAATAGGGTAGGCTCCCCCAGCACCTTATGAAGTATATTCTTTTATCCAGGAATATACTGAGCCGTGACTTGTCAATCTCTAATAACGTAGTGTGAATTTCTCCATCGACTGTCCCACTCACCGTGCTTTGTGTAGCCCAGTTGTAAACCGAGTAGAATTGCTACAAGTTTGAGGTCAGCGCTGATATGCCATTTGTACGCTTTGTAATAAATATATCTATTTTGTGACCTTTATGTACATACTTATCTTTCAATTCCTGAAATATTTCCACTTATAGGTCAATAAAACAACAATTAATTAAATACCAATTTATTTATGGAATAATTAATGTTAGTTTTATTGACCTAGGTATAAGTGGGAATATTTCAGGAATTGAAAGATAAACACTTTGTAATTAATTTTGTCGAAAAGACGAGTCATATTTTCATAAGTTTTCTTCATACAGACTGCGTAGCCAATTGGTATGGATGGATAAACGTTGCCTATGTGATGAACGACAGTTTTCAAATTCAATTTCGAAACATCAATAAAAAAGACGCCGTTCTTCTGTCTTGTGTTGATGATATAAAGTGAGCATCAAATTATAGACATCATTGCAGAATGAAAGACCTTCGATTGAAAAACACTGTGACAATTCTTTCTGGCGATTACGATGCATAGAAATATGTGTGCCCGGAGCTAATAGCTTCCATCCTTGAAGTCTAGATCCTAGTATTTCTGCTTGAGTTTAATAACTCTGATATTTCTTCCTGTACATCCATAATGGCATATTCTTCACTCGAAATACCAGGTCTTAGTACTGGCAAGGCTTCTGTATGAGGTACTGGACGAGTAACAGAAGATACACCTATCGTACTCAATCTTGTTCTTAATTTTTTTGGAGAACACAAAAGTTTTCGTGCAGCAAAAGTAACATTAAGACAAATGGTCCGTTTGTTCACGTCAAATAATTGAAAATGGCATAGCGCTGTTCTTACCGTTTGATCAGCCTCTCCGAGTAACAGCACACCGTACGCAGTAAATGTGTGGAGCCCATTCCTTGTCCTGATATTTAATTTTTAGACCAAAATAGTGAAAATATAAATTTTCTATGAAAGACGTAATATTCCGTTTATGTCGTTGGGTAATGAATTCTCCGCACATACGTAAAAGAAGCTATTGGGATTATTTGTGTACGCACTGGACATTATGAAATAAAAAGACGTTCAGCTATCATAAAGACTTAAATTCAATTTAACCAGCCGTGCGTAGCTCCTTATATACCATCACAGCCGATATCTAGAAATTCCTAATTTCGTTGGCTTCAGAGCACAAATTCTGTGACGTAGGAAACAGGCAAGGACATGTACACACATGTTGACTCAATGCTCGGATCTGCAATATATCTTGTAATATCTTTCTAATATAAAAGTCCCTTTGAAATTTCGTAAAATGTAATGTACTTTTTGACATGCTATTTACAAAAAATTCTCAATATCCTGACGTGGCGGAGTAAATTTAAAATTAGTTTCAGAGTCGGCATAAAAAACGACATAAACTGGACCTAATGGTGTATGAAAAAAATATTATTGGACAGAGTAATTGCAAACAAATCCAGAAACAAGAATTAAAACCGAGTCAAAACATTGTCGTCCATAAATTAAAGGTAGAGTTTTCTGCAAATGTTATATCCAACAAACTCAGCACAAACATATCAACCGGCACTAAAACGTACATAATTTATGTGTAATGACATTAATTTAAACTTGACTTTTATTAAATGAAGCACTTAATTAGATATTTACCACGTTTTTCCCTTGCCTCTGCACAAAGATCTTAAAGCTTTACGACGCGAAATTTATATTAAGATAAAGGGTCGGTATGTTAACGACTAAATAGGTATATATTTGCATAGTAATTGTAAGTGTTCTGCATGTATTAAACGATTAGAAGTTCTTAAACGGATTAGAGGTAATGGCAGTATTATGTAACACACAAGATATACAGATTTATGTTACCTACGTTAAATAATACTGTCACTATCTAAAAGAAATTAATATATTATTCGGCGTGTAAAAGTCTTCCTAAATATTTATGTTAAAAAGCATAAAAATATTTTACAACTTTATTTATTGCTGAATATCGATTTAATCCGCTTGAAACTGATTAATTATAAGTAAATTAAACGAGTAAAATAAATACGTTTTGGATTCAAATTACATTTCTTGTTTATTTTATTCTCAACATAAATTGACTCAATAATAGTCGAAAATATAATACATTCTAGAATAAAAAGTATTAGACTAAGCACCTAAACTTTCAAAATATATGTCGTTACCTACTTAAAAAATTATTCAAACATGAATATTTATATTTGATACTAACCTTGTGGTAGTTGTATAGATCGTCGTTCCTTTAATATTAGGTGGAGTGACCAGTACCGCCGGCTTAGAAGAAAACTTTATCGTGCTCTTGCTAGTCGTAAGAGGAAAAGGTTTCTTCGTTGGTTTTGGTTTGAAACTGCTCGGTTTCGTTTTCGTCTTGGTAACGAACGCAGGTTCCGTCGTAAATTGCCATTGTGGTATTGCAGGTTTAGTACTAGGAATCGCGTTATGGTTTAGTTGCGTAACGAATCCAGGATCTGTAGTAAATTGCCAGCCAGGCTTCTTGTCCACCAACACATTGTTTGAGATCTGATAGATGTCTCCACCTGCTGGTTTGCCACTCGACTGCCCAGAAATCTGTGTTGTCAAGTAGTGTGGCTTACTTGTCGTCTTGCTAATAGATGGCGGTAGTGGACGGATTGTATTTTTATTAGGAGTATAACTTGTTTGTGGTTTATGAGGTTTACTGTAATAAAAAATTAAAAATTAATTTGTTTATAAATCTTAACAAAAATGTAATATATGATGTACGCTGTTTTAAACCGCTTTATTAAACAGTATAATAAGTACAATATGCAATGTTTTATTACGCGAAAAAATTCCGAAATTTTCATTAAAAATTAGGTGATACAAAATCATATAAATACGCATGTATTAACTATTGTGTAGTAGTAATATTAATCTAACGATGTAAAAGACCAAGTGCGGACGGTCCTTTAATTACATAGCATATTAAACTTTGTATAATCCTTTCAGTTTTCCATTTAGTGACAATATTTCACATCTTTTTTGCATCGGTTTGCAGCTTTTACAGTCTTACACTTTGAGTGAACTTCTTCGAAGACCACAATTATTATAAAGAATCTGACGACCGAAGCATCGATTATCCTCTAAGACAATTTTCACTGTGAGTGGGCAAGAAATGAACGCACAGAAAAAAATTCGAATTAGATATATACTGCATGTATTTTGACACATCTAATAAGCCAAAAATGTGTTACACCATCTGACAAGTATCGTGATGTATTGCAACATCAAAAGATAAGTGTTCATCTAGGGTAAATATGATGCCAAATTAAACAATCGGAAAAAATGTCGGAAAATGGTGTAAATTGACGAATATGTCGAAAACAATTGCTCAAGTAAACATCAGTTTATGGTAAGTTCGGTGGCAATGACAGTTTTTGTGTGTCTATTGTTTAGAAATTCTGTACTTTGAGAATGAGTAAAACTCGATTCAGAAGCAGAGTTTACAAATGAAGCGCCTTGCACTACCGAATGTTTTTGGGAAAATAAATAATATATGGCGAGATGGAAAGTTGAAAACAATCCGATATTAGACATACATACATCTTCCTCCAAACAAAAGGTATTAAGAATTTGAAAGAACGGTTATATTGGAAAACTGTACTGTATTACTTCAATGATATTCAACTGTGATAGCCACACGTGCGAACAGTTACGAAGTCACTGCCACTAAGCACCCACCACACATACAAAAAAAATGATGATTCTAGGAAGCGTAGTACAGATTATTAATAATACGGAGCTTGTATGGATACATATATAACAGATAATTTTCGCCCGAATGAGAAGTGTTTGGGAAAAGCAAATGTAACCCGATATTAACGATTGTCTCCAAAGATGAAATATTTTTATAATATCATACGTTATAGACAAAAAAATGTAGTATTAGGGAAACACGAGTGTCTAAAACATATTGAAAGGTATGTACATGCACTGCAATTTGATAAAAACAAAAATTGCTGTGAAACTCTATACCTACAGGGTGTTATCACTTCGCAACTGAGAAAACAATTCTTGAAAAACAAAGTTAGAAAATTTTTTCTTGACAACAAATTTTTAGTATTATTACTTCTAAAAAGTAATGGCAAGCAATAGAAACACTTATTTTATACCTTTGTCTATAAAGTAAACAAATACTGATAAATCTATTAACAAAAATTTCAGTACAGCCATGAATACAAAAGCATACATGCGTATGACGTATATTGCAAAACATGTAAAAGTTGAAACCTTTTCTATTTTCCTATATTTCATCAAATATAGGACTTAAATACAATTCATGATTGAAGATTTTAGTATACTAGTCTAATAGCCAATGTTGACAGATCATGCACTGATTTTCATGATCAATGGCATAAGGAGGTCGTGGAAGTAGCTAATGCTAACATTAAAAGAATCGCTAAAAAAATTTATTCCAGAATTACATATAAATTATTGTAATAATACCGCAACTTCAAGATGTTCCCTCATTAGAATAAGCTTCTTCTAAGTAATTAAGTAATCAAGGATAGCTGTAAATAAGATGCTTTTGAAAGTTGAAAATCACACACACACAGTTGTTAAACACAAATCCTAATTATAGACGCTTATACTTTTTTAAATTATTTTATTATTATTATCTTGGAGTTATAACATAAAATACAGATTTATTATTCAAAGTTATAGATACAGAACTGGTTGAAAATTAGAAAACAGAGATTGGATTTATTCAATTCATCAGTGCATGCAGGATTGCCGACTACAATTTCCTAATGTGCCAGTAACAAACGCAGAACTGCCAAAACATATTCAAGCTAGAATACAAGCTTGAATATGTTTTGGCAGCAAATTTGGTGAAACGGGCGGAATAACTCGGAAACCTGTCTCTGGACCATCTATAAAACTAATATCAAATGGTATAGCTGTTCAACGGCGAATGGAAAACTCACGCAAAATGTCAATCGCAAGACTATCACAAGTTCATTTGTTAGTAGGAACATCTCATACTATTATTGGAACGTATTTAAAAATTGTTCCTTATAAAAGTCAAGCAGTTTTAGAACTTAAATATATATATTTTCGTATGAAAACACAATACTGTCAATGATGGTCAACACAGATAATAACGATATTCTCCACAAATAGTCTTTTCTGACGAGGCTTAGTTCCATCTTTGCGGCTGTTTAAGTAATAACATATGAAATTGTGGTCACCAGAAAATTCTCACGAATTCATAGAAACTTTATTACATCCACAAAAAGTAGACGTTTGGCTGACAGTTTCAAGGAGAATAATTATTGGCCCTATATTTTTAACCAAACCGTAACTGCTGAAAGATATCGGAATGAATTATTACAGTCGTTTATCAATGAACTTCATGATGATGGACTTACGGTAGAATATTTCCAGCAAGACAATGCACCAGCGCACGAATTTCGAGATATAATAGCTTTTTATAACATTTTTCGATACAAGAATTATTAATTTTATTGCAAAATCTTCAAATTTGACGTATTTAGATTATTTTGTTTTTTCATATTTAAGGAATACCATATTCAAGACCCGATATCACACAATCGCATATCTTCGTAATGCTAGTGTGAATTCCTGTGCTAACAGAACCAACATCTACTTTAGTATTATTTCCATTTAATTTTGACAACTATAATAAATATTTTTTCATAAACTAAATTACTAATTATTTATTAATAATTATTACACACATTTTTAGATTTAATACAAGCTGATATTGCACGGCGACCTGTGGCGGATTTATAGTGTTGACCGCCCTAGGCCGTGTTGTATCAACCGCCCCTCCTGTACAAAGGACAGGTTTTTGGCGTTGTTTTCGAAATAATCTAAATTGTCACGTGTTTCGCCAATAAAATGTATTAGTACCTCATACAGTGCTATGACAATGGTAATGTCAATTTCCACACTCTGAAGTTTCTTACTTGTAGACTTCATGTAATTCAGTAAAAATCCCCAAAAAACATCATGAATGCCGTTTCAAGACATTCCATTTTCATACGCATACCTTTCGCTTCGTATATAACAGTTCTCTTCTGTTGTGCGTCATTTTCAATGGAGACTAACGCACAATGGATTTCATTCCACGATTCGCGTAAACTTTTGCACGCAACTGCACGAACTGACCAACGAGTAGTTGATAGACTTTTAACGGTAAAATGGGTTTGAAGAAGTTCCCAACGCTGAGTTGATGCCGCGAAGAAATTGTATAACTCTTGCAGTAGAGAAAAGAACGAGCAACTGGCTACTTTCAGCTGCAGATTCACCTACCAAATTAAGCGAGTGTACTGAGCTGGGACTAGAGGAAAAATGTCTTTTACTTTAGCTTGTAGGCCGTTGTATATGCCTGCCATGTTGGCTGCGTTGTCATAAGATTGTCCTCGGCAGTTTGAAATATCAATTCCAAATTAAGTTAAAGTTGAAGTAACAGCATTTGTTACTTGTTGTGATTTATGACCTGTGTTTGGAATAAACTTGAGAAAACGTACTACAGGTGATCCATGAGGCAGGACATATCTGATTAGAGAAGTGAGCTGGTCTACGTGGAATATATCGGGTGTCGAGTCAATGATCAGAGAAAAATATTTGGCTGTTAATATTTCCATTAAAATTGTCTTCAAAATGTTTTCTCCCATAAGCCGAGTGAATTCTTCACCTATTGTTGAAGAAAGATAAATCGTCTGTCCTGAGCCTGGATCCCCATAACGTGCTATGTTCTTCACCAAGAATGGATCAAACTTCGCGATAAGCTCTAAGGACATCAAATAATTCCCGTTGTGTAGTGAACCTATTTTCTCGTTGTGTCCTCTAAATGGCAAACTACGTGATGCAAGCGCTTTCACACATGCAACTACCCTTTTCAAAATCTTTCTCCAATAATTTATTTCTTCATCCAATTGTATAGTTAACATGTGGTCAATGCGGCCTAAGGCGTTGCTTCTATCTTTCATGCGCAGGACAGACAATTTGTGAGTAGGCGAATTCTCATGAGCTGATACTCGATAATTAGAATTTTTCCAGTCATTGAAACCTTCCTTTTTGTAGAAACTGACTCTCCCCGCCATTAAAAAGAAGACAAGGTCCACAAAAAACACTTCCAGAACTTTCGGAATAAATTAACCACTTGCGCTGAACTTTTTCGCCATTCGCTGACGTTCGAATAAGTGTTTGGATAAGTGACGTGCTTTATTTTTGTAAATCCGCTAACTCTTGGGAAAATCAGTTTTAATGTTTTGCTTGGCTCCGTTCTTACAAATGTAATCACGCTTGAAATCGGCAATTGTCAATGTGGCTGGATCGTCGCTGAATTTTGCACAGCCTCTGGTCCAGATTGGGTTGCATTCTTGGTACTGGTGGGACTTCTTCATATAATTTTCTCATGATCTTCAGCGTCTGGAGAAAGTTTTCCAAAGAAATCGTCTAGTTTCCGACTATTTTTATTTATATCTTATTGGTTACCTTCTTTTTCATTCGCCCGCTCGCGATAGTCTGCCCGTGTGACCTTTTCTTTCCATCCATATTATAACACTTTACGTGACCCTGATAATTTGCCGCCTTCCCCGAGTATGCCGCCACCATTACCCGTATAGCCAGCGAACGAGCGTTTTTAGCCTAGAATGGTATATTTTTCGCCACGCTTGGCCGCCCTAGGCCCGGGCCCACTGGGCCTTAAGGTAAATCCGCCACCGACGGCGACCTATTTATCTATTATGCTCCCTTGCATGAGCTGCTGCGGTTTGCTCGTTATCAAAGCTCCCTATCCAGTCGAAGAGCTTTAATAAACTCCAATAACTGTGATGGTTTCAGAGAAGGTATTTCTTCTCCATCTGTGATGTCTTTGGCGAAATCATTGGCTCAGGTTTCCGGAATAGCAGTGCAGTTAGACGTTAGATATTCCGGATTTTCATCCTCCGCCCTGCAGAACCTGTAGTTGCTATTCTGTTTCAAACCTATCCTTGTCACGTGTATCCCAAGGTGACAATGCCCTATAAGAAAATCTGTGAGAATGCGTAGTCTGTTTTTACTTAGTTCTAGCAAGGTCATTGCTCCATGCTTATTGTAGTTTCAAAGCAATATCTTGGAGTGTCTCAAACCAGTGAAATTCTTCCAGAGAAATACCCCCTCCATCTTTGAGTTCTTTTTTGCCAGTGCTCATCCCTGTACCGCAAAACGGTTCCAGTCCCACAAACAAAATTGTGGCAGCCTTCCTTGCGAGTACGTTAGTTCCTGCGTTGTCGCTGATTCTATTATGTCCTAGTACCCAGCATAATGCAACTCTGTATTCTGTACCTAGATATTAAGTTATACATTTGTATGATCCACCTAATCTAGTCAAGGGAATCCGGAACAACTTTCTCACAAAGGACCTGTATTTTAATGAAAACAGTTTATTCAAAATTGTCTTCTAAAAACACGTTCTTCAATTTTACAGTTTGTACAAATGTGAGGGTCTGCTAGGAGCGTGACCAAAGTTCATAGCTGTTCATGTTATACCTCAGGAAATAATTAAAGTTTTGATGCTGTTCAATATTTTTTTATATTTGTTTGGCCAAAGAATGTAGTCTACAATGTTGAGGTTGACAATGTGGATTTTTGCATGTATGTATGCGATTCTAATCTATGGTACATACCTATATGAGTTATATACCAAATCCATGCAAAGCTATGTTGGATAACGAAACGAGCTGCATCTACAAATTCTATTTGCAAGACATGTTGGTATCAAGCATTGAACGTTTTGGTTTGGATTCACTAAAATTTTATTGCTCCCAGACAAAAAACTTCTGCACGAATCATCCATTATTAATTGGGTAAAAACAATAAAATCTCTTATTTATTTGGGTGACAAACTTTTTGGTGAAGGTTTTAATTTTTTGCTCCCCGTAATTTAAACCAGAACGCAGGCGAAAATTGTAATGAATACATAAGAACTCTAAGGCTAAGATACGTTCATCTTGATTGTTTCACATTTATAGATTATTACAAGACTCTTTTGACGGATAATTTTATGCCATACATATGTTTACGTAACATGCCTGCAGTGGGAGACTGCTGTGCAAAATATTTCTGTTGTACGATAAGCCATCTGAGCTCTAGAACGATCGTGGGTCGTATAATTGATATCATTCATGATATAATTTTCCATTTATGCACTTGTTGATAACAGGTTTCGTTTCGCACAAGAGTTGTCTCTCTACATTATTCTTCTTAGAGAAAAGTTTCCGTAGCTTCCTAGACATTATTATTAAATTATTAAAGTTATTGCATAAAAGATAAATTAAATTTACCATACACGTAAAAATTTACTACTACATAAATCTTTTAATAAAGGGAAAGGATCCATGTTTACGTCTACAAAACAACATAGCAATAAAATAAAAAATAAAGATGGGTTAAAAGGAAAACTATACGCGAAACATAAATATCAGAAATCAATGGAGAATAATAAGCAAATGAAAAAAAACTTAGGAACGTTAACCTATTTAGATACGCTAGCGAATTGAATAATGCCAAGTTATAACGGCGCAATTACGCTTTGTATATCGGAAGGTCGTAAAGTGGATCAAAATAGGTACAGATGTGTGCATAAAAGAATAGGACAACTAAACTATTACTTGCTATTACTGTGTGAAGCAGACATTCGCTATGTCATTAATTGCATTAATGTCAAAGTGCTTGTCGGAAATTTGTCAGAAATGTCAGAAATCCTTTAATGTGAAATACTCACGTATAACCTTTGAAATCTATTATGACAATCTGAATATACTGTAGGTCATGGCAGATCTGTTTATGTCTTACACAGACAAAAACTTGGGATTTATGGTCATAATAGTTATCCCACTTTTTTGCACACTCTGTACACACAAGCGCAAAGATAATAATGTCTTTAAAGAAAATCTATATGCCTATTCCAATTTAAAACATGCTAGAATTTGATTCAAAATAAAAGAAGTAATAAGTATATTTTTTACCTAATATATTTCTCTTTCTCCTAGCACCTATTCAGTGCGTCGCTATACAATACTGTAACATGCATTTCTCAATAATTTTTTCTATGGAAAGAAGTGTACTTCCTTCATTCTTTAGTGTAGTTACGTGCACAATTTGATTTTATTAATTAATAGTTTCATTGATTGTGATCTATGGAAATTTTTTGCGCCTGATAAAAGCTACTTATTTTCTCGGATTTATTTGGTACTAACTAAGGAAATGATGAGCTAGATGTTGTCATCCATTATTATTTTCGTTTGATGTGGACATTTTATTCTAAAACGTGATGATTTTTGGCTTGTGAATATTAATATCCTAAAGTACAGTGCCGTAAAATAGGACTATTTTGTTATTCCCGGGGCTACTTTGTCACTTTATGCACGCTGACGGTTTCTAATTTTTTTGGCATTTTATGTTTCAAATAACGCTGGTGTAGAACTTACAAAACAACCCTGGGCAGCCGAACCGACCACAACTTCAAAGAAGAACGGGTGGCGAATGCGATTTACCAAATTCCACGCAGTACTGTCACGAATAGATGAATTGGCAGGCATGTAAAACATAGAGATCATCCAATCATAGTGAGTAGACAGAAAGAGTCCGTTATTGTAACCACACTGGGCATCGTTGCAGATTGAGTTTTCTGCTAATCAAGGCCAACATAAACTGACATGAAACTCGCACGAAATTCTGAAAAAATTCCAGCAGAAACAGGTGGAACGTCTATTGAATTGAATATAAGTCTTTTCGACCTACTGCATGAACAATGGGGTGTTTTTACCGATCAATTTACCAAACGTAAGTATAGAAAAAGTTGAAGGGGGCACGAGCATTTTAGACGAAATCATCGAAAACCCGTCAGATGGTAAGGCTTCATCAACATCAGGACTACCAAGACCCACCAGGAGCAGCAACCGGGGAGACAGAAAAATCTGTCTTCAAGAGAAAATACAGCCATAGCTTTTGTTATAGGCAAGAAAAACAATTTAAAAGGAATTAAACAATCCCCAGAAAAATGCAGAATTTGTACAATGCTGTGAGCAAACTACCGAGACGCCTGACCGAGACTGATTGGATACAGCGCTGCAAATGCTAAAAATTGATTTATGGCCTTTCAGTTAGTTTCAATTTTAACAATGACATAAATGTTGTTCAATTATCAATATTTTGTGCTATCTGTAAATCAATCTGTCATATAACTGTCATTTGTATAAATCTGTTTGGTTAAATCTTTACAACTGCAATAGTTGCAGAGTTGCTCTATTTTGTATTGTCGATAGTAGCATTTAATCCAGGTGATGGAAGCTTTCCTGTGTTTTTCGATATTCCACCTTTAGCAATTTATTTTTAATTTAAATCTTAGTATATTTATTTTTATATCAATTTAAATGTTCCCCATTTTGCTGAATCTTATTTTAAAAATTTTAAATCATAATAAATCTAGGCGTTTTCTGCTATAGATCAACCCAGTATAATATAGGTAATTCCCCATAATTCTCAACACCGGGTCCTATATATACATGGTAGGATTAAAATTTAAACTAACCGGAAGTAGCCAATGTCTGTGATGTTAATAAGTTTTAAGACGTTGAATAGCAATTCTGCGAATGGCTCTGCGAAAATTAAGTCTACCCTAAACGACGAGTTTCACACAACGCGCAAGTGTGCCAAGCCAAGATATCGGTGGGTTACCGAATGGAGGCACATTTTGTTTTCCGAGGAATCCATGTTTTTGCATAAATATGAAAAGGGGTGGTTGCTGTATGTATTTTCATTCAACTGACATTGGATTTTTCATATGTTATCAATGTTCCAATTTGTGAAATGCGAATTGATTTCTAGTGTAAATATAAAACAATACAATTAAATCTAACTTCCGCTAAAAGTTTGCAGGATGATCTATAACAACGTTTGGTGTTAACTTTGACTCACTGCAAATTATATAAAGCATTGGTAATCTATAACGCATTTCTTGCCATCGGATAGTCACTAAATATTTTTATACAAAAACCGCATGGTCGCGAATAATAACCTTCAGAATCTGCTCCAATGAGGATTTGTCTAAGAGTCATATTTATAGTCCGTGCTTGAGGTTGTGCTCAGCACAAGCACGGACTATAAATATGACCCTAAGTTAGTTCAAGTTGATGCATATCAAGAACTCATAGTAGCGGTTTCTAGTATAACTATATTCTCAATTTAATTATCAACTACTTTTACTACATTATTGTATGTGTATACATACATATGGACATGAATAATATATTTGTTTCACTGCATTAGCATCTTTTACTATAATATATTATGTATACGTAGCTATTTTCACTATACGTATAATTTCAGATATCTTTTAAGATCTGATTTAGAGAGTTTCTCAATATAATACAGTTAAAGTATAAGCAGAGTTCCAATAATCCAGAGTTTAATGCACGCCTTACTTTCAATTTCGATAAAGAACTTTCCTAACATATAATCATCTAAATAAATTCCGTTAGGAACTAAGAAGATTGAAATCCTGAGAAATATTGTCATATTTATCTCTATCACAAGAGAACAAAAGAAATTTTAAGCAGGTTTGTGTTCCGCTAAGTGAATAACGCCATATGAGCTGGTGTAACTACAATATATCATTTTAAAACTATTAAACCTCTAAAGTGTGTAACACCCATTAATGCAAAATTTATATTGCTAACTATACGATGCTTTGTATTCGGTTTCTTAGAAGTGTTCTCTCACATATGACCTGGAGTAACCTTAATATTTGAATCATTGTTTATATTGTATAATCGTAAAAGTTGCATGGTTATTACGCATGTAAAAATAGCATGTTTATCTCTAATATAAAATATGAATAAAATATATGGATAGGAAATTTAAATAAGGTTACGGCAAATTAAAAGGATGCTCACCTGGTACCTTTTGGACGACTAGTTGAGGTCCAATTCTGTGTTGGCCTCTTCGTTACATGACTATGATGACTAGGCGGTGTGTAGAGTATTGTTGGTTTGTTCACGTACTGCGGTAATACGGTGTTTTCGGTTATGTTATGGGCACAACACGAACCGAACATGAAGGTGTCAACGCACATACCAATGTGATAGCCTTCGGATTTTATACATTCCCACACGAACATACAGGTTCCTTCCATACCGTCCACGAAACAAGGCTTAGGACTTATTTGATAAGCTACAGAACAACGTCAAAAATAAGAAAGTGATACAAGATTTACACTATGTCAGACATACCTTGACCTCTTTGTGTAGCATAGATTGCAGTACACGGTGTAAACCACAGCAGCATGGAGCTCAATATGACCATCCAGAGCATGCTGGGTCCTGAAACAAAAGAAAAGCAATTTTAATGTAATGGCTTTCTATATACTGAGCGTGCTGTATTAAATATTACATTACGCCATTCAGAAACTTAATTTATGCCGTTTTTAACAAGTACAAAAAGTATAAATTTATATGATCGTAATGTTTATGTTCGTAATGAAAATCAAGTACCTAGTTGTGAATATCAACAGCTGGGTCTTGGATATACATAAAATTTATGAATACGATGACAGTCATAGCCTTTTGCTTATGTATTTGTCTTATTCTCGAGTTTGTATATACTTATAACATCGGAATATATGCGCATAATACGACTTTAATTAATTTGCATATAGATCTGAGTAACCGGTTTTAGCGAACAAACGAAAGTATTACCGTGTGAGGGATCATCTGACAATTAACTGTTAATTATGGTAATTTCGAACAGTAAACGATTAACTGTAAAGTGATGTTTGCATTTAAGTTAATGTAAACTACTGTAGTGCTTTCGTATAGTTTTTAGATTAAAACTCGTCATATAGGTTTTTGGTTAACCATCTGCTACTTTTGTCAACTAACCTACGCTTTAAATTACACATACTAAATGGAATACCTAACATTAGTTCATTATACGCGCGGATATTTTATGAGAACATAATTCACTTTTTGAAACACTGTTGCAATACACTCTTAGAGATTTAAATCTAGAAATTGAGCTGATCTCAATGTAATCAGTGTAATAACAATGAAACTCTCTCATTACTGATGTAATCTTCGAATACAGTGTTATTTCGCCTGGCATTAGAATTTACTGCTAAATATGGAATGTTGAAATTGTAATGCAAACTACTTTGATATTAGTTAGCCGGTGATCAACTTGGAATAAACAACATTTTTCCACTACAAAATAATTTACCTCCGTAGGCTGTTAGATACAACTGCACAACTGCAACATAGAAGGCAACATACTAGAAACATATCTACTAGTAAGCCCTATGATCTGTTCTGTTCTAGATTTCTTATGTTGTATTTCCCTTGCACTGAAAAAGCAAGCAAAGTGGAACCGAAATAGGATAACAGTATCGTTCTAAGGAACTTTTTCTGCAACTCATTTGCCATAGCGTAAAAACATTTTTTACTTTGGAGTCATTAAAAGATGTAAATACTAACAAAAGCCGCAGATTTAAAATTATTATAAGATATATAGCAGTCTACGTCCTCAGAATATATTGATTGTAAAACAATCATTTTTATATAATGCTATAAATTCATACATTAATAACAATATTATTCTTATACAGTATTAATCGAACTAAGCAGATCATTTACGTGTTCTAGAGAAACATTTGGAGGGTTATCTGTCTTCGGAACAAAATTGATGCCGTTTATGTCTAACCAGTCTCTTCTTCTTCTGGCGTAATGGCACGAGCCCAAGTCAGACAAAAACACTATTTAGTCGTTGAAACGATATGTATTTATAAACTTTTGTGAGGCATTTTCATTTGTAAGTGTCTGCATTGATAGCTTCAAATACGTCCAACAGACGGCGGTGAAACACCAACCTCTGATATGGTAAACTACATCAACATTCTATGTTAAAACTTGCCTTTGCTTTTGAATTTAACATTGCCAGGAACGTCTTGTATAATGTCCGTACAGAAACCGTTTTGATCTCAAAGCTGGACAACATGATATATTTTTTATCGCCCACAACGAGCACGGCACCTCCCGGGAATTCTTTCCAAATGAGTGGCAGTGTATCTTGGTGTTTTACATCTTTTACGATAATTTAGATTATTTCTGGTCATTATTCGACTAACAGTCGAGCATGAAATGTGGTATTTTTGAGATATCGTAAACGTTGACATTTCCAAAGTGCTTTTTGCTCTTAAGGCTGCTTAAAACTACTCTCTACTACTACGCTTGGCAATCTTTTATTATCTATTAAGTCGTCGTAATCAAGCTCATACGACATTGTTCACATTAACTATTTGTAAAAATGATATGTCATTAAACGTTAAATAATTTACTACTACGGCTGGATCAGATCAAGTTCATTTTATTGGACTTTTTTTTTTCGAAAACTTTGAAGACATGTTAAAACAGATATTTATTATTACAACTATTTTACCGAAAAATGTTTATCCATGAAAAAAAAATTATGTCTTTTGACAAACTCAAATCCAGAGACTTCAAGCTACAAGTTTGGCCAGGTCCAACTAAGACCAAGAAGCAGCAAACCAAAAACATCTCCAATGGAAACTAAAAACTCCGGCGCAACGAAGAACCCAGAGCCCACAACAAGTGTCTCCGGCACTAACACTGAAAAGGCTCCCTCTGCGTCCGGCAAACCAGCAAAGCACAAGCCTGAGATTCCTAAAGGCATGACGAAAGCCCAAGCCAAGGGAGCACCCAAAATCATCGCTCATCCAGAGGGAGGCAGCAAAAAGGCGATCCTCGAGACGCCCACAGCTGCTCAGCCCACAAAATAAACGAAAACACGAAATACCTGCAAGTCAATCTCCACCATGCAAAAGCTGCATCTAACGTGCTTAACAGGAGATTTACAATTAATATATGTATTTTCTGACCTTTATGTACTTATCTTTTAATTCCTGATTTATTTCCACTTAGAGGTCTAAGTGGAAATAAATCAGGAATTAAAAGGAGATTTACAGTCAGGTACACATAGGGTTCATTCAAGAACCCTGGGTATACAAAGGAAAAATCCAGAGCTTACCCTCGCATGTAAGCAAGTTAATATACTCAAACCAGCATGAAACTCCAAGAGCGGCGTTACTGCTCGGAAAAACCATTAATGCACTTCCAATTCCAGAATTTCCTTCAAGGGATGTTGCTGCAGCAGCCATTGAAGTGCCAACAAGAAGAGGAAGGCAAGAGGTAGTTATCACTTCGGCATACTTTCTTGGTGACTCAGATGAACCCCCATTAGAGGACGTTCAAGCACTCATCAGACACTGTAGAGAGAGGAACAAACAGCTCCTCATTGGTTGCGACGCAAAGGCACAAGATCTCGTATGGGGGAGCATAAATAGCAGCAAATAAATAATTGGCATATGTCAAGTGAGCCCCCACTACCTGACCATAATCACATTAGGTTCGAGACAGAGGTAAACTTAACACACTTAACAAAATATAGTACCTCAGATGACAAATTGGTCAAAGTTTTCCAAGAATTGTCGCGAAGATAAGACTGTATGTAGTTTCATAACAATTTTCGACTTGATCAAAGTGCAGTGCATGTGCATACTTTTGAATATGTTTTATATGTTAGTGTTTCCCTAATCCTAGATTTCTTTGTCTCGAGCGTTTTATTATAGCATAAAAATGGTTAATCGTTGGAGACAAATGTTGATATCGGGTTACATTCCGTTTTATCAAATACTTCTTCGGGTGAAAATTATCTGTTAGATATATACAAGCTCCTTATTATTAATAATCTGCACTTCTAGATTCATCATTTTTGTACATAACTTATGTCTTTTCAAGGTGCAGCAAAAATTCTTGCTTTAATAAGTCTGATTTTCATACAAATATTCAGATCAATACTAATTTCTTTTGGATTCAAAGCTTTTCTGTGAATTACTTAATGTATCTAATAGACCCATTGTAAAGATTTTTGTGTCACAAATTCTGGAAGACATTGGCATTTTCCAAACATTGTACGAACACCATCGATGCATATATTTCCACATTATTTTTGCAGCCCATGTCCACGTAGTTTACAAAATCGTTTAAGGTACTAAATAAGATAAGCGATGGTGTTCTGACTTCTATTGGTTTACAGAAAAATAGTTCTTCTACTGCTGATGTTCCATCACAAAATCGAATATAGGCAATTAAATAAATATCTTACATGTTGATTTAACAGGGTCTCATCAAGCTGAATTCAAAACAATTCGTCAGTCAACATTCCAATAAACTAATGCTTTACATATTCAGCTATATCACCAATTCGAAAAACAAAAGGATCATAACAGGACTAGGACTGAGATCAATGAGCACACAAACAAGAAGGACATTTTACACATTTTATCATACATGTATCAAAATGTTTGCAGTTAAGCTAGTTAGATTAAAAAAAAACACGAAAAAGTATTGATTGAAAATGAAATAATATATTTTTGGTTTAAATGTGTCAGATCTCTTTCTGGTAGTTCTCTACGTCTATATATCTACGCCCAAAAGAAAGAAAAAGCATAATTCAAAATACCAATCAATAACTGCTACGAAATTTTGTGTTACATCCATATATGGAGTCTATTGTTAAATGTTTATTAACCTATTCAATTTCTTCGTGAATGGAGTTCTGACCTCTTCAACCATAAATTAGTAGAGTGTTCACTAATTCATTGTTTGCCTACGACAAGCGAGAAACATAAATAAATTAAGTAAGGACGGTTGGTCTGTATGTTATTATCTGCTCTTGTCTTCAATGTCAAGTCAGGCGCGTCAATTCCATAACGCACCCATGGAGGATATTCACGGAAGAAGAAATTGTGAGTCGTTTAAGAATTGTATATAATATCTATTCAACGGAACAAAAATGATGTCAACTTCAAATTCTCAAACAAATTATTTTTAATGGGTACCTATATACTTAGGTTACATTTCTTTGATATTAGCGACAATAAAGTCTATCTAATATCTTCTGCAAATAGAGAATAATAATAAATTAATGTCATGTGTATTCAATCTGTCTAACATATCTTTATTCTCATCTCCATACGCGTATGCATACATCCATCTGCAATCATGTGTATGATTTGGTAGACACCGCTACTGATTAAGGACAGGCCAGTTATTCGTCTTATGAATATCGACTTATTATTAACCTCGTAAAATTAGTGTTCTCTAGATAGCCTCTATATGTATTGTTCTGTTAAATCAACTCGTATAGAAAAATATACGTATGTATGTATGTACAAACGTACATAGGTACGTAATACGTAAGTATATCTGTGCCATAAAGCATGTTATAATTTAAAATTGTTATTAGAGTTTGTTTAACCTACATTCAACTGCACATATAGCAATTATCAATGTATTTATGATTATATACATAAAACACACACATTTACGAAATCGGAATACATACATATGTGTGAATCACGTAAATTTAATAATAGGCGAACTGTATCAATACCCACCGTGAGCATTTAGGTTGCTCGAAGATTTATAGACTTACAAATAAATCAGAACTGTAAATTTTCTGGTACAAGGTCGGATATTTCAACTGTTATCAACTTATACATGCATATATATCATGATACATTTATGAATTATGAAAATTTAACCATACGGTCGAAACGCAATGTTAATAATAAACATTGGACGTATACGAAATGATTCTTGATGTGATTCGTACTATACTTATTTACCAGTTCTTTTTAAATAATTAAGAAGCTCGCTCGACTTTAATTTTTAGAAAAGAAAATATATTGAATAAATAGTATTAATAATATTAAGAGAAATCCATTTTTTTAGGAAACAAGTTACACAATAAATTTTTGAAAATCTGATTTGAATTTGTCCTAAAATAATAACAAACTGAGATCTGTTTAGCGTGTATACAAAACATATAAGAAGCGATAATAACCGCTTAATTTCAGAAATGTTTAAGGCGCTATTATGTCCACTTTTACACCAAAGGTACCGCAATGTCGCTGAAAGAAATGTCCATAATTCCCAAACAAACTAATACAATTCAGTCAAGCCAAGATCCAAATTTTTCCTTGATTATTTGAAATAATTTCTACATTTCCCTAAATGCTTATAAGTTGGACATGCAGTCTCTCATGGTGTATATGCCACTGCACGTGTTCTAGTTAGCCCAGGCTTTATGAAAACAAGCCGCACTGTATATGTATTAATAATAATAATAATATTCATTTATTTACTTACTCCTAGACGGATATAAAACGTCAAACTTTACAATAAAATTAACACATGTATAAAACCAATCACAATATAGATTCTGATTATATCATCTCCATTTCTTCTTTAAAAAATCGTCTATTAAGTAAAGTACTCTATTGACTAACAATTGTCTTAATTTGTTTTTGAACTGGTGTTGTGATGGGTTTCTAACAGAAGGAGGTATATGATTATACAGGGTGCGGCTAAAGTATTGCACCAAGTGGAATAACAAGCAAACGCTTTGAAATTTAGATTTGATATTTGGTAACGTTAAATCGTATATTATAGCCAAGATTTTGACATAAATTTCACTTGTGTTGTGCAATTGAAGTGGACAGGACGACGCCATCTTGCTTTTTTAAAATAGGAACAAAGGTTTAACTTTAGTGCATTTGAGAGCTACTTACTCCCAAAATACAAAGACATATGTACATTATAAAGTTGTTTATCGAGAAATAATTTAAAAAAATCGTGAAAAATTAATAATGAAATAGAAATATTGATAAATAAACAAACTCATAATAAATGTTCAAAATGCTGCCCGTTCACTTCTTGACAAATAAAGGCGTCTTACAAAAGCGTCTAATGAATGATGCAGGTGTTCTGCGAGAATATTTGCTGCTAAAAACGACATCAATAGACGTCATATTAACCCCACTTGAGAGAAAAAAATTTTTGCTTAACGTTATAAGTGACAATTTTGAATTTGTAGCACTCATTAAAATGAATTTAACTGAAATTGAACTTATTGAATTACTAATTATTGTTGGTTTCGGTGACCGCAAAGAAACTCATTCGGAGGCCTGTCATGTATTTAATGACACTCATCCAAACCGATCTCCGATTAGTAGATCGACAGTATCTAGAACAGTCCAACCATTTGAAGAGTTGAAAACCGTAAAGAATCGCCCAAATGCTGGAAGACCAAAGACAGCAACTAACGAAGAAAATTCATTAGACGTTTTACTTGATGTTTATGATAAACCGCAAACAACCAACAGACAACTTGCTGCTGATCATCATATTTCAGAAAAGTCAGTAAAAAATACTAGAGCGGTCCAAACTGTACCACTACTAACCACATTTAGTGCAGGAACTATCAGAAGATCACTTTGACCGCAGAGTGCAATTTTTGGAAATAATGACTGGCAAAATTGAAAGAAATCAAAGTTTTGTTAATAACATTGTTTTTTCGGATGAAGCTGCGTTTATGTTAAACGGTTTTGTAAATAGGCATAATTGTAGATATTGGCAAGCTAATAATTCACATGTAAGCCTCGAAGTTCATACACAACATCCAGAAAAGATTAATCTTTGATATGGTATATTAAATGGAAACATCATTGGCTCATTCTTTTTACGTGGAACTCTAACATCAACTATCTACTTGGAACTACCACAAAATCAAATTGTACCACGAATACAGGAAATTAAACTTAATCCAGTGAATCCAACACTCGTGCATTCAGACATCTGGTATCAACAAGCCCCACCTCATTTTGCCCAGCAAGTCCGTGATTACTTGAACCAGACGTTTCCCGAAAAATGGATTGGGCGAAGAGGTCAGATTGAATGGCTTTCTTGATCGCCAGACATGACTCCATTGGACTTTTTCTTCGGGGGCACTTGAGAAGTTTGGTGTATGTTAATAAACCAACATCATTAGATGATTTAGAAGGCCGAATTAGAAATGTGACAGCAAATATTCCCGCAGAACACCTGCATCATTCATTAGACGCTTTTGTAAGATGACTTTATTTGTGTCAAGAAGTGAACGGGCAACATTTTGAACATTTATTATGAGTTTGTTTGTTTATCTATATTTTTATTTCATTATTAATTTTTCACAACTTTTTAAAATTATTTCTCAATGAACAACTTTATAATGTATGTCTTTGTATTTTGGGAGTAAGTAGCTCTCAAATGCTCTAAAGTTAAACCCGTGTTCCTATTTTAAGAAAGCAAGATGGCGTCGTACTGCCTACATCAATGGCACAAAACAAGTGAAATTTATGTCAAAATCTTGACTATAATATACAGTTTAACGCTACCAAATATCAAATCTAAATTTCTGTGTTTGCCTGTTATTCCACTTGGTGCAATACTTTAGCCGCACCCTGTATATTTTTATACACTGATATACAAGAGATTTTTGAACTTTGGACAAGTGTGTAGATGGTGGTAGCAAATATTTATTTTCAGTAGCTCTAGTTTGGTGATTGTGAATCAGGTCATATTTACTAAAAATGTCATCACAGTTAGTTTTCACATTGCACATTCTAAAACATAAAGGCATGGCAAAGTAAGTATATTATTATTTTTAAATTCATAGTAACAAGTCTGTATTTGATTTAGATTAAACATTGCTCGTATACACGTAAAAGCATATCGTAACTTAAATCTATTACACTACTATGACGCAGTCAAAACCCAGAACCTCTCATAATAGAGACGTGGAAGCCTTAGATAATATCATTTAACATAATGTAATACATATAACAGACTGGGACTACTGGCAAAGAAAAAGAAAAACGAAGATATATTTAAAGCAATGCTAAAGGAAAATTCTAGAAAAATGAAAATACACTAAAGATTTAGATATATTTCTACGGAAATATTAGAAGTTTAAACCTAAATTGTATTATGCAAAATAATAGCAATATGATACAACCATACCTGTCTTAGTTAAAAACAAATGATTATCCGTTTCTGAACTTCCTAATACTATAATAAAACCTATTATTATTCCAACTATCGTTTTTTAGCTGTCCCTATTACTACCGAAGTAATCGTTAACAGCAATAACTTTTTAATGTAAAATAGATAATAAACTGGAAAAGTACTGAACTTCATTTACTTGATATTGAAAATTGCCTGGATGCAACATAACATAAACCCACTAACAACAAATAAATATATAATAATATAATGGTACTAATAATAATTCAAAATTATCATAGAATGAACACATACTTTACAAAATTAATATAGGGCGTGACCATTAGGGACTGTTAACTGTTGATAATTAACGGCGAATCTGACGCTTCTAACAGCACGCATTTCTCACACCTACACTGTGCATTCACTTTGTACCTATGTATGTACTTACATACTATATAACATTTGCGAAGGATTAGAATGCAAAAGCGTTATCTGTATTCTCCAATATTTTACGTTTAGTATTTCATAATTGGTATATTAACAGTAGCAATACATTTCTTGTATTTTAATACTACAGAATATTTGAAAGTATGCCACATTTAAAACTATGGGAGTGCAGGCCGACATAAGGGGGAACATAAAGAGATTTCTGTGGCTAATGAACTAGCCAGAAAGGCGAGAATCTATTGCTTGAACCTAGAATACCCTATATGTGTTCAGTTAACAGCGAACGAATATAAATTTTAAGATAAACGATTTTGATGTTAAGATTTCCCATAATTATGACGTAAATGTAATAGGCTAAAGGTTAAATTTAACTAAATTTGTCGTAGAATTAGTTCTTAAAGGAGTCTATTAGTTTTAATGGTATTCTGATAATGAATCCTATAAAAGTAGCTTAGTGTGAATACCATTTTGTTGAGTACCGTTGGCAAGAAAAACTATCCATTTTGACAAAACGGTTGCACACGGTCGAAATATCAAACGAGGGTAAAATATGGCTAATTCTTATCTCATTCGCCTGATTATATTTATTTCTATTGTGGCCATATATGTTTGTACCTATATGTTATAAACAAAGAGCGGATATTACGGAGTGACCCTCAATTATAAACATAATTTTAAAAAATATTGTTATTATTATTTATGCATGATATACCTTAGGAATAATACACGAGGAAGTTTGTATTTACGTTTTTTTGTCATGGTTTCTTCAAGATTTTTTATAGGGACATTCGCTGTTTAACATGTTAAGATATCTTTGTGTATAGATAATGTATTTTCCAAGTCACAACTTTTCAGGTGGTCTAATACAGAAATGTGAAAAACAACGTTGCTTTTAATAATTCTAGAGTCTTCAATAAATGTACGCTGCAACATCGTTGACGAATCATGAGTACTATCATTTCTTTATACTCTAGATAGATCATTCCATATATGTATGTAGAATAATGTAAATGCTTTTGTTTGCTGACGCGGCAATTGCTTCCCAATTGATAATAGTTTTATTATAATTATATACGACTTGTATGAAGTTGTTCATGAAGGCCCTCTGCAACCACATTTAGTACATATCAGCCGATAATTTCAATTATCTGATCTGCACTAAATCATATACCATAATTAGAAAAGGTAGTATCAATTTATTCAATCATTTGATTATAACATTTAGGGAAGTACTTGCGCTCCAAAGTAGATTAATCTTTCCGTTTATAACTATGTTTTGTAAAGAAGTTGTCAAATATTGGATTATTGAGATTATCCAAGGGAATTTTAGCTGTTACGAAAGCATTACAGAACTCAAGACTAACAATACTTTCAATTATTACAGATGAATTTACACTTACTAGATGTGATTTGTGATAAAACATATCTGTGAACTTACCATTTTTGTAGAAACTTCAAACTTAGCAAACTCAGAATACATTTCGTTATTATCGTTCATGTAGACCTGATACGTCTTATTTCTAATTCATCCAAAGTAATATTAATTACGGAAATCAGAAAAGGCAATGTCAGTGCTAAAGAGAATGAGCAAATATATGGTCACGTAAAAAAAAACAGAAATATTTCTAATAAATATGCAAATTATGACCAATGTAAAAAACACTAAATATGCTAGCACTCTGAATAAGAACATAAAAAATGCGATATAGGAGGAAAATTTCAACCTAAACAAAAAAAGAAATACAATCTCTATTCAAATGTAAGATAATAAATGAAAGTAGTGGTCACTATAAACTTTAATTAAAGTATGCCTTTGAAACTATAATTTATATCCTGGCAAATACTTACAACGCAATCAAAGCACCAATAGTGAGGCTACTGATTTAAGATCAACTGAACGTTTTGGGTCATACCATACTACATTATATATTCGGTCTACTGCACATTTGCTCACTATGTGTCTATCTTCAGTTATATGAAACTCACGTATTAACTATAGAAACGGGGAGATGGTCAAAAGATGACTGAAATTGCCGAAGAAAGGAATGATTTTGGTATGTAGAATAACTCATTAAAGGAAAAATGTGTTCTTGAAGAAACAGAAAGTTGATTGTGCTGGAAAAAGTACTAATGGTAAAAGTGACCAAGAGAAATTGCTACAGAACTGCTATGTTCAAATTTACTATTCATATATCTCGGAAAATCGTAGAATGAGCTATAAATTTGATATCATCAGTTGACCATCCATTTATTTAATCATAGCCATAACCGAATAACCTCATTTATTCATTTTAACGGGTCGATGGCCGCAGTGGTTAGGCGGCTGACTATCGTTGTGAGAGGACGATAGGTGCCGGGGTTCGATTGTCTGGAGGGACGATGACATTTTTTCAGAGAGTTTAATCCCGGATCGACTTGCCATTCGCTGTTGGGAGCAAAGTGATTAACGGCGCGGCATCATAAAAGCTGATATGATGCTGTCACAAAGCCATTTGTACACAACTTACACACACCAAACTACACCGCAAGAGTTGCAGTGATAGCCAGACAAGTAATACAGCTTACGGAGTCACTGCAACTAAGCACCACTAAGTTTAAGTTAAAAAAAACAATTCTCTTTCAAACAAATCCAGGATTATTCGATTGGTTTGAATAGTTACCTATAGAAATATTGAGTTTTAATCATTGACAAGTAGATAGTTGTCCTTCTCCCTTATTATATTAGATATGAAGAAGTGTTACTAAAGAAAATTATCTGGTACTATACGCGATTTCAACTGATAATAGCAAATTTATAGTTCATTTTGTTCTTCTTCATTTCTGTGATATTTTAGATTTGAACATAGCACTTATACCACCAGGACTTTTTCTGAGGACAAATACTTTCCACGATACAGCCACTTACCTCCCTTAGTGGCCCAATCTACATAGTTTCTATTCGCACACAAACTGATTTCCTGACAAAACCCTCTGTGAAGCAGTGGGTGAAAACATTGGGAATATACTGAGTGCAATTAGTATTTGAGAAATTGCAGCTCAGGTAGATATCCGCCCTGGTTTAGGAAGGAAAACTCTCAGAAGGCAACAATTGCACCAAAACTTCATTCAGCGTATTCCGGTTCTTAATTCACCTGATAATTATAGTAGGTTGGTGTTTCGTACGTGGCTCTCAAGAGCACAGGTGAGGTATCCTAACTTTATGGCAATAGTGGATAGATATGATTGCACCTTTAAACGAACGGCAACATTTATAGTTGATAGCACCCTCCCCATTTCTCACTTCCTGAACGATACTGAAACTTCTGGAGAAAAATTAATTCTGTTTCGCAAATAAAACGAACCGTAAGAAGGAAAGAGAAAAATCGCCCCCAAAATGGTGTCTGCAGAGAAAAACTGACTTCTCTGTCAAGTCTCACAGCTTTGAAGACCGTAAATCAGTCAATCAAAGCATTGACTTTTATATACATAAATGTATGTAAGTAATCATTGTCCACAATTACTGATTTTTTATTCAGAAATTGCTATGATTTAACCTTACATAAAAACAAAGCAATATATTGATTAATCAGTAAACAAAAACACCACTTGTAGATAAATTTAGAAAATCTCCACATTATATTGATATAGTAAATAGTTTTGTTTGCCATTTTTATGTCAGTATATACATTTCATAATAGGAAATAAACATACATGCATATGCATGCATCCACATGCATCTTTCCACCTATTTACTGCTTCTAAATGCGGATCACTTTAATTGTAAGCACAGCAGCAATTGAAAGTGTATTGCCGTAGGATAGGCAAAGGTGATGAAGATTTAGTATTTCGATTAGCTCTTACCGCTATAACTAATTGAACGGTAGCGTGGCCAGGCCGACCTGTCGGCCATTATTTATACTCTGAACAGTAATCATGATATATGTACACGGGGAGGTCAGAAAAGAAAAATTATGATCATTGCTGGAATGTCCATAATCTGTATGAAATATATGGGCACAACTGATGTTTCTGAAAGAACAAAACTTCGTGTTCGTTGTAATATGCATAGTATCTATATGGTTAACAGCCTTATGTCAGATAAGTGAATGTGTTTTGACAAGGGATTAAGATATACGTAAAATGTTAACGAGTTACATGCTTGCGTTCATGAAAAAGAAGTTAATGCCCGACAACTAAATACTATTTTATTATCGTCATATTTCGTAACTAGAAAATGGATATAGAACTAGGATATTAAAACAATAAAATATTTATTCCTTTATTTGGTTACCCGTAACTTCTAGCGGTAATATATTCCTTATATTATTGATTGTGTTACGAAAGATAAAATAATTGTCTGTACATTTTACATGCAAGCAATTTGACAAGGTTAGCATAATTGTTAATTACAAAATCTTTACACGTAAGTTTAAGACAGAAATCACTATAGTATCATTCATATGATTACAACATTACTGTTGACTACATTACATAATTCAAAATGGGAATTGATTAATATTTCATTCATACTGAATCACTGAAGTGACAATGAACAGATGCGTAGAGAGCTCATTGTTTACAACTGGCTGGTAGCGATTCTTGAGAATATATTGAAGAATATATTGGAGATAAAATAAATTTTCACTCCCATTCTTCTTGGAAAACGGATTAGCGAAGGCAGGAGCTGTTATTGTCACTCATGAACGGACTGTTAGACCACTCAGAGTTAGTGCTTATTCTGATATCTTAGTTATGATAACAAGAGGTACGTTCGTAAAATCACCAAGATCCCACAAATTGAATTAAATGTGATAAACACCTAGTGTATGCTTTAGCCTTGTTGAAATAGTAGTCTTCACCCGCATGGACACGGTATAAAAACAGGTACCATTTACCATCCATGTCAAAACTATTTCATCATCAACTATAGAGTTTTACATTAAACCGTCATGGAACTGATTCCTTGTAAAAAAAGGCAATCTAGACGAAACGTGCGCTATGGACGTGTCACTGTGATCTATGTCAGGTCCTAGAAAATGAGCCAATATCAAATCCGGTAAATACGCACAATGATCATTAAGTCTACGACTACGTATGGCTTAATAGGTTGATGGCAAAAAGGCTTAAAAGATTCATCAAAAGCCGCTAAGGATCATATTTATAGTTCGTGCTTGAGGTTGCGCCCATGCTTGAGCACGTGATTTTAACACATTTTCAATGAGATTTACGTCAAAATCGCGTGCTCAAGCATCGGCACAACCTCAAACACGAACTATAAGTATGATCCTAAATGCGACTGACTTGTTTGATAATAGCAGGAGCTATACATTCCACCTCTACTGTTGTTATAAAGTTTCTTAGGAGGAACTTTATAACAAGGCTAAATCTAGGGATTTAGCCTTCTCAAAAGTTGGTAGTAGATTACAAGATGAAAGGATAGCAAAGACAGCGATAGACATATGGACTAGTACAATGAAGGAACATCAAAACGATAGTATATGAACAGGTATTGGTGGTTCACCCACGCGCCCAAAACCGTTACAGTAGTTATATGTGTAGAAAATTATGCACTTACTACTCTAACAACAAAACTATCAAAATAATGTCGGAGATTCGAATCGCATGGGCGTACCGTGAGCATCTGTATGACTTGAGCACCGACAACGAAATACTTAGCCAAGAAAATTCGAGACTTCGAATAACGAAATGCATCACTGCATTATTGCAATTTTTACACAGGGTAGAGGACCATGCAACGCATTAGTTTATTCAATGCGCAATGCTACTCATAAAGACTCCCTTGCGGTCTCTTTTCCTGCTTAGTTGAGTTCCAAAGGTTTTGCAATGTCTTACACTGGAAAACCCGTTTTAGTAGGAGCGATGTCTAGCAGCGAGCTCATCTCTGACAAAAGTTATGATACGCTGCCATAAGAACTCGCACACGTCGGTTCTAGACCTGTGAATGGTGATTTGCTAGTACCTCTTGCTAACAACTATTTTATTGTCTCCAATCCCAGAATGGCTGGGCACCCATTTCAGCGTGAGGTTTTACTACTACCAGTTGATTGCGCTTGCTATGACCACCACAGGATTGAACTTGACAACTTGCAGTGCTCTAAGGGCAGCTTGACTTTTAGACCAAGTTTGGATAGCAATTACTTAAGCCTGAAAAATGCAGAGGGAGCCTCCTGAACTGATAGCTGCACCATTTGGTTATCCGTTCTTGCAGATTCCAATGATCGTGCTGTTTGACGTTTTCTAGACATCCACAAATCAGCGCGTCGATTTGCGGTTGTAGGCTTTTGCAGTCTCATTGCTATAGGAAAATGTATACATCAGTAGCAAACTAAATGATCTTCTACAGCCCAAATCTATATCATGAGTCATTTTTGTGTAATACACATATATGTACAATATAGGCTTGTTTAATACAAACATTCGATATTCGGTTGATAATGATAACCTGCTGTTACAGATGTTCATCTATAAAGAGCAATAAATGCACAACAACACAAAATAACATCATATATCATCAAATATAATCAAATTTTTACCACTAACGTAAGTGGCTTCTTTAGGAGAGGAAATCTTCTGAAAAAGAAATGCTGGCAAACAGAAGCATATATCTTATATTTGGTTTTTATTTGTGCTCCATATTATTATGTTACCTTAGTACTATAACAACGGGCCTCATAATAATAGCAAACTAATTCGCTAGCAAGGCTAAGTAATCGATTTTGTTTGTACTATGAAGTTAGAATAGATAGATGCAAAGATATTGCAGAGATGTACGGAGCACGTGGTTGACGTGGCATATCTGTTTACAATAAACTGATTAGCGCTGATCTTACAGTATATCTAGCTGCTATTCGCATTTGCTGTTATTCGCATTTGTTTAAAAATATTAATCTAATTTAGACAACACAGCCTTCCAATAATTCTAGTCAATTACCCATGTCTAGGGTAATTTATTCGATCTGTTATTCTGTTTAGCATAAAATCCATGTCCATAACTACTATGTATCATATTGAACATGTTAATAAACCAACATATAGTTATTTAAAAATTTGTTTTCTAAAATTAAGTAGATTCAAGTATTCGAAGATTAAATTAAACATGAAAACGGCAACTCCAAATGTCAATGTGTTCCAAGTTAATAATAAAAATAATTTCCTTTTCCCGAACCAACGTTTTGGTACTAAGCTACTACTAATAGTATTGAGCGTATCCTTAATTAAAGCGAAACTATCCCCTCTAACCCGGTGACACTATAAAATAATCAGTTCATACTGTAATGGGTCGCACGGATCTAATGAAAATCAGTAAGATAAGATTAGATAGATAATCCATGTTTGTAAGGTAAGTAGGATCTTTTCTACTTTAACAGTCATTTTTTTGGTAATTATTGTTTTGTTAGCCATGGTAATACCTTTATCTTGTATTATTTTATTCTGGTGAGTACCTGTTGCTGATACGCGGGAGATTCAACACGGTATTTAAGAAGATTTCTTTATTACCGCCGGCACTGGCATTCAACGCAAATTCATCCTTATTTAGTACTAATTTATTTGTAAATTAAAATAGTCTTTCGCAAAGCTTATCTCTTTATAAAAAAAAACCAACTACATAATACAATATGAAATTGATTAACTTTTGCAATCTCCGTTATTTATTTATACCTCTTCCCGAATTGAATTTTAAACGTTTGATACATTATATTATTGGCATACTCTAATTGGACACGTCAAAATCCCCAATCCCTCATCTTCGGCAAATCCTAATAACATCCAATTATAATTTTAACGGCAAACAAATTAGTAACACAACAACGCCATCATAGCACAAATTGATCTATTCAGAGCACTTTTACGCGAAGAAAAGACAACACTTCGTAAATGCTTGTTAGCAAACGTATACAAGTAAGAGATAACAAATGTGCTTTCGTTTTTTTAATAGTAAAAGTTTGCTATGCTGTAGCACTAGTTAAGAAAGGAGAACAATAACTATAAAAAATTGCCTCGTTTAGGAAATGTGTCTATTTGGGTCGCATGTTCATGTCGTGAGACTGTGTTGTAGTTGCGAGTAAAAAAAGCGAATATGTTCTTAGAATTCTTCATGTTTGCTTCGAGCAACTTTGCTATATATTCCACATGAGTTGTAATACATTAATGCGTGTAATATTATGTGCTTGTTCATGGCGGACATTAGGTAATTTTCTAGTTCTTAAACCATTATAATTGTAGTTAAGTACTAATAAGTAGATAATAATACGTCGCGCTAACAAGAAAAACCTTTTCTGGTCCTTCTTAGCTTGAATAAACAGCTTAGTATCACTAATTCTAAGGTTTGTTACGCGAACTACTTCAACCAGTTCCCTAGCATCCGTTATAATTGTTTAATAATATTTTGCTAAATATTTATATACACAGCTTTGTGTTTTATTGCAACTGATTCTGAGACAAAACCGATTAGATCATTAATTTGAGTGAAAACTATCTTCCTGTCAATATTTCCTCATTTATCTTTAAAACGAAACTATAAAATTACCCAATCTTCAAACAGTTGTTTAGTGGTATACATACCTACTACTTGTCTAATATTCTAATCGAAACAGATTTTCTATAGTAGCCTTCAAAAGACTTTAGATACGTTATTCTATAAATCAGCGTTAAGGTAACGTCAAAATCAAATTCAGCATTGCTTTCAAAGCAAATTGTGTGTGGAAATTGTGTTCCTGTTTCCATTACCATTTTCTTCCGAAACATCATCTTCAACAACATTTCTTCGTTTACTGAATAATTTAATGTTTTTAATTCAAGCTAGGGATTTGCAATTATTTGATCACTTTTGTAGATGTATCTGGATTTTTTAAATGACTACTATCTATAGAAATACGTACCTAGCCAAAGATGTAGCGTAGCATTGTTTTAAACGTTAAAACCTGCATTGTAAGATAGGGTATCACATCACATTTTCAAAACAATATTTTTATCTGTTTTGACTTAAAGGATACCAAAACTGACTGATACAAAAATTTGCGAAGGAGCATTTGCTGGTCCACAAATTAAGAAGTTTTTCAAAGGTGAACATTTTGAACGTACCATGAATGATTTCGAGCTGGTAGCATGGACTTCTTTTAAAAATATTTGCAAACACTTTCTAGGAAATCAAAAGTATGAAAGCTAACAAGATATGGTAGCTACTTCGCTAGAGAACTATAAAAATGCCGGGCGCAGTCGTATTTGGATTTCTTTTCCTGCTAATTTAGGAAAGATGACTAACGAACAGGGGTAAATATTCCCTTAAGATATTGCAGAAATGGAAAAACGATATCGGGGTAAATGGGATTTCGTCAAAATGCGAGATTGTTGCTATTTCATTAAATAAGGCAACAGCTAACATAAAAGGAAGAAATAACTCTCGTTATTAAACTCCAACTAAGAAGTGAAGTATACACTTATGTACAGTACTAACGACGGTCGGTAGGCTGTTTAATCATAGGCAAGATGAACTTTTGTTACACATTTCCATTTGGCATAACTCGAAAACTATGACAGTTAGACCAGTGCTCCTCTAGACTTTCTTGTATAAAGCTTCATGCTCTATAAAAAGGCATTACATTTATTTGTAATTTTGCACCGTTAAGGCCGTGTTCTCCAAAAAATTTTCAACATATTTGTAAGATCTTATCTATAGAACATGAAATTTTCTACAAATATTTCTGGGAGAATAGAACGGTATTACAAGTGTTTATTTTGTGCTTGATTAAACAGAACAGCGACCATAGCATAGTGGCAGTACTGCATACCGCAAAGATGGATTCATATAAAACGGATAAGTAAATGTTTATCAAAATAAATACATTAAATATTCAAAGGAGAGAAATAATACATAAAGAACAAAAATTTTGGGATAGATTGTTTGAAAGCTAACATTGATTTATCCACACAGATGTACCATCTTTGGCAAATTAAATGCGATTTTTTATCGGGGAATGTTGATTTGGTAAATAAAGCCTTTGCTTTAAAGTGAATTTAATTACTCTAAAGAAGTTCATCAAAGCAGTACTCTCTTTTAGAGAAATTAAAGGGTCTAGCCGGTTAAGCATATGAAAACTGCACTCGCATCTGGTGAAGAGTTGTTACCTTGTTTTCATTGTTCTTCATCTAAATAAGCCATAGTATTAATTTCATATCGCTAACCCCTATAGTAAAGGGATAATGGGGGTGACAACCCTTAATGTAAATTTTTTTTTTCGGTACCTATTGAAGATATCGTTATGAAATTTTAACTGTACCTGACTACCTATAAGCTAATTATAATATATATTTTTTAGAATATTTGTGATATTGGAAACTGTAAAAAACGAGAAATATATTTTTCGGGGGTGTTTTTTTCTACGAACCCCCGAATTGAGACCTACCAAGAAAATATATCTTATTTGTTAATTAGTTAGCTGTTAAATGTTAAAGTTACAAAAGGGTCGAATTGGTGGAACATAGTTCTGAAAGATAAAAACCAATTATGGATATGTGCACATGTGCGCAGCAGTCAAAGCGAAGTTAGGAATCAGTGACGGCGACGTGAAGATCAGCCTCACCAACGCGAACAGCAGTGGGCTGAGACTGGCTATCGTCCAACTGAGTCAGCGTCAAGCCCTGAAGCTGCTGGAAACACCAAGAATAAAGATCGGCTGGATAAACAGCAGAATAAGACGCAGGGTAGAAGTCGTCAGGTGCTTCCGCTGCTTCGGCTACGGACATCGACAGGCTACTTGTCCCGGACCAGACAAAAGAACACAAGGCCTTTGCATCAATTGCGGAGAAAAAGGCCACCAACGGAAGGACTGCAAAAACAAAGCAAAATGCTTCCTCTGCACGGGAGACACCGCGACACGCAGCCAAGTCCCTGGTTCCGGCGCATGTCCCTCCTTCAGAAAGGCATTAGATCAGGCAAAGAAGAACCAATGACCAGAATCCTACAAGGCAACATTCACCGAAGCAGAACAGCGAACGATCTACTCATCCAACTACAACTGGACACCGGAGTAGATCTGCTGCTTATCAGTGAGCAATACCGGGATAAGGAATGCACCGGGTGGTAGAGGGACACACTCGGCACTGCAGCTATATGGATCCCGGACACGAACAGCGTCATCGTCGACAACAACGGAGCCCGAAACGGATACGTGTGGGTAAAGAGAGCGCACCATCACCTACGTGAGCTGCTATCTCACACCCAACGAGCCGATAGCGGACTTTCAGGGCAAACTCGACAACCGGGAAGATGACCTTCGAGAAATGGCAGGGTCCATTATTCTAGGAGGAGACGTGAACGCCAAAGCCGTGGAATGGGGTATGAAATACACCGATTCACGAGGGAGACGTATACTGGACATGGCGGCCAGACTCGCGTGGTAAATGTCGGAGACATTACCACGTTCAGACGACCAGGCTACGGAGAGACGATACCGGACATCACATTGGCCTCGGAGGACATTGTGCGGACATCGTGGACTGGCGGGTCATGGAGGACTACACCGGAAGTGACCACCAGTACATAAGCTACAACGTGACGAGGCAGCAGCCGATCAGGCGAAATTTTGCTCAGCCCGGTCCTCGATGGAACGTAGCGAAGCTGGATGAAGACGCCCTGGCTTATGTAATCGCTCGGGGAAAGGATGCCGTCATGGAATCTTCCGGTTCGGCGGAGACAATTGCGGACGCGACCATGGCCCTCATACGTCGCGCCTGCGACGCCTCTATGCCGCGGAGAAAGACATACAACAGAAGATCTGCGTATTGGTGGAACGACGAGATTGCGACTCTCCGGAAAAGATGCTTACAGCTTAGACGGAGAATAACCAGAGTGAGACGACGAGATCCGAACGCGGCAGAACTAGAGTCCGAGGACTTTAGAAACGCCAAGAAAGATCTCAAGAACGCCATATACAGGAGCAAGAAACGTAAGTGGGAGGAGCTGCGGCAGGACGTTGACAACGACCCATGGGGCCTTGGGTACAAGATCGTCATGCAGAAGCTTACGACGAAGACGGCGAATCCAGTCCTCGAACGAGATCGGATGCGGAACATCGTTGACACGTTGTTCCCTACCCATCCGGAGAGAATTGCGGAAATGGAGGACGAGCTATTGAACGACATCCCGCTTTTTAGCGGAGATGAACTGTCAAGAGCGGCGAACTCCCTACAAAACCGCAAGGTATCTGGACCCGACGGAATTCCGACTGAAGCTCTTAAGATTGTGGCCCGCGTCTGCCCAGATCTGCTTCTGAACATGTACAACCGCTGTTTAACAAAAGGAGCGTTCTACAAGAGATGGAAGGTACGGCGACTAGTCCTGATAAGCAAAGGCAAGGGCGATCCGGCCACGGCATCGGCATACAAACCGCTATGTATGCTGGACACGGCTGGCAAGCTACTGGAAAGACTGCTCAAGACACGACTGGAAAGCAGCATAGACGACGCGGGAGGCTTGTCCGAGAGACAGCATGGCTTCAGGAAGGGACACTCCACCGTCGGCGCCGTAGCGCAGGTAGTGGAGACCTTCGAAGCCGCTCAACGGGGAAATCATTACTGGAGACCCCTGGTGATGCTCGTCACATTGGACGTAAGAAATGCCTTCAACTCGGCGAGATGGGACGTCATGTTGGACGCCCTGCAGAACACGTTCGACACGCCATCCTATTTACTTAGGATGATACGCAGCTACCTTAGCGACAGGAAGCTGGTCTACGACACAGCAGGCGGACCGTGCACGAAGAAGATAACAGCGGGAGCGGCGCAGGGTTCCATACTCGGCCCCGACTTATAGAATGTGTCCTACGACGGGATCCTCCGAATGGAGCTGCCGCAAGATGCGTATCTGATAGGATACGCAGACGACGTAGCGGCAGTCATCCTAGCGCGTGACGAGGCGGATGCCCAGAGAAGGCTCAACCAGGTTATGAGAAGAGTCACCACATGGATGGACGAACACGGCCTGACCCTGGCAACGGAGAAGACCGAGGTCGTTCTACTGATCAGGAGAAGAATCCCTAGGGAGATCGAGATGACGGTGGATACGGAAGTCATAACCACTACAACTTCCGTGAAGTACCTCGGACTGCGGCTCGACAGCAAGATGACCTTCTGGCAACAGATTCAGTCGTCGAGCGATAAGGCCGCTAAGGTAACGACGACGCTGAGCCGACTAATGGCCAACGTAGGAGGACCGACGGCGAGTAAACGCCGGCTGCTAATGACCGTCACCCATTCCATACTGTTGTATGGAAGCGAGATCTGGGCTGACTCCTTACAGCAGGACAAGTACAGAAAGCGGATGGCTTCAGTACAGCGACGTCGAGCACTCAGGATCGCCAGCGCATACCGTACGGTTTCCGAACCGGCGGTGCTCGTGATCGCAGGAGTAACCCCGATAGACTTACTGGCTCAAGAAAAGAAGAGAGTCTACGAGACACGACGAGACGTCGGTGCACGACAAGCAAGAGCGGACGCTAAAGCGCTCACACGACAATGTTGGCAAGAGCGCTGGCAGAACGACACGAGAGGACGGTGGACGGCCAGACTCATCCGCAACGTCACGGAGTGGATGGACCGAGACCACGGCGAGGTAAATTACTACCTCACCCAGTTTTTCAGCGGACACGGGTATTTCAACGCATACCTGGCTCGAATGGGTAAAGCAGAGAACGCGACATGTCAGTATCACGACTCTGCGGAAGATGATGCTCACCACACCTTCTTCGAATGCGAGAGGTGGAGTGACTACAGAGCCGCGCTACAACACGAAGTAGGACCTCTAACGCCGGATAACGTCGTGCAAACGATGCTGTCCGGACACGACCGCTGGCAGAAGATCGCCACGTTCGTCGAGAAGGTGCTGAAGGAGAAGAAGAGAGAGACCCAAGCAATGGAGGCAGCCGACCGAGGCTAACTACGAGGTGCCATCCTGAAGTAATGCGACCAGCGGTTCCGGGATGGATTCTACACCTGACAAAGTGAGGTTTTTTAGTGGGTGCGAGCCCCACACACCGGGGACGGGTCTCGTCGCTGATGGTGCGTTTAGGCATTTTTCCTCACTTAAAAAAAAAAAATTATTATTATTTAGGAAAGTGCTTTGATAAAAGCCGCTAAATATTTGAAAAACATCGCCGTATCAACGGTTTACACGCGCCAGCATTACTTTTTATAAAATTGCTTTCGCTGCAGTTGATGTCTAATTTTCGTCTAACGTCACTAGTTACAAATATCCTGCAAGAGTCACACCTCTTCTGATTTTTTGCAATTTATAAGCACATAATGTCAAGTAAAAGCAAACAAAAATTAATTCCAAAGCGGAAAAAAGTCGTTATGCCGTTTAAAATAAAAATTGAAATGCTTGACCATGTACATACGTGGTGGCGAGTCTTTTGCATTCATATCACGATCTTTTAATGTTAATGAATCAACTGTGTGATCTATCAAGAAATCTGAAGAAAAACTTACTAAATTATTTAAACCTTTGTGTAAACCTAATAATAATATGTAATTAATATGTATATTATTAAACATTATTGTACTTATACATATACACATATAATTAAGATATGTACCGGGTGATCAACTAAGAATATCGCTCTCAGGAACGGTTTACAGTACAACTTTGGACAAAAAATATTTACTAAAGTGATTCCGAGAAACATCTGGAAATTATTTAGAAAAGCGTAGGATTACCGTTAGAGGGCGTAACTGATTACTAAAAACTGTAATTCTTATTTTACGCAAAATTTACCAAGTTAAGGTCTAACATAAATATGAAAATCAGAATCAACTGAAAATTTTGCATATTCTACATCGGACAACTCTTTTGTATTTTGTCAAATAAGAGGAGGGGAGGAAGGAAAACTTTGTATTGATCGCTTATAGGTATACGGTGAGGGGTGGAGAGGAAACTTTGTATAGAAGGAACGCTTATATATAACTCCGGTTCTGCTGAACCGAATTTTGTAACCTAAGTATCGTTGAGAACAGCATTACTCCTCCAATCTAATGCTTATTCTTATTCTTCTATAAATTTAAATTATTCTGCTTCCCTTGAACCAAATTTAGCAAAACTGGTCTTATTAGAAAGGGTTTTCATTGGTCTACGTTTCGTGATTCAAACTGTTTAATATTGGTTTGTCCATTACCGCTAGAGGGGGTTAAGAAAATTTAAATATGTAAATTTTATGATTTAAAAAAACAGTGCGTGGAAGGTTATATTTATGCTCATACTATAAAATAATGAATTGAAAGCATAAGATTTCAGTGAGAAGCACAACGGTATCATTCAAATAAATAATGCAGAAAAACAGCAAAAAAGAAAGCATAATAAAGTTAATATTAGTGGCGGCCTAAATCTTGAGGTTGTCTCCTATTATTTTCGATGCAAACTTTCACTCTACAACTAGTCGATAGAGCTACGGTCTTGATTTTTGTCTTAGAAATATTTCGAACGATATTTCCTATTTCCATAACCAAGTTGTTACGAGCAGTAGATCGCGTTGCAAAAATAAGATATTTTTTCGCCCCCGCAAATAAAAATCTAAACAAATTAGAGGTCTGGGTGGCCATGAAAATAGACTGACGTATTACATCCACCTATCCGCAGCCTGAAAATTGCGAATATTTGCGGAGAAATGCACAGCACACTCATCATGTTGAAAAACATATTGTTGCGAATTGCTAGCGACATGTCTTCTATTCTGTTCCCTTTAGCGCCTTCCAACGGTGACAGAAATAAAGACAATATTAAACAATTTGAATCACTTGTGAAAGACTTGGGAAAATCCATGATAGTCTGTTTTTTTGCCGCCAATCATTCCACGCACTGTTCTTTTCAAAAATCATAAAATTTACGTATTTAAATTCCTTTATCACACTCTAGCGGTGACGGAAAAGATCAAATTAAACAGTTTCAATCACTAAACATAGGACAATGAACATCCTTTCTAATAAGACCAAATTTGCTAAGCAGAATAATTTAAATTTATAGAAGAAATTTTTACCATCCACACGTTTCTGAAGAAATCTTCGGATTGGTAAAAGATAGCGATACCCGGTTTTTGCTGATTTTTTAATAATTTAGCCTACTTTTTAATTTGTTGTCAAAAATGTTTGTTTCCATTTAATATTTCCGAGAGAAAAAAGAAAATTCCCACAGAAATTAAACAGCGCCCTCTAGCATGCACGGTACTTATTAGATTGGTTCGAATTTGTAAGCATCAGATTGGAGGAGTAATGCTGTTTTCAATGAGACTAAGTTTGCAAAATTCCGTTTAACAGAACGGGAGTTATAAGGATTTCTATGCAAAATTTTCAGTAGATTCCGATTTTCATATTTATGATAAACCTTAAGTTGGTAAATTTTGGATAAAATAGTAATTAAATTTTTTTATCATCAGTTACGGCCTCTAGCGGTTATCCTACGCTTTTCTAAATAATTCCGCAATGTTTCTCGGGGTCACTTTCATCGATAATATGTTTTCCCAAAGCTATGCTGTAAACCGTTCCTAAGATATGGCCGAGCGACATTCTTAGTTGGTCACACAACGCATCCCCTTTAATCATATATAAATTGCCATTCCGCATTCGCAGTTTTTGTATTCACGGCATATTTACGGAACGTATGCCCCGCGAATAAGAAACTTTTACTTTTACGAAAATGATTATTTATGTGCAAAATAATTACATCCTGCATCAATGCACTTTGTAACTGCAGTTTCCACAACGTGAAAACTTGAAGCTAGTCACCTTTTGAAAAGCTCTAAAAAGATAGATGAAATGCTTCATCTATCCCATCCTCTGTCATCAAACGTCAACTGCATACATATTTCTTTAAGCTAAAGAATAACCAGAAATTACATATGGCCGAGTCAGGCGAATAGGGTAGATGTTCAATGACTCTTACCACATTTTCACGTAAAAATTCACCTGTCTACTGTACACTGTGTGACGATGCATTGTAGTGATGCAACATTAACCCGCGAATGTTGACTGACTCAAGAACTGCAAGTAAACATATTGTGGTGTACCAGTTTACTGTGACTGTAGGTACGTTGATTTTCCAGCTTGATTGCTTTACTAATCCGGTACTATGGAATACACCTGCGTACATAACTTTCTTGACAGCCCTTTCTTTTTGGGCATTGTTGGTGTTGGTACATCTTCATGGATCTGGCGCTTTTGATGGGTAGGAATATCATAAAATGGGATGCAAGTGTCATCACCTGTTACTATTTGTGATAGAACGCGATGTCCACCAGTATTTAACATTTCTAACCTTTCTCAAACGATTCTCACTCGCTCTGCTTTTTGGAAATCGTTAAGCGTGTGTGTCACGCAACGAGTAACAATTTTTTCATCCGAAAATGATCATGTATGTTCGTCACCACTAAGCGATATCCGTGCTCTTTTAAACACAGTTACTAGTGACTTTCACCAGCAAACGTGAGTTGCAATCGTTCAATACTCTGTTGTTCACTTAAACTGACCTTAAAATTGTAGTAATTGATATTCTCTGATCTTGATCAATAATAATGAAGTAGTATATATGTAATTATTGATGTATTTAAAAATAAATACTTATTACAAAAATCAAATTATGATGACAACTATTGTATTATATCAAAAACTACACTCTTCAATTGTTTGTACATAACAAAAAAACACTTGATCTACTATCAATGAATTAATGTATATACAATTACATGTCATACAGGTAACATTCTTTCCCCAATGGATATTAATTCGTTGATGGTAGTATATCAATCACAATATTATGTAACGTTGAACCTGGTAAAGCTTTCGTCAAAAAATCAGCCTTCATTTCTTCTCCTGGAACGTGTTCAATTTGTAAGGTATTGTTTTGAATTATTTCTTTAACATAATAACAACGGCGATTTAAATATTTTGTTCTTAGCTTTTGATTTCCACTTTGAATTATATTGACTACATTTAATATATGTATTTTTTGACCTTTATGTACTTATCTTTTAATTCCTGATTTATTTCCACTTAGAGGTCAATAAAACAATAAATAATTAAATACCAATTTATTCCATATATTTTGTATTAATACATGTGTTTTACAACCAAATACTTTTAATTTCTTCACAGATTGTTTTCTCTGAGTCCATACCTCCATTGGAATTTGATTATGATTACTAGATTTACATAAATTTCGAATATATGCTGCTGCTCGTATACATTCACCCCAAAATTCCATTGGTAATCTTGATTGGTCTAGCAGAGTTTTTACAGTCTCAATTAGTGTTCGGTTATATCTTTCAGCTACACCATTACTTGCTGGTGAATATGCGGTAGTTAATTGATGATCGATTCCATTCTCAATGAAGTAATTGTCTAATTCTTTTTCTAAGAATTCTCCTCCATTATCTGATCTTATCTTCTTTAGCTTTCTATTTGTTTGACGTTCTTCGTAAGTTATCAAATTAATCAATTCCTTCTTTGTTTGATCCTTAGTTTTTAAAAGTCTGACAAATATGCGACGACTAAAGTCATCTATTACTGTTAAAACATATGATTTTGGATTGGGGTTTGATAGGCCCAATTAAATCTGTATGCCATAAATCCATTATATTGTAGCTTTGATTATTCCTAACTGTTTCATATGGTAATTTGGTCATTTTACCTTTTACACACGAATCACAGTTCATTTTGGTTACATTCTTCATATTTAAACTATCAACTAATTTTTTACGTTGCATTTCAATTATTGTCTCATAACTTACATGACCTAATCTTTTATGCCATAAGCCACTAAGTTCTTCTACTTGGAAAATATCGTTTTGCTGTACATTACCTTGTAAAACAAATTTATCTCCTTCTCTTCTTGCTAACATTAATAAGCTGTTGTCTTGTCTGCGAATTTCTGCTTTATTTCTCGTAAATATTACTTTATGTCCATGATCAACTATTTTTGGCACGCTTAATAAATTGCAACCCAATTTTTCTACATGTAATACTTTCATCAATCTTACTTGTTCGACATCTTCTGAATCATCTAATACTATTTGCCCAATACCATGTGCTTCTATTTGTTTACCTTTCTCAGCTAATCCTATATCAATATTACATTGCTCATAATTGACAAAATGACTTCTATTAATTGCCATATGACTTGTAGCTCCATAGTCCAATAGCCATTTACAACTGTTATGCTCTAATAAATTTTCACTTCCACTATTTATGTTGAAACTCATTGAAGTTGATTCCCTTCTATCTTTCGTGGTCTTATTTCTATCATTGTATCTAAAATTCTTGTTTTTTCTACAATTTACTGCTATATGAACAAATGCTTGACAATTATGACATTTGATTTTAAAATGACAGTTTTTTTGCTGTATGTCCATTACCATTACAATTAAAACATTTTTTATTTAAATTAGTAAATTCTCCTGATGCCTTCTTATGGTATTTTCCTTTTGAATAATACACATTCTCGTTATTTGCTGTACTATCTTTTTTCTTCTCATTCCGCAATCTCTCTTCATCTCTCTTCATATAGTCTCTCAATTTAATTAATGTTATGTTAGTATCACATTCTAAAATTCTTGTGGTTAAAATAAATTCTGATCGAACTCCTAACATAGAAAAATGTAATAATTCATTATTGGATATCACCTTTCCCACTTGCGAACATTTTGCATTTAATTCTTCTACTCGGTTTAAATATTCATCTACTGTCTCATTTTCCACCATGTTTAACCTTGTCAACTCTGTCATATATTTCATTTGAATTTCCTTAGTTTTGCCTGCCATATTTTTTTCAATCATTTCCCATAACTGTTTTGCATTTTTTATGTGACAGTATTTTAATACTTGTGATGCACTCATCGTATTTATTAACAATCTTAATGCAGCTGCATTTCTATCATCCCATTTGTTCCATGCTGCATCCTTTTTATTAAAATCTTCTTCTCCTATTTTTCCTTTTGGCGGTTCATCTTTATCCATTATGTACTTCCATAAATATCTTCCTCGTAGTTCACATTCTATTCTTGCAGACCAAAGGAAATAATTGTTGTCATTTAGTTGTTCAACGGGACAATGTACATATATATTGTTTTCACTCATCCTCACTAAAAACTCTTCGTTACTGTATTTTATATCACTACTTCAATTTAACTATGCTCTGCTACCATTTGTTGATATTCTCTGATCTTGATCAATAATAATTAATATATGTATTTTTTGAGCTTTGTGTACTTATCTTTTAATTCCTTTTGAAATGATTTCAAATCATTTCAATTTCTAATGTTGTATTATATCACTATTCCTTCATTATTACTTGTGAATATAATTAAAATTCGATATATCAATGAATTGTTTGTTTTTTAGATAATTTTGTTGATAGGCATGGCAATTTATATTTATATTATTAGTAATTTGACACATATTAAATGTCAATTTCTTCCATTGAAGAAGTTATTTAACGAAAACATATTATTATATGTTATGGAATAAATTGGTATATAATTATTTATTGTTTTATTGACCTCTAAGTGGGAATAAATCAGGAATTAAAAGATATCAATAATAATGAAGTAGTATATATGTAATTATTGATGATGTATTTAAAAATAAATACTTATTACAAAAATCAAATTATGATGACAACTATTGTATCAATATATCAAAAACTACACTCTTCAATTGTTTGTACATAACAAAAAAACACTTTATCTACTATCAATGAATTAATGTAATTACAATTACATGTCATACAGGTAACACTTTTGACAAGGATGGTAGTATTTAGAAATGCAGTGTTGTCAGCTCTAACTTCGCTAATGTCGTACCATCTCAAACTATACAGCGTGAGCCTCGTATAGCAAATGCAATATAATAGCTTATTAGTTATGAATGACTCCTTTACTTTTCTCAATCAGATATATTTTTATTCTTTTGTTCCGATTTGTTTAACACATTTTCCCAATACTTTGATGTCTAACATTAATGGACAACACTTCTTTTTTGAAGATATTTTCCTCCGAGGAAAATGTCATCATCCTCTCGGAGAATTGAGGTCGGCTATCGACCCGTTTTATTCATTCACGACTACATTGGAAAAAAACCTTATCACAGAGTAAAGTTTGACGATATTAAGTACTCTATTTCCCATCAGAAAAATATGAGATAGCAAGCAAGCTGCTCAACAAACAAATTATTGCGCTATACAATATTTTAAGAATAGGATTTGAGAATAGAAATTGACCTCGTACTGACTCGTCTTATTCTTATTGTTGGGTACCACTAAGAGCAGTTGTATGTATAGTAGGCTTATTATTTATTATATTAATTTTAACATGCTGTTAAAACACAAAAATTTCCAAAAGCTATACTGTATTTATTTATTGTCTGATTTCAATAATCCATACATCAAATTGAATAGTTTCAGAAAAACTAACATACCTCAATGCAAATTGTGGTTGTGTCATATGATCAAAACATGAATAAACTTTTTCCAATACTATTCATATTTTTTCATTTTTTTTATGAAAAAAAAATTTCTAATTATTCCAATAATGTAATCAATTAAAATAGGCAAAATGCAAGAAAGTCATCGGTTTTGTAAATTCTTATCTGGTGTAACTCATACTAGGTCATGAGTTAGTGTACGTAGTTGCACACTGACAGCATCTTTGTTAATAAGTTAGGTAGTGTCACTACACAGATTAGTAGTCTATGCTGTCACTGTCACTTTAAGCGAATCTTATAGAATTTTCCGAAACCAATTAATGATAATAATAAATATGATGTTTTGCATAAATTTGATTTCTCTTTCGTTTTTTATTAATACTAAATATAGACACAAGTTTAAGCTAACGTCGCAAAAACAGCGTGGCGTTGTTTTATTAAAAAAAAAACAAAATTCCAATAAAATAATAGAAAAATCATATAAATATTACTCCAATTTGGCACCAGTTTTACCAATGCATATCAGCACCTTGTTGGTACAGGAATAACAGTATTTAATATATTGCTGGGTGGTGCTTATTTTATCAAACAATACCGATAAGTATTTCGGATAACGCTATAAGATTGCTTTAAACTGACAGGGACAGTGTGCAACTGCCTACATTAACTGATGATTAACTGATACATTATCAGAATCCATAGAAATTTTCTTTTACAAAAATCAGTAAAATTTGAGAAACAAAAACAAAGTTGAAAAATTGCCCTGTAGTTCGCGTAAATTATGTGCGACTAAAAGATAATTCGCATTGTTGTTGGTAATCCTTTCAAATCGGTTTAATTTGATGTGTAGATCATTAAAATCAGGTAATAAATAACGACGTTATAGGCTTTGAAATTACTATCGAGTGAATGGAAACAACAAAAATAAATACATAAAAATAGAACACTTTTATCTATGTATGTACAAGCTTATTCAGTAACTATCATTATTTACATAGCCATACGAAGTATTCCCTGTCCCTTGTTTTCTTTTGATAATAAATCACATTAAAGAGCAAACTATTCGATACAAATCGAGGAATCTAATAAATCAATGGTACTTTAAAGATACTGTGACTTCTTGGTTTTGAGGAATGTGAAGACTCATGTAAACCCATAAACAAATCGTTTAGGAAAGCCGACATCAATAGAAATCTATCTGTCATGTTATTTTCAATTGTTCTGTTTGCTGTTCTGTGAAATAGCCTAGTAAGGTAAAACATTTGATCGACCATAATTACTATTTACTCTTAAACTATCGCGCACGTAAACCGATACAACGTAGCACCGGAGCACTTAACATTACAACGCGAATTTTTCTGCCACTATATACGATGTTCCACTTACAAACTAATAAAAAACATTACTAGTTTGTAGTTCGTCACCACCTCGTTGTCAAATTCTGTGCATACAATTGTGTCGTTGTGAGAGTGTTTGTAGTTAGCTTTTACAATCCCATAGAATTGTTGATCGTTTAGTGGCATAATGAACTTATTCAATATTATGTCGCTAAACAATAACTAGAAAAAAATCCAGGGATTGAGTCATATAACAAATGCAACTAAAAGACAAATTAGTATTTCGAGAAATCTTTTCCATACGTTCCTAAGGTACCTAAGGAATATTATCATAAGTTGGAGTGATATAATGGCACTACAAACATTGGATGTCTGTCCATTACTTCTCGCCCGGCTAAATTGTAGTTCAATATTGCATGCTGAACCGATTCTAGAATGAACATAAACTTAAGTCTTTAAATCCTTTCATTTTCAACAAATTATTTTTTCTTCCGACTGCACGGGCGACCAAACGAGAGACCGATTGTGCCCCATGCCGTTTTAGTCCTTTGAACCAACTTGCCAAAGAAATCTGCAATCTGCTCATTACCTACCGCATTAACTTACCTACTCCGGGATCGTCTAATCGATCGATGCCAAAGTATATCCGCCTGTATCTGTCAGCTGTTGGACAGTCAGCAAGGATATGGACAGGAGTTCACTTCGCACTCCTACAGTCTCTACACAGTTGAGAGTTTACTATGCCCATGTGATGCATGTGCTTATTCAGTGCGCAGTAACCGGTTCAAATCCCTGCAAGTAACCTCAGCCTGTCTCTGTTCAGAAAGATTTCCTTCTATTAATAACATTATCTGCTAAAACGCCTATTATTTACTCTATGTAATAACACACAATAAAATTTGGTTTACATAGGCTTGCCCTAACATAAACAAAAAAAATAGTTCCGTTTTGATTCTAGCTGTCTAACTAGATAGAATATTGAAAAGTAGAGGAATAAGCAATAATTTGAATCAAAAAATTTAGTAGGACGAAAGTTGCTATAGCAATAAGAATAGTATACAAGGTAAGGAATCTAGTCCAAAATTCTAAAAATAAATTATATATAATTTTATATAAATATCAAAGAGATAATAAAAAGCGCAAACACTATTTTTTTATATGGTAAACCAAGCTATTTCAGGAACTACAAAGTATTTATACGAAGATATGGCTATCACTAGTGAACCTCTTGCAATAATAATCAAAATATACTAGCCACAAACAGAAGTGCATAAGCTATTTTTCAAATTAAAAAATAGTTCTCGAGAAATTAGAAATTTAAAAATTACCTATAGGCATTCAATCATAACAATTTCACAATCAATAAATCATATTTATTTCACTACTTGCACATGGCAAATCGAAATAATTGAGTAATTATTTCGATTTTTTTTCTGGGTAGATTTCCAAAACGGTTAGTAAATATGTATTTCTAAAGTATTATCTTCTGGTAATTGTACAATCCAAAGTATTCATTATGGCAGGAAATAATCTTTTTAGTGCAGTCGTTAAATACGAGAAAGTTTAAGATTATTAACGGTTATTTTATTCCTCAAATATTTCTTGCAATAATTTACATTTATCTTCAAGCCAAATGATATGGAAAAATTATAATTTATAATGTTCAGTTTACAAAAGGAGTGGTCTTCGCATTAGTAATTTCACCAAATTGTTTCAAATTAGAGCAATAATCTTGATACTAGTATCTAATTATAGTGAGCAACACATCTGTCGAAAATTATAAAAACAAAAAAAACTACACTGACGCGAACACTTTCACGAGTTTTTAGGAAATTAGGAAAGCAAAAAAAAATATGTGTAACATTATAATTTGTATAATCGGAACAAGACAATAAAAAGAAAGTGTATCTACTTTTTTAATCAAATATTATAGCAACCACATTATAAAAGTATGTTTAATATATTAAAAATGTATCTTTTTATGAAAGTTGCTCCTCTCAGAGAGATCTAAGGTGCCAAAACATGCTTAGTTTAGGATAAGAGGAACACACGGTCACTGTTAGTCCACCAATTTGCAATAAATACCATAGCTGACCTGATTTGTGTTTTTTTTTTCACTATCTCAAGTTCGACGTTATCCGCATATGTACGAGTTAGAAAACAAAGTTTTTAGATCTGGAAATTGAGCTACGAGTTAATTATATAAAACCAGAGAAGTTGATGATAAGAAATCGTTTACAAACAGTTACTTATATGAATTGAAAAAGTGAATAAATACTAGATATGTATGTAGAGTGTTAAAACTGTTAAACAAAACGAAACTTATAAACAGAAGGAGAAAAGTTATCATCAGTGGGACACCTACACCTACTATTGTAAATCTATATTTGCTACTAAGCAATGAAAATACATACTAATGTGTGTACTTCAATATGTAAAAGAAATAACACAACGAAACTCCGCTAACCTGAATTAATTATAGAATTGAATGACATATTTCTGTACATATAAATACAATTGTCTAAACGCTTATAAATATTTTGTGCTGAAGTAAACTAACAGAAATGAATAATAATAATTTGGGTGTAACTAAAATCAATTATCAACTTTTCTTGTTCAGGTATATAGCCCGATATACTATAAGGATCTGAAAGTCCCATGGCCTTGCGATACTTACATCTTTTGTGTAAAAAGTAATCTTAAAGCAGCACTGAAATGGATCTAGTGTTGCTGATTGGAAATAGTTTTAAGGGACGCGAGGCATTGGTTTACGCTTTGCCTTAACTATCTTGTTAATTTTAAAATGATTTTCTAAACGTTTCATTTATTCTGGGGTGGGAACTGAAGTAAATGAAGGAAATAAAAGACTCAAATACAACCAGAGATCGCCTTTTTCTTATTTTTTCCAATAAACGCGAAGACGTCGAATAGAAACTCCGCCCCTAAACTTATTGTGTCCGTTTTTATCCTTTCGAAAAGAGCATATCGCGGGCTTATTTTAACGCCAACACGGTAGGTACAACTTTTGTTATTTTTATAATTAGGATTAATAATTGGTACCTGCTAAGGGAGTGCTCTACAAATGCCAAGGACTCTAGAATATCTCGTAGCAACGAATCGCTTCAGCATCTGGTTCTCTTTCTCTCTCTCTTTCTCTACAGATTTCAGTATCCGTTTCTTTCGAAATCTCCAAGACATCCACAAACCAGCAGGAGAGTTCTAACCTCGATTTATGCACATAAGCTTATGCTGATTTTCTCCTGAATATAGTATGTATTTGCCAGTTACTTCTTTAGTTTATAGATGTCTATGTTTAGGAAGCCGATCCCAAATTGCAAGAAACTCTGTAGACTGAGTTAAATGATATCGAAATTTTCTGGGGTGCGAGCCTCTCTTATGCGGTCTTCTGGGTCTTGACTACGTCATAGTGGTGTAATATAGGTATGTGCATTACAAAAAAAAATACAAAAGAGAGCAAAACAAAAGCACCAAACATACAAAATCTACTAACTCTGGGTTTCACCACAAATGTAAGTAGCTTTTCTAAAAGCAAAATGCATGTGCAAGGTAGCAAATACCCAGAAGGTTAAGTCATTGTAACCTTCTAGTCACGGTTAGATATTTTTACATTATTTCTAACGATTGTGTTATGGAAACTGCTCATAAAAATTTGGTGTTTTATTTCTTGCCAAATTATTACATAAATAAATTTCTAGTAATGGGTATACATGATACAGCTGTATATAGAAAATAAACCGTTTTATTACAGATTATATAGACTATAAAATACTTCGTTTTAAGTGCACGATTTAAAATTAATATCAGTTATGAACACACGTTTCCTATTAAACGTAAACACTTATGCAAATAGATGTATATAGAGAGAGATGGATTCGTAAGTATGCATTAAAAGCCTGAACCTGTTACGGTTAAATTGTATTGCGTACAGGTCGATTATAGTTATTACCCATGTCTTAGAATCTGTTTGTGTATATGTGTGGGAGCTAATGATAATCGGAACAAGCTGCAGATATGAAGAGACACGTGTTTCAAATTCACGTCAGTAAGAACTCTATATCCAGATTACACATGTAAGTAGATTATCTTAGATAAAACAAGTCATTACTAAAATATGTGGAAGTAAAAACTAGAAGCTATCGGAAATGATTCAAGAAATTAATAAAATGGTTCTTTTATGCTGGCTGCTATCTCTATAATTGAAAATTTACGTTAATTGTGGATTAATATATTGTAATGAAACTGGGGTTCGATTAAATAAAACTATTTATTTAATAACTTAGAAGAAAATCTAACAAGTTTTAATTTGATTGACAGTAATAATAATTATGACATTATCCCAGGCTACTCTCTAAACATTTATTTTCCCGACGACGAACGCACCATTATGTTGCTACATTGCCCCCTCCTCAAAAGATGTTTCGTCCCGAAATATATTCTTCATGGGTTCAGGTAAGTAATGCCGGTACTTGCAAGTCGGACCCCTGCTACACCGGGACGTCTTATGGAAATAGCAGTCGACGGCTCTCTGAGGACTGTTATGTGAGGAATGCTCAGGCTGGAAACTGCAGACCAATATTTCCACGCCGGTATGTTGGAATAACACCTCCAACATACTCCTTACAATTCTCCAATTCAACTGATTCAGTCCACATCCTAACTTTGGTATTGCTAGTTTCAGAATGTCTTGTTGTAGGACGTGATTTCGCAAATCTAATAAAGCTTCCCAAATTACCCGGTACGCTGGTTTTTGATATGGAAACTTTTTAGTAACTAGATAGAATATAAATTGATACTGAGCTTTAAAGTCTCTCCAATTCTCGGTTGCTGCTGCAACAGTTCTCTGACTCTGCCATACCTTTTGCGAAATTCTGCGGCAATTCCTCGAGACATCCGTAAATTTTGCGCAACACAATGAGCCAAGGCGTAACTCGATGGTACCGCAAATAGATCCCGTCGCTTTTCAGTAGTTACCCCGTGTCGTGCTTTGCGTGTGCCAGAATATTTTGCCATAAAATCCTCAAATGTTGGTTCCCGATGTTGAGCATGTACTCAATGTATATCAGAAATTTGATTGTCATTGTCTCCGCAGTATGGGGCTAGACGATTGAAGTGCACAATCCGTGGTTTAGTATGAGGTGTCCGTCTAATTCTATAGATAATGTCGTTGATTCGCTTCAAAATTTCATATGGTCCTTCCCAGTGTCTTTGGAATTTTGGGGAAAGCCCACGTCGACGTTGCGGGTTATATAGCCACACGAGATCGCCCACTTGGTAACCCCCATTATCCGCATTCACATCGTAGTTCTCTTTCATTCTAGCACTAGCATCCCGAATACTGTGCCGTACTTGCTCATGGATGTTGTCTAGCTTTCGCCGGAGATCGTTGACATAATCTTCTCCAACAAGATCTTCTCCCGGTTTACAGCCAAACTTCAGATCACAAGGCAACCTCAGCTCTCTACCAAATAGTACACTTGCGGGAGATTTGTCAGTGGTTTCGTGAACAGATGCTCGGTAGGCCAACAGGAACAGTGGTAAGTGTTCATCCCAATCCTTTTGATTATCTGACACAACCTTGGATAGATATTGAAGCATGGTCCTATTTAAGCGCTCTACCATTCCATCTGATTGTGGATGCAGAGCAGTCGTTCTAGTCTTTCGAATGCCCAAAATCTCACACATGTTTTGAAAAAGAGTAGATTCAAAATTTCGTCCTTGATCCGAATGGAGTTCTAAGGGCACTCCAAAACGACTGATGAACTGCTTGACAATGACATCTGCAACCGTCGCGGCCTCCTGGTTGGGTAACGCATAGGCTTCGACCCATTTGGTAAAATAATCCATCACCACTATTATGTACTTGTTTCCCTCATCGGTTTCTGGAAACGGTCCAGCAACATCTATGGCAATTCTTTCAAAAGGGCTTCCCACATTGTACTGCCGCAGAGGTGTACGATGACGTCTCTGTGGTCCTTTACTAGCAGCATATTTGGTGCATTTTCGGCACCATTCCCTTACGTCTTGTGCACAATTTACCCAATAAAACCGCTGGCGCACCTTCTCCAGCGTCTTATGTACACCAAAGTGTCCTCCGGAGGAACCATCGTGGAGCTGTCGTAACACTTCCAATATCCTTTTCTTAGGAACCACCACTTGCATCCTACTTTCCGTGCCATTTGAATTCTCCAAAACGCGCTTCAAAATGTGATCATCTACAACTAGAGAGTCCCATTGTGCCCAATATGATTTTAAGTTGCGCGAGTAGGGAGCAACTTCTTGCCAACTGGGTCTTTGCCCTTGATTCTTCCAGTGCAGTATTACTTTAAGATCAGAGTCGGTTTGTTGGTCCTTTCGCAATTCGTTTGGTAGCCATTGATCATCGATCACGGTGGTCCTGCAACTGTTGGCTGACCTATTTTCTATTTGGGTGCACTGTTTGCAGTCTTTTGGACAGGGTCTTCTCGAAAGTGCATCGGCGTTCTTATGTTTCATACCTGCTCTATGCTGGATGTCGAAATTGTACTCCTCTAGTCTCTCTATCCACCTAGCTATTTGTCCTTCAGGATTCTTGAATTGCAGAAGCCACTTCAAAGCCGCATGATCAGTTCTAACTACAAATTTTCGCCCATATAAGTACTTATAGAAGTGTTCGACAGACTTAACTACTGCCAGTAGTTCTCTTCTCGTAACGCAATAATTTCGTTCTGGCTTTACAAGCGTCTTACTGAAGTATCCAATGACCCTCTCATTTCCATCTTGTATCTGGGAAAGCACTCCTCCTATGCCGACATCACTGGCATCCGTATCCAGGATAAATTCCCCAGGTGGTAATGGATAGCTTAAGATTGGTGCGCTCATCAAGGTTTCCTTCAATAGGTCAAACGACAATTGGCAGTCATCGCTCCAAACAAATGACCGATCTTCCGTCAACTGAGTCAGTGGTTTTGCAATATTGGCGAATCCTGGCACATACCGCCGATAATAGGTACATAACCCGAGAAAACTTCGTAGCTCATGTTTATCCTTAGGTACCGGCCATTTCTTCACAGCTTCCACTTTCTGTGGATCGACTGCTACTCCTTTCTCAGACACCACATGTCCTAAATAATAAACCTCCTTACGGAAAAGATGACACTTTTTGGGACTCAGTCTTAGGTTAGCAACTCGTAACCGCAGAAAAACCTCTTCTAAATTTTTTATGTGTTCTTGAAATGTTCTTCCGACCACGGTCACATCGTCGAGATACACCAAACAGGTCTTCCACGAAAGTCCTCTCAACACTGTGTCCATCAACCTTTCAAACGTAGCAGGCGCATTGCACAGTCCAAACGGCATGACTGTAAACTGCCATAGTCCAGTACCCACAGTGAATGCTGTTTTCTCTTTATCGGTCGGCTCCATTCCTACCTGCCAGTAACCGCTCTTTAAGTCCAGAGTAGAAAACCACTTAGAGCCCACTAAAGTATCCAGGGTGTCGTCTATACGTGGCAAAGGATAACTATCTTTCTTAGTTACATTATTCAATTGACGGTAGTCGACACAAAATCTAATGGATCCATCCTTTTTCTTTACCAGTACCACTGGTGACGCCCATGGACTAGCGGAAGGTTCAATCACGCCTTCTCTCTCCATATCTTTTATTATTTGGTTAGCTTCTTCCCGTCTTGCCAGTGGCAGTCTCCTTGGCCTTTGGCGGATTGGATTAGCATCGCCAGTATTAATTTTGTGGGTGACTAAGCTAGTTCTTCCCTTTGTGCCGTCATTAGTTTCGAAGACATCTTGATACTGATTAATCAGACCTTTAACTTGATACTGTTCGTCTCGGTTTAATCCTCGACATGTTGCGTCCACTACCTTCAGGATTTCCTTTGCAATTGAACTGGAAGAATTCTTCTCGGATTGTACCCGATAAACAATAGCCGACACTGGACAACACAAGCCCAGAACAGTACCCTTCTTTAAAGTTACAGCGTGATAATTCACGTTCATTACACGCACAGGCACGGTCTTTTGAAACCTAATCAGTGATTTAGCAATTACTATTCCTCGGCCCACTTCCCTATCGTCATTCTTTGGTTCCAGCATAGCGATAGTTCCTTCTGAACAGTCTCCTTTCACATTAGCTTCCAAGAGAAGTTCGCTTCGTTCACTCAAACGAGTGTCTTCCGCCACAATCACATGCACCACTACATCATTTTGTCGATGTAAAACAAGCTCTTCATTACCCACTTGCAAGACACCTCGTTTCAAGTCCACTTGGAAGCCATATGGATTCATAATGTCCATTCCCAAAATAATTTGATCTTCTATATCAGCCACCAAGACACGATGTCTGATTAAGCATGATCCCATCATCAAATCTACATCAATTTCTCCCCTTACGGTAGCTCGCTCTCCGGTTGCTGTCCTAAGGTTCCACTTCGTAGGCAGTAACTTCTTGGTCTTCTTAAATAAGTCGGGTCGTACGATCGTTTTCGTCGATCCAGTGTCTAACAAACAGGCATACATTCGTCCTTCAAAAGTAATGTCTACGTAAAGACTGTTGGCTAGATTTCTTAAAGATGCAATTTGTATAGGTTTTCTTGCAGCTTCCACACACCGGATCGACGATTGCTCCTGCTCATCGACCCATTTTAGTTTTTCCTGCTCCTCTTGACTTATTTCTGGCATCTTGGCTTTTTTTACAACTACTCTGAATATGACCTACTTCTCCACAATTCCAACAACGTACTGTTTTTCTTCGTTTCTGCACCTTATCTACCATTCTTCGGGCAACTTCCTCCACAAATTCCTCGTTTTTTAATTGTTCGTCTACAGCACACAATTGTCCACGGCTTCGAGAAGCTTGTTTAGCCGTTTCAAATTCCAGTGCATGTGCCAGAGCATTAATCAAACTCGTTGGCCGTGCCAGTCTTAAGGCTTGCTGGGTCTCGGTATCTCGAAGACCATCCACAAACGTCTGCACTGCTAGATATTCTGAGAAATTTTCCGGTGCCGTAGGATAGGCGAGTCGAACCAACCGGGCAATATCCGCTTCAAATTCTTGAAGATTTTCTCCCTTGTTCTGTAATCGATTCTTTAACTGCACGTGGTATACTTGCCCTAAATGTGCATGGCCATATCTCATTTCCAACCGCTTAATCAGTTTGTGGTAGTCTTTTCTTTCCTCAGCAGATAATGTTTGTAGAATATCACTGGCATCACCTCTTAAGGCTACAATTAAAGCGGTAGCTTTCTCGCTAGATGACCAAGCGTTCGCCTCTGCAGCGGCCTCGAACTGCGTCACATAGGTTAGCCATGAGGTTTTTCCATCAAAAAAAGAGGTTTTACTCTTGTCGTTGCAGTGGTTGTTAGCCCATGTGATATTCCTATTGAAGTGCTCTCATCTGAACTAGGTCCTGTCACTGATAACTTAAATTGAGCCATTATCTCTTCCATTATTCTTTTTTGCTGATCCAACTTTTCCTCCAAATTTTCAACCGCCTCTTCTAAAGCCCTGGCATTCCTATTAACTCTTACTTCAACTGTCTCAGTAAATTCTTTAAAACTCGTTTTGAATTTCGTTTCCAACGTATTAGATTTTGCAAATAATTCTGCTCTCAATGTTTTGGAATTTTCTTCTAACTTATCTTCTATAGCTTTAGCATTACCTGCGATGGCTAACTGCAGTTCTTCCATAGATTTTAGTATAGCACTAACATCTCCACCTTGAACTTCAAATACGAAGAGATCCGGATTTTCGCCAGCTGTAATTAGCGCTTCTCGAAGACGCTGTTGAAGCACTACTTTAGTTCCCGACGTTTGCTCATCTCTTTCTTCCAATTCACGTTTTAAATCGACCACTTTTAATTCACCCAATTTTAATTGTCTTCCAGTCATCTTTCCTGTAACCCCACACCTGACACCAATGTAATGAAACTGGGGTTCGATTAAATAAAACTATTTATTTAATAACTTAGAAGAAAATCTAACAAGTTTTAATTTGATTGACAGTAATAATAATTATGACATTATCCCAGGCTACTCTCTAAACATTTATTTTCCCGACGACGAACGCACCATTATGTTGCTACAATATAATTAATCTTATATATTATATATATTATAAGAAAATCAATAAATACCTCACTACCGCTTAAAAATACTTTTCGTATATTAAATCAACTTGGAAACTTCGTTCACACAAACTTTTTGTTGTCGACTAGCAAGAATCACTTGCTTTCATTCGTAGATGCCAAGGGATGGAATTATTCAACATGGCCGTGTACGTATTATTATTTACAAACTAACACAAAATGTCTTAGATCCAAAAACGGTGAGAAAATAATGGGATGGTAGCCGCTAAGAATAATACAAACTAAGCTTTCTTAAATTGAGTTAATGATTTAATAAACTATAATGGTGTTGATCTGAGTAGTAATAGGATGTGTAATCGAGTTTGTCACTCTATACTTTGCCTGCATCTATCCACATGTAAGTCGCTAGTATTTTAGATTCGATATTTGTCTACTTGCTACTTGTTCTTTTAGATGATCTCCGAAGAAGTAAATAATAAATTTACGAAAGCTTAGATTATAAAAAGGATTGTTTTATTTTTAACGGCTGCCATCCGATTATTTTCCCCCTGTTTTTGGATCTTAGCGTTGTACAGCCAGTACTTCTACTCAACCTCACGAAAAATGTCTTGTATTTATATAAAAAAATAACGAACCATTTGGCACTGTTCGATTTACTGTTTTTTTTAAAGATTTTTGAGAGTCGTCGCCGGTTATAATAAAGGCGATATACACACATTGATTCAAGATGCCTGGTGTTGTTCCATTGTCAGTTATTCAGATTCTACTAGATCTTGTCCACAATTTTAATCTACAGGTTAAAATTGATATTCCACTATAGTATAGTTAAATTCACCCTCCTGTACTGGTCTGTTCATAAGAATTATCTATGTAATGACATACTAAAATATTAAAAAGCGTTGTAATTCTTTTGTTTTGAAAACATTCTACTTTTCAAATATATATTCAAAACTTCGATATGAAATTAATTTTCGGGGCAACTCTAGGAATATCCAGAGAGTTTGCTATTGCAGAAACGGACTATCAGATATTTAAGTTACATTAGAGAATTATTTGATATATGTATATATTCTAGAAGTTCCCTGTTTCGTTTTCTATTTTTTTCCTGTTTAATAAACTACCTAATGATATTTAATCTTATTTCCATTTACAATGTGCTTAAAGCTATAATAAACTTAGGAATTTACTATTACATCGTAATTCCTATTCTTTAAAGGATTACATTAATCTGTAGATACTTTCTGTCTTTTATTACTTTTCACATTTTGATTATCTTTGCCCTTTTTCGATTACGTTTATATATCTGATGACAACATCATAAGGTAACAGATTATAACCTTTTTATCGTGTAATAGATTTAATCGATTGTTCATTTCCAGTTTAGCGGAAATGATATCTGCATATCTACACTATGTTTATAAATACAACTATGTTTGCTATTTTTTGTGGTACAGTGGTACAGAATATATCTTCATGATTATTTCTTAAAGGTTAGTTTTGTAAATAAAATAGTAAAGAATTTAACATATTGCATCTGTAATTTTTTCAGAAATATTATTTTGGAGTAAGGATATCAGAAAAGTACAAAGAAAATTTTTGACCTGAACTTGTTTTTTTAATACACTTATTTTACTTTAATAGCATTATTTCATTTGTATTTTCTTTTACTTTGATTTCGTGCTCTTAGCATGTCAAGTTATTTATAAAAAACTAAAGAAAAGGGCGATTATTAATGTAATGTAGAGACAGACCGACAATAACTGCATTTTTGATACGTGTTGTACTTTGACACAATATTCACTGATTGGTATAAATTCTAAGCATTTCTTTAACTTAGAATGGCCATAGCATCTACCACAAAAGAATAAATAAAAATATTTTCGTAGTATTTAAAATTAAAATTTATTTGAAACTTTAACAAAATTGAATCCAATATCCAAACGTCCGAGATCAGCAAACTAAAGCCAAACATAAAAGGGCTTAGAAGGAGAAAGCGGGCGGTATTGAGCGGAACCATACGTAATACTATCTTGCATGGTGTTTCCATACGACACTATGCAAGAAGTAGGCAAAAACTCTGAAGAACCATTGCAAGAATCCAGAGGAGTGCACTTCTCCGAGTGGCATCAACCTACAGAATGCCACTGTTGGCAGCCTTGGAAGTAATAACAGGGACAATATAGATTTAACGGTACAAGCGAGATGAAGGAAGTGACAGAGTAAGCTGATGGTAACTGAAGCAATGTCTCAATGTCTCCAGATGATTCCAGTTACCATCTAGGGCAGAGAGAGATTTTAGCTTGAATAGCAAACTGAGAGTCCCACACTCGCAAGTCGCGTTGATCCGAGCGCCTGGAGTGTGTGAAGAGCATTTGTCTTGACAACAAACATATTAATGTATAAAAACAGTAGCAAACAGAAAAATATATAATAGAAAAATTGAAAAAGAACGTAATATGAACTACAAAAATGTCCAAACTATTGTCCATGATGTATACGAGATACGGTCTCTCTTCTAATATTTTCCTCTAACATATTGTTTAATTGCTGCCTATAGTTATTTCATTATTCCAAATTTCATCTAGTTGTTGGAGGTGCTGAGTAAACCATATTTTTAAAGTGGCCCTCAAACGAAAAAGTTAAATTGTAACAGATCAGGTGACTACGCTGATCATGGTTGGATGATATGTTGTTGGGAATCTACGCAATGCCGCAAACTATGTGGTAAAGGATTAATATACCCATTAACGTCGTTTGTAAGAAATTGCAGATACCGTTCCAGAGCCATAAAAAATTATTGATGGTATAGTAACTGGTTATCTACCACTCCTAACCACACGTTAAAATCAAAACGTTCTTGATATTTTCCCTCTCTAAATAAATGTTGTTTGTTTCGAGACCAATATTCTGTGTTTTGTCTATTGAATGCACCTAAATTCGTAAATCTTGATTCATCCGAAAAGATAACTTAACAGATAAAGTTTTCGTCGTCGATTGGATGACTCGGTAACTAATTATAAAAATTTATTCTACGTTCATGGTCTGTTTCATAGAAATGTTGGCTAATTTGGTACTTGACACTGCCTGTCTTAAAATTCGCCTCACAGATTCGCGGTTGATATCCATATCTTGGGCAATTTGGCGGATTGATGTGTTCTTATCTACTTCCATATTTGGTAACGCATTTATTTCAATTTCTTCATTCACAATAAATGCTCCTTTATCACGACGTTCAATTGCAGATAGATTCTTTTTTCTAACCTTACGAAACACGTTACTTGATGTCGTCGCTTTGGATATCGCTGCAAATATAATGTTTGTGCTGGTCTAGAATTTCGATGACATTTGCCAAAAACGAATAGCATATCTGCTTGCTTATTTATAGCAAAATTAATTGCATATGTTTCTTCCTTAACACTTATTGTCTGCAAAATTGTTTTAAATCATCCAATCTACTGATTCCTTAGTAACTTTGACGATTAATGACAGTGAAGTTCGGTATCAAAGCAAACTATCTATTAAAGACGCAGGTATTGTCAGCCTTATTAATTTATACACTACAATAATAATTGCATTTGACTTTGGATTATTTATGAACAACTTGGCATACAAAGCAAATAAAATCGCAAAAGAATTAATTTATTTAAAGAGGGTGGGTGTATTAAAAATTTAAGGCTAACCGCAAAAAGTTTCCTTTTCATGCTTTTCGAATATACTAGAAAACTAACCATAAAAAATAATCTTGAATGTGTATCCAACAGCGCTTCATGTGTTTTTACAAAGAAGTAATTTTTCTCGGTTATTTTGAGATAAAACGTTATCACGTAACATATCAGCGTATTCTAAATTTATCAGGGAATTAGAATATTACAAAAAACAAACATAATTGTATTTAAAAGTAAAAAATTGATATCATTTATGATTAAACAGGAAACGAAACGGTTACATGGTATAATTGAATCTTAAATATTAGGTTATACAGCAAAAAAGTTAGAATCTATTACATCATTCGTCGTCACCCGGTGATTATATTGCATGTACTTAAAATAAAGCTTTACTATAATATTAGGGGAAGGTTGCCGAATATCGGATACTTTTTTTCTAATTACTATAAAAATTATGTTTTTGGGATTCGTTGCAGTTATTTTACATAAAAACATAATTTGAAGTGTTTTACGAAATATTTAATACGTTGGTTATAATAGCTCTTCATTTACTGTTATTTTTAATTTTTTGGTAATGTTCGGTACTTTAGCTCTTGTATGGGGTGGTAAACAAACAATGATCACACCATTCTCCCTGGCTCTAACAATAACATCAATGTTTCTAATATGTGTCTCATGTCCATCTAATATTAAAACTACGGGATCCATTGGGGTTGGTTTGACATAATCAATGAAATGTTGAATCCAGTCTGTAAAAATATGAGCTTGTATCCATCCAGATTGGTGGCACCTTGCAATTGTTTCCGAGGGACAACCGTTTAAGAATTCGGGCTTCATATTCTTCCTGGAAAATACAATAAGGGGAGGCACAAAAATTCCCGATGGGCTCATACATGTTACAATTGTCATGAGGGCACCTCTTTCTTGAGAAGATAAGGTTCCGATTTGCTTTTTCCTTTGACAGCTAGGACCTTGGAACGCCGAGACTGAACAACAGAGATGCCTGTCTCATCTACGTTGAATACTTTGTTCGGTTTCATATTAATCTTCTTTAATTCAGGTTCAAGTAAATCGTAAAACATATTTACATTTAATTTGGTGAAGCCCTTCGCTCTTGCAAGTGCCATTGATTGTGGTTTCCGCAAAGAAAGAGTAGGATTTCTCTTTAAAAAATTTCTAAGCCATTTTTTCGGTTGCCCCTTTGCTCTGGGCAAAAGGGTGTTCCATATTGTTATTGACAGCCAACTGAAACGCTAGCTGCTTAATATCACGAAGAGTAACTCCATAAAACCGTTCCTCCATCTTGATGCAACATTCCAGTAATTCTCTTTCTAGCTCTTCTCCCAACACGCACTTTCTACCCAGTCTTGTGCTTATTAGCTCATTAACATCTTTTTCTTTGTTATTAACGTAATTCTCAAGTGTAGACCAAGATACCTCGTAGATTCTAGTTGCCTTCAAATATCCCATTCTTTTCTCTTTTACTGCAGCTACTGCAAGTTTCATCGATTCTGTGTCACATTTTTTTCTCTTTCGCTCTTGGTTAGGCATCTAAAAATAATAATTATAGGTAGGTATGCGTTAAAATTACTGTGCCTATTATCGGATATCCGATAATAGGAGTCCCGCGCCATCCGATATTAGAAGCACCCACGTTGTTGAGATCGGCAAGGCACAAACCAAAAAACTACTCAACATAATCTAAATAACCAAGTCTAGTTTGAAACTAACCTCCTTCCTTTATATAACCCCTATAATATTAGTTTTAATGCTGTATCTTAAGAGGTGTTTAGTCGCCCGAACAGTCTTCAAAATATTTCTAAATCACCAAAACACTAAAAATGTTTTCACGTCCAAATATTTCGTTAGAACGAGCACTCGACTTTACTGTGAGATGACGGAGGTGGGGGCTAGTATTTGGAAATACTTCCGCTAGATTACAGCACGCGGCAGAGTAGGAAGTTCGGTATCCGATATTAGGTGCCTATCTGATATTCGGCAACCTTCCTATATTATTATACATTTATTTATGCGATGTTTTCATTACATAAAGGCTAGGGTCAATTTTTTCGATTTCCTTTTCGCCACATTTTTATTCCTACATTTATTTGTACATATTACTTTATTATTAAAAGCATATTCGCAAATTCAATCATTGAAGTGTAACTATTCCATCCTAAGGCGGCCAATAATTTGAAGATGTAACCTAATTTCTTCAGATTCTGCAAAGTTATCAGGAGTTTTAGTTTAACAGGTACAATTTTAATAGATTTATTTTCAGTAATTGTGTTTGTTTCGGTAGAAGCTTATTTCTCTTTTACTTTGGTATGCGTTTTTCTGTCTTATCACTGTTTATCCTTGTCAAAGTAACAAATTGCATTGATTTGCTTTCACTCCGCACTTTCAATACAAGTTAGCGTATACCACCACGAACTTCCTTCCTTTGTTACTCACATTCCAGCAAGAATGAAAGCAGAATGTTTTGTTTATTTAAAGTGTATTACTGTAAATCCAAATCGTGTCTATTGTCCTGTTTATTACGATACAATGTTTGCATCGTTTGCTACAAAACAAATTATTTCATTCAAGTAACTTATGTTAGGTTATTGTAGCTTAAAATACAATATTTATTGTATCATTTTCTATTAATATAGAGCTTTTGTGTGTGTTTGTGTCTTTTTCAATTGAAAGCAAGAACAAATAAATAAATTTTTACTCTTGTGATAGGAATCAAACCCACACCCCTTGTTCTCCGAGTAGTGTACATCTTTTATTCTACGATATATTTCCACTTATAGGTCAGTAAAGCGAGAATCAACTTGTTCCAGAAGACACGTTGTTTATATTGATATCCGTAGATTAATCTATCTGTAGTGGGACGTGTACCTCAACTAATATTTTCAACAATTTGCACACGAAAATCTTCTGCGAAATCACTTGTGCTTCCTTCAATGAATTAGGAATTTTTTTAGAGCAATTATTTAACAATCATTATTTGCATGGTCTCAACAAGTATTATTGAAATCAGATCTTAGTTAGTTATAATCAAACATTATTATACAAAAATGACAGTAACCGGTCGATAGCCGCAGTAGTTAGGCGGTTGACTATCGTTGTGGAGGAACAATAGGAGCCGGGTTTCAATTCTCCGGAAAGACTGTAACATTTTTCTCGGAGAATTGAAATCCGATCGACTTACCATTCGGTTACTATTCAAGACGATATTATGCTGTCACAAAGTCATTTGAACACAATTGTGCGCACACAGAAACGACAAAGAGTTACTGCAACTAAGCATCCCATCACATAAAAAACAATGTATTTTTTCATTTTAAATTCGCGCATCAGATTATTAACTATATTGATTAATAATCAAAAACATGTCTGCGTTTTCCTAACAGAAGTTATTCTTTATATCTGAAATGTGAAAATCACATTAGAAATTAAGGAAGAAGGATATCACCAAAGAAGAACAGGTTATGATGGTGAGCAATAAACGCGGACAAATCTGATAGCAACAAGCCCTCATTAAATGAAATATTGAACCATAATTTGTACCGACTTTGTCAAGAGGCTTTTAAATTGGTAAATATAAAAAGTAGAACCGTCTTCTATTGCAACCCTAAGAAAAAGGTAAGCTAGTTAGGAGCCCGACATGCTATTTATATGTTCCATATGTATTAACATGTACTTCAGGTATTTTTTTGCACTTTATCTTAACTACATTCACGCAGATCTAATAAAACAATTAATCTTCGCCGCCTCTGATAGTAATCTATTGCTATGTGTCAATTTTACAATACATTTTATGTTTCCATCTACGGAAAAGATCAATTTCATTACGGTTACTTTGTAATTGTCGTGTGCTACGACAGTATCCGTTCTACAAAATATACAGGAAAAGAATGTATCTAATGCTAATAATTACTTGAAACTAATTACTAATTATATGTTAAAGTCATTGATCTAATGGACCTAGCATACATGTAAGTACATACATGCGTTATGTTAATTCAACTGTGTTTGCACTTTGTAAGTGCCTAAGTTAATATTTATTGAAATGAGTGATACCTTAGTAAATTCATATTTAAGTAACACATTTGAAAACATTTAACATACTTATTTTGTTTGTCTGTAAGTAATTTAGTACTTCAAGAGATAAATTATGAGCTCAAATAGAAAATATGGCCCATATAGGTAAGTAATGTATGATCTATAAGTAGTTGTACACGATTAATTTACTGTGTATTGATAATATGATTTCACAGAATAGTGTTACATTGTATATTATGTAGCTCACATTTTCATTTCAAGATTCTAGCCCCACATATCACACATGCATTTCAGGGAATGATAGAAAATGTTTCTGAAGAATATCAGGGTCGTTTCTCTGAAAAAAATTGAAATGTGTTATAAATTAGTAACGCAGAGATAAATTTTCATTGTAGAAGAAACACTATGAGTGACACTATGCTTCTTACGATCAGATCCAGATAAATTTCCAGGTTTTACTGTAAATGTATCACGCAGGTTTCATAGATACTATTGAACCTATGGTTAGTATAGTGATCTATAACATCTCTAATTTTATGGATACTGCATTTGACCATGTTGTGACACCTTTGAGCAATATTAACAGTTTCAGCAACAATATTACCAATTTCTTACCAACCAGCTCACGAGTATCCTGAACATAAACAAGATCATCTTTATGAAGGCAATTCAGTGGTATATAGACCTTACTATAAAATATGATGTTGAAATTTGCAGGAAGCAAACTGATAATGCCTGTTTATGTTTGTGATAGTTGTGCCAAAAAAGATTCAGTACCCTACTACAGTGTTTACTATTTGACATATACATATATTACTTTTAGCGGAGTAAATATTTTTGAAACAATCCAAAACGCCTTATTTTATAAAACTTACAGAGCCGGCTGCAAAACAATCCGTCTTGTTTAATTTGAACAAAAATGCATATCAGACACCGTGTTCCATTGACAAACACTTTTGTAGAACCTAGTGTAGAGCTTTTTGTAGACTATATCACTCACATTTTTGTCAACCAATGACACAGTTGGAGTTCCTTAGCAACAGCCAATGACATTCATTTTATAGCGAAAAAATCTCGTGTGAATTTTAATAAGTGGTTTTCACTGACAATGCTCGCAATTACTACACAAACCAAATCTTGTTTATTTTTTTTTTGTTTTCTTAGTTACCAGCCAAATACAAAATGCATACAATCTAAGACAATAAATTACGAAAACTTCCGATAACTGCCGAACTTACTAAAAGCAAACTACATTGCAAGAAATTTCGTTCGTGTTATAGTCTTTTTAAATACAACGTGTGACCGACATTTTTCTTTGATAATATTGACTTGGATCATTTGTTTGTGGTTGTTGATCTTAAATAATTTCACTCGCCCTTTGGGCTCATGAAATTATTATCTCAACAAGCACTTACAAATTATCCAAATCAATTTTAACGGAAAATCTTGGTCACTTCTTATATTACTTATGATAATTAACGCATACCTCACCGTACCACTTATATAACAATTTCTCACCGTACCAATCCTGGGTTAATAGCAAATCAAGAATGAATTACAAAAACAAATGTTGATAAAGTTCTCTTTAACATACGAAAATAATATAGAGGGTATTCAGTTTGAAAAAACTAAGTTCGAAGTGGATTTACAAAATTCAATCACCCTGTATAATGACGGATAATTTCAAATTGAGTATAAACAATATTTTACTCCACAAATTTACATATTTAGTGATCCACTTAGTTTTTTAGTATTCATTTCCGGTTCTTCTAAAAAGTGGACGACATTGGAGCGTTTTTTCAATTTTAATCGCTTTTGTCTCCGTAACTATGGATCTTAGATCCAAGTAATGTTATACCAAAATGTTTGTATTAATTAGCAGAATCGATTGTCATATTTTAATACCGAGTGTTTCATTTAAAAAAACATAAGTTTGGTTCGCCAATAACAAAAATATTTTTAGAATCGTAGTCCATGTAGCTCTCAATCAAATCCAAAAAAGGTTTTTTGAAATTCCTCACCGTTTAATTTAAATCCCAAAAAGGTTTTTCGAAATTCCTCACCATTTAATTACAATTATCCATCCCCTCTGTTATGAAAGGAGGATTTTTGTGGGATCTATCTAGATGTAAGGGGTTAAGCGTTATAACAACAGGTATAATTTATCTTTCAACATATGATATGTTAACTGCTCTACGTTCAGGCTATAGGATGTATCCTCCATCCCTATGAAGCCATAATAGTTGATTATTTCTCTAAATTGGTTAGCATTGTGAACCCTGTTTTGAGGTCATCTTCTCTCTCTCTTTTTTGTAGATCTACCACATGTATTCTCAGTGGGTGCCAGTGGCATGCGTACGTCTCATCTGATATGAAGTTATAAAAACGGTATGTACTCCCAACTACACAGCTCAAGTTTGCCTCAAAAATTTGTTACCGATACAATTATTGTTCGGGTGTCAGAAATCTGAGAATCCATCATGTTGACATTTTGAGAAATCTTAAATCATTGTGTAAAACTATAATACTATGGTTCTTATATCTCCTCTTCAATGGCTATCATTATCACTTTTTTGGTTTTTGAGATGTTCTAGGAGGTTTTCCTTAGTTCTCCTGGCGGTTCCATTAGCTTGCTGCACTATTACTACTTAATTTTTTCATAGATAGGCAGGTAATATAAAAATCTGCTCTCCTACTTGTTATTACAGTTAAAGCAAGCATTCAGGCACTTTACTTACATATATAAAATATCTTATCGTAATAAGAACTTGTAAATATGAATAAGTAACTACTAAAGTAGGTATGTATGACATTTGCATATTTATATAATAGAAGTATATTTCATTATAATGGAACATATGGCACTTGAGGAAGAAGTGGTTTCTTCACGCGATTCAAGTGACGTGTGAGTAAAATTTCATAGACTCGATCGTGGCATTAAATAATGGTATAATAGCTAATTTGGGAAATATAGAATTTACTGGATTAACAAGTCCTGTTATTTTACATTCTTAAAGTATAATATTCACATATGTAGATATTACATAAACGCTAATTATTTTAAGCAGTACTAGAGGTCGGCCTCCGCTGAGGCAAATGTAGTACGAAATTGATGATTGTAATTTAGCTTTGGCTTAAGTATTTAATTTACCGTTACAGCTTTGCAATTGTACAACAAATTAGCTATTAATTATTAGCTACTACACCGTTACTAGGAATTATATTAATGGAATATACATCTTATGATTGTTAAAAATAACAACATGCAGCTTGTAATTTAATCTAATACCGAAGATGTCATAAAATTTTTTATGTATTTTCTCAGTCCACAGACGCAAGTAAGACTATTGAAAGTATTAATTGACAAAGTATAAAAAATTAATAACCACACAAGAACTCGGAACTTACATAATAGAGTTAAACTTAGAGTTATTTATAAAATTACGTGTATGTTAATATGCTTGTAGAATGTGGAAAGATAACAATGACTGAGCAGTTTGATCACGAATTCGATTGAAATTTGCCCCAAATATAAATGTATTACTTGTGTTCTACCAAGTTATAATTAATGAAAATGTCTTTCAAATTACCCAAGTACATATATCTCAATTTCTAATAAAACTTAAATGAGGAATAATTTAAGCGCTTTAAAAGGCAACTTTCGACATTTATGTTTTTATTATAGCTATAGAAAAACTTATCTATAGGAAATAGTTTTCTCGAAATATTCGAAAAACGGTAACAAAAATTCACTAGTATTAGAGTATCACGAAATAAATTATAGGTAATATAGTTTTCATAAAATTTTAAAATTTCCTAGGCAAATCAACATGTAAAATAAATAGGATGTATGAGTGAAGCACAAAATGTTAGCAATAAGGTGACACTACTGTTTGATCAAGCCATGTCTACGTAGTTTGTAGTTTACTAATATTTTACAATGGCATAAAATTTCCATGTCCTCTTCCTTTGCAGTGTAATATTTAATGGATAACTTTACAAAGTTGATTGTCCTTAAACCAATTTATAGACATTGTTGCTAAAATAGTAATGTACAAAAACGACGATCTTTTTTCGAACTGTATTTCAATGTATTTTGTTTAAGTGGAACTTAAATTAGCAACAAAATATTGAAAACATATCCGAAACTTCTTGTATTGATGTCAATATATTTTTCGTAATTAATTTATTATTTAAGTTTATACATTCTAGTCAATATTGTTGAACGAGAAATATATTATGAAATAAATACTGAATTATCACAAAATCGTTGTAAGTAAACCAAATCAGAGTACTGAAATAACTAAGAAAAAGAATCAATTCGTCCGTGTCCTTCCATGAAATTAAAATTTAGAAACTCTCCCACTGCCAAAGCATAGTGTCTTAGGTCGCATCATGAATATACCATAACTGACTTCGTCCAGAAGCTGACTTGGAAACCACAATTGAAGGAGAGATTCTTCACCGTCAGGAACATGCTGATTCCACTTCTGAGCAGAGAAAGCAAGCTCAACCTATTATCTTATAGTTCCCTGGTCTAGACTGCGATATCAAAAACAAATATTAACCAACTGAAGGTATTGCAAAATAAAACCCTACGCATGAATGTAATGCTCGCATTACATGAGTAGCGCCCAGATGCACATCGATTTGGAAGCTACGAGTCTCAAGAACTACGTCGAGGACATGGCGCGTTCTACTCTAAACAGAGCGATGCAGATAAGTTGCAGATGGTTGTTGAACTCCAGGATCGTCCGCCGCCCAGGATTAGGCTACGCCATTCACTGTAGATTGATAAACATCTTACTGCCTATGCCTAGACTCTTTCAACATCGAGTTTCTCGCATTCAATCCACATGACGAGCATGTAGTCCTTCTCACAAATCCCTGCCTACATCTGACTTCAGCAAAACTTCCCAAGTCTGGGTCTGTCTATTAACCACTGATCAATAAATTTCAAACATCACAGGCATGGACGAAAAATCAGACCTTGACAATAGTAATAGAAGCTTCAGGAACTGACTTCTTACAGTCATTTCATGGTAGAATACGTTTTTTATCTATCATAGTATCTAGTGTTCTTCTTTAATTCAACATCTGCGGTTTTGTAAATTAGATTTTTTACGCTTCATAAATGTACTTTCATCAGTACCATTTTCAAATATCGTTTAACTCATTTTTTTACGATTTTGATCCAAGCTTTAATGGCCTTGAGCTATAATTAGTTGCTTCCAACCTACTTCTGATGGTCCTCGATCACGATATTGATAGTTCTGGACCATATTTTAGTGTTATGAACCATGATTTTGATGATTATGGAGCAATGTTTTGGCTTTAAGCTAGCTTTAACCTGGTCCAAGATAGTTCTGATGGGTATTCGTTATGTATCATTTCGCATCAAATTTGCTTAACACTCTCCATAGTTCCAACAACACCATTTACAATGTGGAGTAACTACACTTCCGGACTTATGTCACTCGTAAAAAGAGCATACTGGAGATGTACTACAGAAACGACCGTGTGAAATATGATCTTGTCATTTAAATTATCTCAAATTCATGTAGAAATCCAAGTACGATTCTGATTATTTGATCGCGCCAGCTATTCACAAACAGTGAAAATTACGAAACCAGATAAGACCAAAAATTACGTTTTTTAAATGTTTTTATATTCTAATTTCTATCTATTGCGAACCGAAGCATAGATAATTCTAGTCAGCGCTTGTTAAATAGAGAACATTCATACTATAGTAGTACGAGACTACATTGTACACAATTGTATGCTTTTGTCATACGAAAAAGCCGCTACAGCTACATCTACCACAATAAAAAAGGAATATTACAATTTACCTCAACGTGACAAATCAAATGATATTACAGCCAATGTTCAGTGATCGTCGTATGTTATGTTTTCCTAGTATATTTTTAACACTAACACATCACTCCAGAGATCTAAGTCAGATCTATCATTCGAATACATTTAAGTACAAAGATAATGGAAGAAATCATCATACAGAATAGCATGGTCGTTATGGAGGAACTTTGAACTTTCTTCATTTTCAAGAAAAAACACTAAATGTGTTATAAACAATACATATTGACGTTAAATCTTTACAAAACACTTAGAGAATACCTAATTAACATGTCTAACAGGTGATATTCTTACCGTAACTATAAATATAGTTTCCTATGATATAAATGACTTTAGAAAAAACCTGTAATCATTGCATAACCTCCTAATAAATCATAATACAGCGAATGAAAATTTTTTAAGTCAATTTTTCGTTATATCCGCAGACTAACCAAATTACTATCTTGTTGGTGTATACAAAACGTACCAAAAAGACAGCCCTCATTCAGCATTGATGGAAGAGTACATTATATTTTGTTGATTATTAGCAGTAAGCTGAAATATTTACATGCGGTATTTCTGCTTACATCTTTGATGTATGTTGCGTTATCCAAGCATAAATGCATTCCTAATTTTACATTTTTTTAATATGTAAGGTTTTGGTACAAGGTAGTACAAAAGCACCAATACACAGGTAAAAATTTGATGGAGAAAAATGCGAACCCCTGCTATATATTAATTTCGCTCTAGAAAGGCCAAATAATATTGGAGAATGTATTTTTTCGCTATTCGGTTATAATTTCATCCAAAGCGGAGCCTCTGACTTGCCTCCGCTCCATGCCAACTTCATTGGCGAGCAAGTAACCCCCTTTATTATCCAATACGCAATAATCTTTTATTTATTTCTGTGACATGAATAAGTATATCCCTTTTAAATCCCTTTTTCATTAAGTTATTTTTACTAAATGAAGAGTAAGCTTTTAGCGAAATATAAAAAATATCCCTCTGTGAAAACTGTGTTATTCAAAGCATAACTGCTGAGTCAAACGGCGAAGATTAGAAAGAGTATGTATCGAAAATGCAGCAAAATAATTATTACAGAGATTTTTGTGTTTTCAGGCATGTTTTAAGGAGGCTACTGTAGAACGACGTAACTTTGTGACACCCAGGCGACTTTGTGACAGCACCACACTCCTTTGAAAAAGTCACTCTTAGGTCTCTGTTTATTATGTTATTGTAGCAACCCCTCGCACACGCATCGGTATATGGTTGAAGCAGTGTCACGTGTTATGTCTCGCGGTCGTTCTGCAGTTTTTTTACCACACATATTTTTTTAAGTAGATAAGCAATTTTTACTTTATCAGAAAGTTGTAATAACTTGTATAACTTGAACCGTTTGTTCTATATATTTTATATGATAGTGTTGTAGTATGGTCTATTAAGAAGCAGTAAGTGCCATCACCTCTTTGTTCTTCTTAAAAATAAAGTATATATGCCCTACGAAATGAAATGTTAACAAATATCGAGGTGAGATTGTGACATTTTTTGGAACTAATTCACCCCTATTAGTACCAAAAAATGTCACAATTTTTTAATGTAATTATTCAGTGCATATTTTAGAAATGCCATGGAAGTACAAGGCGCTACCGGGAAGCCCTCCCCCCTACAAAAACTATACATCTGAATCACTAAAAAAAGCTCTAAGTGTAATTAGAAAAAAAAAGTAACCCTCCGAGAAGCGCAAGAAAAGGAAGATATTATGTACTTAGAAATAATAAAAATCTATCCTATGTGCTTGATAATTTCGATTTTGCTTTGGTATGGAATACATCGCAATACTTTGTATTTAAAACTTACGTTGTTTTCTTACATTTTCTATAAATAAATTGTGCCAAAATGATCATTTTTATTATTTGGGTTGAATTTGTGACATATTGATGCTTCAGTTAGGTCATTTTGTGAGAAATTTGGAGCCTGGCATACATTTACGTGGTTATATTGTTCCAAAATCCCCTCATAGAAAGGTGACATTATGTTCTAGTGAAAGGCCAATGTTGTCACAGTCACCCCGAGCGATGGGCTGAATGTGTGACAAGTGTACATCAACATTCTGGCTAAACTACTATCGCAAGAGGACTTCAAAAGAAGTTCCGTAGCTTTGGAATTAGCCTAGAGTGGTGGTAATGCCACTAAATGCTTGATCAAATATTTTAAAGAAGAAAAGCATAATTACGGTATGAATATAATCCAATTTTTTCAATGTCAACTCAAGGTAGGACAAAAAGTTATGTGATAGCAAATACTTGATATCAAATTCTAATCCCAATATTTGTCCAGTAAGACTATTTAAATTATTCTTAGAAAAACGGAGCAAAATAAAATGCAATAGATTCTTTTTGGCTGTAAATCCCTTCTAAAAACAACAAAATTCTAAAGGTTGGTTCAAAAATGTCGGCATGATTAAGATATCTAAGTAGACTAAAGTATCAGCAATCCAGCAAGAAAATAAACACCATCAGCTACAAATAATACAATAACGACGAAAAAACAAATTCATTCAATTAGCGAACCGCATTACATGGGCGCTTATTCTTAGTTCCATATAAAGTTCAAAAAATTTGTTTTTGCTAATTCAACTCGTCAAATTGTCAGATGAAACGTCTTGTCCTATAGGAGTCGGTATTAAAATAATAAATTCATCCGGAGAAAATATAAGCCCTAGTGTAATTACTTCCGAATCATAATAATGGTAGAGCTGCTCATAGATCCAGTTGCTGATGGTTGCAATTATCAAAACTAAGCCCAGGAATATCCTACTCCCAAGTTTGCCATAGATACACAATTACTTTTTAACTGTACATCTGCGTTACTGACGATGTTGGACTGTCAAGCTGGTTCTACAAACAGCATCTTTAAAGAAAACAATTAGGTACTCCCATTATATAGTTGAATTTACGTTCTAAAGGAAGGAATATTATCCGTACGGAATAAATTTGAGTCAATTTCAGGTTAATATATTTAACTATACAATGGAAGTCCCCATTGCCGAGTTAAAATTTCGAATGGTAGTCGCAAAGCAATACCAGAATTGAATTAAACTGAGTTAAATTCAATGCCGTATTTGCTACTCTAGATTGTACAAAAAAGACGTGCAACAAAACTGATAAATTCTCGCGAAATGTGTACTTTGTTAAACAAAATGTATTATACTGCCAAAATTATCTAACTACGTTGGAATTATTAGTATTCTCATAATAAGAGTACACAACTGCGTTACTATTAATACACAATTTTTTACCATCATTTTATGTATAAGTTCTCATATCCACCGCTATTTCTTACAAAATTGTGCACAATTGTTGAGTATATTACAAACTTCCGTTTTTCTTTGCATAATGCCAATTCAATTAGTCATTAACTAAAAACATAAGTGTGTACATTGAACTTTTAATTTACGCTTTTGCGATATTGCAAACACAATTTCTCTACGATACCTAAATTTACCGCTGTACAAATATCAAATTAAAAAAGTGAAAAGTCACCTCATTCTGACAGCGAGAACATAGTACAACAGCGGTGATATAAATCTTCAAATTATTCTAGCCGCCGGCGATTGATTTTCAAATTAATTGGCAAATATATTATAGAGACATCTAACTGTTGTTTCGAATTTGAAATTTGAAACATATATAAACGAATATCTATTAAATCGTAATCGTTAACTTTAAATAAGAAGTAATATCTACTAGACATGCAGCATATCTATTATAAATCGATAATTGGATCCCACAAATTAAACATATTATTTTATTGTGAAAGTTTATCTTACATTTATTTTGCAATAAATATCAAGTCATCCGTGGACACAGGAGCATTAAGAAGGAGCTATAGAGGTTCCAATGCATTCTTACGATCCTTCAGCTACGTGCGCTGTTACGACAACAATAAAACGGCCAAAACAAACGCATACATTATAACACAATAACCAGCATTCATGTAAGCACATGTAATATTATCAATATATGGACTGCATGTGTCACACCGTTATTTCCACTCCAGTAAAGCAAATCAACCACCACACTTTAGAACCTCATCCTTCCGCGCAAACTCTATTCTATTTCATTCACCATTCGCGTCTGGCTCGTGACACACAGGAAGGCCACGCAATTAAACTAGAGCGCGATCGTAAGCGCAATTGCCTTCCTGTAGTGTCATAGAGGGTCTCTAGAAGACACTGAACCGCGCCGAGATCTAGTAGTCTTGACCGCGATCGTTTACCAAGATTGGACGTGAGGTACTCTATACGGCTGAATATCCACTGACTGCGAGCCAGTGAACGACAAGTGGTTTTGCTCTCGAGTTATTCAGTTTAACGGAATATTCGCGTATGTATTTATTTTAGCCACAACTATCGCTATAAAAAGTTTTGATTCCCGTGTTTGAATGTAAAAAAAGAAAAACAACAAACAAGTTGAAAACGATAAAATGATTTGGTTTGATATTTTAATAATTACATTGCGTTTATTAGAAGGTAACGTAGTCTAGCAACGAAAATAATTTAAGCCGTTATACCGACATAATTGTATTCGTCGCGCATACAATCTTTTTTGTTAAAATTAGTCTTCCTTTAAGCAATAATTTTGGAAAAATAACAAAATAGTCCCAAATAGTTTTATACTTCCGAGGCTGATGCCGCGCGATATTTATAGATTTTCTTGGTGATACACGAACTATATCAAAGCTTGCTCTATTATGAATAACTTTTTCGTCATTACAACTACAACATCCGTTAATTGATCAAAGTACTGCAAATAATAATTAGCTATATTATTATAAAATAATTGTACAAAAAAAAGCCGTATCTGCCGGGAAACACCTCGATTTTGAGGGCACAAACCGAGCCATTGTCGTTGCCTCTGCTTACTTCGCCGACGGGACAACAGCACCGCCTTCGGAAGTGAGGGAGCTAGTCAGGCACTGTAGCAGGAATAACCTGCCGTTGATAGTAGGCTGCGACGCCAATGCACACCATGTCATGTGGGGAAGCACGGACGTAAACGAAAGAGGTAAGTCCCTTTTAGAATTTCTATTATCCTGTAATCTCCAAATCCTTAATGTGGGCAAAGAACCAACGTTCGTAACGAAGGTAAGGAGAGAGGTACTAGATGTAACATTTAGCAGCTTTGGCCTGAGCAGTATGATCAAAAACTGGAAGGTCTCAGATGAACCCTCCCTGTCAGACCACAGGATTATAGAGTTCACTCTAGAGGGACATGACCCCTCAACCTACCTCGACAGAAACCCCAGGAAGACAGACTGGGATATGTATAGAACATGTCTAAAGGACAACCTGGACCAGCTACATACAGGCGGGACTACACACCACCTGAAGCTGGAACAAGATGTAGAACACTTTAGCGAGGCGATAATGAAAGCTTTTGAAGCTAGTTGCCCGCTAACTGCGAGGAAGCCAACTAAGGACAGTCCTTGGTGGAACAGAACACTAGCAAACCTCAGATCTGTAGTCCGTCACCTGTTCAATAGAGCGAAGGTTGACGGGGACTGGCAGAGGTATAGAGAGAAGTTGACTGAATACAACAAGGAGATAAGGAAGGCTAAAAGGCAAAGCTTTATGAACTTTTGCGAAAACATCACTTCCACTCCGGTGGCAGCAAGGCTTCATAGGGCCATGGCAAAAGGCGGAACAAGGCCTCTGATGGCCCTGAGAAAACCAGATGGTAGCTATACGGAAGAGGAAGAGGAGCGGGCCAGCCTGCTACTTAAAACACACTTCCCAGGTAGCAACGAAACAGACCTGGAAGAGGCAAATACACATACCAGGAAGCCCAAACGGGAGGACTGGGAAATTGCCAAGCGCATCTGTACAAGACAGCGCATGGAGTGGGCGATAAACACCTTCCAGCCATACAAATCGCCGGGAGTGGACGGGATTCTCCCCGCTCTCCTGCAAGAAGGCCAGGAAGAGGTAATACAACACTTAGTGAACATAACGAGAAGCAGTCTAGCGTTGGGATACATACCCAAAAGCTGGAGAAGGGCTAAAGTCACCTTCATACCAAAAATTGGGAAGGAAGATGGGACCAACCCCAAATCCTTCAGACCCATTAGTCTGACATCCTTTCTATTGAAAGCGATGGAAAAACTAGTAGATAACTATATTAGAATGGAGGTAATGGAGAAAGCTCCACTTCACAGGAGTCAGCATGCATACAGAGCGGGCAGATCGACAGAGACTGCTCTGCATGAGCTAGTAGGAATCATTCAGAAAACCCTGGATGATAAAGAAACAGCGATCTGCGCTTTCCTGGATATTTCTGGTGCGTTCGATAACACGTCACATGACGCGATTGAACGAGCACTTGAAGCAAGGGGAGTCAGTAAAACAGTAACACGATGGATAAGTAAAGTGCTCTCCACGAGGACAGCTGAGATGACGGTAGGTGAACGGACTATCAAAATCAGAACCACTCGTGGAACACCTCAAGGTGGCGTCTGTTCGCCTTTAATGTGGAGCCTGGTGGCAGATGAACTGCTCAACAGGCTGACAGCCTTCGGCATACATTGTGTAGGATATGCCGATGACATTGTAATAATAGCAAAAGGCAAGTATGAGGGGATTCTTTGTGACCTGGTACAAACAAGCCTTAAAATCACAAGTGAATGGTGTCGATCAGTGGGGCTGAGCATCAACTCCGCAAAAACCACGATTGTACCTTTCACTAGGAAGAGAAACATTTCGAACATGAAAGACATCCACTTGGATGGAACAGTGATCGAACGCAAATCAGAAGTTAAATACTTAGGAATAACCCTAGATTCAAAACTTCTGTGGAACAGACACATAGAACTGACAATGAATAAGGCAACAAGAGCCTTAATGATATGCCGGAACCTGGCAGGTAAAACTTGGGGCTGCAACCCAAGTATACTACGATGGCTGTACGTCAGTATAGTAAGACCTATGGTAACGTACGGGGCAATAACCTGGTTCCAGAAGGTCACTAAAAGTTACAATCAGGAATACCCTTGACAAGTTGCAACGGCTGGCATGTGTATGCATCACCGGAGCCATGAGAACATGCCCAACTGCGGCCCTAGAGGTAATTTTAGACCTCTCCCCTTACACATAGTGGTGGAGGGAGCGGCCCTTGCGGCTATGCACAGACTGACCAGGGCGGGGACTGGAAGGGGCGAGACTCCGCACCAGAGAGCATGGACATCTCAAGCCGGGCTCTCCCCACTTCTAAGCCTACCAAATGATGAAATGGTCAAGGAATATAGCTTTGAAAGAATTTCCTCACCAAGCTAAGTAATAAGAGAGAGTGGGTAGGAGAATACTCCACGTACTCCCTAAAGGAAAACACTATCAAGTGGTATGTGGACGGGTCTAAAACCGATAAAGGAACAGGTGCAGGCATATTTGGGCCAGGAACCAAATATTCCGAGCCAATGGGGACATACCCCAGCGTCTTCCAAGCGGAGATCAATGCAATTGGAAGATGTGCTCAACTGAACCTTGACAGGAACTATCGGAAGCAGAGCATTGCAATTTTCTCCGACAGTCAAGCAGCCCTAATGGCGCTGAGCTCTAACACGGTCAGCTCGAAATTAGTCTGGGAATGTCTTGATAGATTAAACAACCTGGGCAAGAATAATAGAGTTGCACTATACTGGGTACCAGGACACACTGGAATCAGAGGCAACGAAGAAGCTAATTCACTAGCAAGAAAGGCCGCTACAACTCCGTTTGTGGGACCTGAACCGTTCTGTGGTATAGGGACGAGCACCTACAAAAAAGAACTTAAAGATCGGGAAGAGAGCCTCAGAGCATCCCTCTGGGAGAATCTTCCCGGTCTGAGACACTCCAAGATCTTCCTTGGAAACTACAATAAGCATAGAGCAAAAACTTTGCTGGAACTTAGCAGGAATAGATTGCGCATCCTCACAGGGTTCCTTACAGGGCACTGTCACCTTGGTGAACACATGGCAAGGATAGGTCTAAAGCAGAATAGCGACTGCAGGTTCTGCGGGGCTGAGGATGAAAATCCGGAACACCTGACATCTTACTGCACCGCCATCATAGAAACCCGAGCCAGCCATCTCGGTAAAGACGTTATAGACGAAGAAGACATACCTTCCCTGAAACCATCACAGCTAATGCAGTTTATCAAAGCTCTTGGACTGGATGGGGAGCTGTAGGAGCAGGCATACCCCCAGCAGCTTACAACTCACGCAAGGGGGCACAATAGATCAATAGGTCGCAGCGCAATATCACCCTCATTTCAAATCTACAAATCTACAATCTACGGGAAACATGTTCAATATCCCAAATATATTAAAACTTATTAAACCCTGTTAATATGGTGTACGAGTAAGACGACAAAGGAGAACAAGAAAGATAGTGAAACAAGAAACCAACAATTAAAAAAATCCGGATATTATATTGGCTTTTTCCAGGCGCAGTTACCTACAGATTTGGCATTTTTAACCTGGACGCATTGCATACTTCAGCACTGTAAAAGAGACAAAATGGATTAATATGCACCCCCTCCGGTTAACCCGAGGTTGTCGATTGACCACACTGACCATAATATACCATCCATATAATATTGTTTACCTGTTTCTAGAGATTCCATACATACCATAATGCCAGAACTGTACTAGTCTACAAATAAAAAAGATCTTGGTAAGTAAATACTACACTGCTCCTGAAGTAGTTACTCAACACAACAAGAGATCGTTCAAAAAATCATCTAAAGTATGATAGCTAAAAATGACTCTGAAAGGAAGGCCACCATAAACACTATTCCCATCACGACTAAATCCTCGTTTGTATCAACTCTAGCTATGAAAAAAAGCGAGAAAAGTTAATCCGTGACTTTAGCTCAACAGAAGTTGGAATATTTGTATAGGGATAAATAATTTGGCAAACTGAGGAACAAAGATCAACCATTACCAACGGCTGATATAAATTCCCAATTAACAAGAGGAAAAGAACCGACAGCACTACTCAAATTTTTACGAAACCTAGAATTGGAACGAACACGATAAACCAAAGCCTCAAGAAATGTTAGAATCCTGAGTTTAGATTCGGTATATTCACTTGGTTGTCTATAGAGGTTATGGATAAGTTATATTTACTCGTATTTATTTTGTAAGTATATCTGATATTGTACCAATATAAAACAAAACAACACATTAGAAATGATAGCGTCATATAATTAGTACCCACTGTTCTTTTGTCCGCTATTTTAGTTTAGAATATCTGCTGCATCTGCTGACATGCTACAAGCTACAAAAACTGGCAGTAGCCGACTGCGATATCTTTTCGGAATTGAAAGATTTGCATGTAGTATGTACTATAAAAAACAGATGTATTGAATCGAAAAGCCATAAAATTTCCTCGGGACTAAATCAGCTAGCGAAATATAAACAGACAAACAACTTGGTCAACTGTAAAGTGCCAGCGGCTGTAAGCTGTAAAATATTTTAGACATGAGTATAAAGACATTAGGTAGTTATATCTTCCGCAAGAGCATGCACTGTGAATACACCTACAAATAGCATTATCATAGTGTCCGCTGTAATATTTACCAATATATGGTATGTGTTAGTCGTCGTATACACATAATTTGCGATATATAAAATACTACTCGATTCTTATTAATTATACATACTAATAGATGGATATTTACTTCTTAGAAAGACCTCTAATATAGTTACGGATTTGCTAATACAAATAATTAAATACTTTTATTTTACAATGATTGTATTATTATATTGTATGCATATATTCGTTTATCTGATCGATTTATAGATTAATAGGGTGATTACAAATGATTATAGATGTGGCTATAGAAAATGATGATCCTTTCGAAGTATTAATGTCATAACGCATTATCATCTTCAACATTTTCGTGACATATTATGTTAAGTAGATTTTTTTAGTTAACCTTTATTGTTAATTGTTGGAAAATTAAAAAAAAAATTAAAACTTCCGCTTTTGATGAAACTGTAGGCACAATCGCTAAATAAATAGTCACAAAGGTAGCGGCTGAGTCTACAGTTTCATCAAAAGCGAAAGTTTTAATTTTCCAAGTATTTAACGTAATTGTCACGGATAAATAATGTGTGTTGAGATGTCCTCTAGGCAGACAAACTGAAAAATTGAGAAAAAGCTCCATTATTTTCGTAAATTTTAAGTTTGAGTGAGCGTAATTAGTGAACTTCGAAAAAAAACAAAAAAAACACTATGTCGAAAACTGACGCCTTTTGGATAAGGGAAATTGGGCTGTATGTATTGCAAATGATCTTTACTAACACGCTGTAAAGTATGACGGTTTCATTACCAGTCACCCTGTATACTGATTTGCAGTAAATCTATACCGTTTATTACTGTTCTAAGTTTAACTACAACATTCAAAAAACAATAGATAGAAAATGTCTTTTTGAATTATTAAGAGGGCCGACTACCGTTTGACAGTTGCCACAATTAAATTTTTCAGAATATGTTTTTATAATTTATTTAAACCGTGTTTTAAAATTGAGCTTCATACACACATGTCTAGACGTATTTTGTATGCTCATAGCAAATTTCAATAATTAAATCTAAAAATTAATTGAATAATCTCTATTTCTCTATCCAGGTAAACGGGAATAGAGATTGTGAAGTTAATATCGAATATTAATGGATTAAATTTATAATAATATAAAATATGTATATATAAAATAATATAAAATATTTGTAGAAATATGTGTATGAAACCCAATTTTCAAATTATATTGAAATAAAATCAAGCAAACAATTTATAGAATTGTGTAGATATGGCACCGCTGTAAAATAATCAGCTGGTAAACGACCCTCTTAAGTAATGCAAACTACTTCATCATGTATTTTGTTGTCGCAGATAAATAATCATTTTTCAGATAAAATTGTTTCTATTGTTTTTTCATAGTATTTTATTTGACTTCGTCCCTTTTCACGCACTATACCGAATTGCTTTATATGATATAATGATACTATATACCTACGTATTGTATGTATGTATATCAGGAAATATGGATTGACTTATTAAATAAAAAATAATTTAATTATTATTAATAATAATTAATTTTAAATATGTATGTGCAAATGCAAGAGGGTTGTAAGTGATACGTTAAGACTTAAAAGTATATACATATATTTAAATATACGTATGCAGATATAAACTGTAGCGTATTTTATACATAAATATGCAAAGCCGTATACCTGAGACATACAGTTTACCAAACAAATAGTAAATCAGAGATTAAATCGCTATCGGCACCCCGCAAAATAGGTGATTCAATTCTTATGTCCGCTATGGTACATACAGTATGCGGTAAAATAAACGGTACTGAAATTATGAAACGTTTATTATTTACTATTTATGTATTTACTTTGCATTATATAGCGATACTTTAACATTATGTAGTGTTGCAAACATTATTCACAACGATTTTCCCGATAAAACAGATGTTCAAAATGCCCTCCGCTCTGTTTCAAGCAATATTCGTAGCGTTCGCGAAGGTTCTCAAACATTTCTGTGAACACAGGTTGTTGCATGGCCCGAAAAGAACCTGAATTTTAGTCTGCAATTCCGGAATGTTAGACGATGGATCGGTACAGAAAATAGCCCCCTTCATCATCGCCATATGTACGCATGAGGTGGTGTTAGGTCTGGTGCATGCGATGGGTATGGGAAATCAGTGCCTCACGAAATAAGGCGATCCCCAAAATGATTGCGTATCATTCGAAGAGACTAACTAGCCGTGTGACAGGTTGCCCCGTCCTCTTGAAACTCTTGTTGATTACGTGGTAGGTTCCTGGCACGACCAGGAACCTACCACGCAGATCATGCAGAAATGGTGTGATAACCTGTTCTCTCCAACGCTTCTGATTCGCAGTTAACGGCTTTCCATCGTCTGCTCAAATGAAATACGGGCCCTATATGTCATGTGCGGATACAGCACACCAAATAGTAACATGGTCACTATGAAGGGGTTGCTCGATGACTATGTCGGGGCGTTCGAATCCAAGAAACCGTGTTGTCTGCCCTTTTGTGTATGACCGAAAATAGTGCTCCACTAGAAAAACTTTTTTACAACAGTGAGAACTATCCTGGAGCAACTAACATTAAAATCACGTTTATTACCAGAAAGCGGTAGCGAACGATCCTTTTTTTAATGTGTGGTGGGTGTTTAGTTGCAGTAACTCCGTAAGCTGTATTACTTGTCTGGCTATTACTGCAACTCTCGCAGTATAGTTTCGTGTGTGTAAATTGTGTTGAAATGGTTTTGTGACAGCATCACACCGCCTTTTATAATGCCGCGCTGTCTTCTTTGCTCCCAAAAGCGAATGGTAAGTCGATCCGGATTTCAACTCTCTGAACAAATGTCACCGTCCTTCCAGAGAAGTGAAACCCGGCTTCTGTCGTCTCGCCACAACGATAGTCAGTCAGCTAACCACTGCGGCTATCGACCCCTGCAATGTATGTTTCTCGCAGTGATGTTCCTCGAATTACTTGCATCATCCACTGCAAAAATTCAACTGCTTAGATCAAATTATAGTATTTAATGTCAACATATTGCTAAAGATATTGATACAATAAAACTTAAATCGTTCATTGGACTGCCTCTTTGTTCTTAACAGACGATACTGATCGCGATATCTAATGTACAACTATGTCTACAAAATCTTTTTTATTTCTATTATCATATTTAGGCTTTGACAATACTCCTAGCGCGTTCTTATTGCAGAGTGTTACAGGTCTTGGTACCCTTACTTTATTCGTAAGTACACTAGGTAAATATTATAAATAAGAAATGCTTAATGCCTATCTAGCAATATTATCCGCGTTAAATATGTGCGTGGCGTCATTTGCGTTCCAGATACTGTTAAGCTATGTCATGCTTATTTAATGTTTTTTCATAGAAATAATGTTATTTGGACTTTTTATGAAAGAAGTTACCCATCGTGTATAAAATAAGTCACACCATCCGCGGTATTCGCTGTATTAATTTCGTAGAATTTTAACTGGAGTATTATTCCGTTCACTGAACAGCACATCCCACACTACTTCTTTGGAACTAGGAGCCTTCAGACGACCAAGTTATAGGCTTTAAAATATTAGCTTCCTTCTGGTCATTGAAATCAGTCTTTGCATATCGGATTCGTATGCTACCAATCATTACCTTGAATAAACACAAAATTTTGGCCAATTAGTTGTAAACCAGACGGAATAGCTAGATTTTCCAATATCTCACTTATTTTCGCATTGTATCCGGAATTCTTTGCAGCGTGAACTAAATCGCCGCAATGTTTGATTGTTGGTACAACTCATTCACAAAACATTTTCTTCGTTCATCAGACCTCCCGTAAAAATTTTGCTTTGTTGACCGAACAGCTAGAACTTTGGTGAGTCAGTCCAGTGAAATTCTCTCGGCCTATTTCGATGTTGGTGTGGCGACTACCACTTTCTCAGGCCATTATTCCTGCGGAGAAAAGGCTTTACATAAGGCTATTCGATCATATAATCTTCGTTTTTGACAAGTTTAGCAGTGTAATTAGCTTGTACCTCAAAATCGACAAATCTACGACAATCTTTCACCTATTTTTTCTACTACCACATCCTTTTTGATACAGTATAAGTATAGCAGTATGCATTGTAGGACCAATCGATTTACCAGGAAGCATTTTGTAGTATTTTTTGCAACACTTTTAACAATGAAGGGTTGAGGTTACGAAGGAGTACTAGAGGAGTCTAAACGCAGATTTGCAAAGGATTTTTACCAGTTCTATCGCATCGAAGAGAGCCGGGCTATTTAAGGTATTGTGAGCTTTACCCGTAATCGTTTGTCGTTCATCATGGCATTTCAAAATTTTCTCCTATAAAATCTTTATCTGTAATTCTTCTCCAAAATATTCCTATCATCATCATCAAGATTACTGTATACTATATGGTAATATAAACTTTCTTGAATCGAGCAAAATGCTTTAATTTATTATATTTTAAAATGTCCTTCTTGGCCAAGCTACCATGAACGATAGTGTATATGTCAAACAAACCACTCAAATACGGCATAAAATTGAAAACTTTAGTTGAAGTAGAAACAAGGTATGTTTATAGTGGTAATATACTCCGATGCAGTGGCAAAACAGTCACGGTATTGTATTGCCTGAGGAACCTACAACATTTGCTTAACACACACGAACACTTCTACGGTTCGTTACCGGTTAAGAGTAGCAATATACGGCTCATAATTACTTTTCTTCAGTGCCTCTCGCATTGGACTACAACTGGAATGATATAGAATCCCAAAAACATATTCTATTTGGAATTACTCAAAATTAATATGAATTTAGACATTAATACACTGTTAAACAGTCTAGCGCCCATTTAAAAGACTTCCATGCTTTACAGAAAAGCTTTTCATGTTTTCGGATAGTCTATAAGGTGCATAGAAATAAACATAAAGCTCTAGTGAATCATGCAAAAATTGAATATCATGATAATCACCTGCAAAACTCGTGTAATAAGATGAAAGCTATATGGCAAATGATAAAGGATCGAACAAACTCGAATGTATCCCAACCAGATATTAAGCTAATTATAGATAACGTGCTCGTTACTGACCCAGTAACTGTCTCTAATTCTTTTAACAACTTTTTCTATGAAACTGTTGCTAATTTTGTAGCTCCAATGTTATCGCCTACGTGTTCTCTGACAAATCGAAATGAACAAAATACAATTTTTCTATATCCCACTACCGAACAAGAAATTATTTCTATATCCAAACTTAAACCTAAACACTCTGCCGGTCCGGATGATTTATCTGCGAAGATCGTGAAAGAATTTAAAGTGTATCTGGCTTCACCTCTAACGCATCTAATCAATCAATCATTTATCATGGGACAATTTCCATCAGCTCTAAAATTTTCGTCGGTGATACCTGTTCACATAACAATATATTCCAAAATAAACCCAAAATAAGCACTATCATGATTATAATACTCCACAAAGAGACGATCTGCACCATAACAAACCATTATTAAAATCTACCCAACTTAGCCTCGAATTTATTGGCGTCAAGATATATAACAACATACCTAGTAATATTAAGTGTTCCAAGAATTTAAAAAATGCATATGAAGAGTTCTTAATAAATACAGAATTCTACACTGTAGATGAATTTGTAAATCTGTCTGATACCTCAATGTAATGCAATGTCAATCGTCATTTTTTATTGTAATATACCTTTGTTTTGCATTTATTATATCTTTGTAATTCTTGTTTTATTCAATCTTTTTTTGCTAAGTTAGATGAAATCAAACACTTATGTTTAAATTTGACTTATCCAGTTACAATTATATGTACAATGGATCAATAAATATTATTATTATTATTACATGATCTTATTCTCATAGGAATCTTAAAAAAACAGGGGATATACAGCGTGAGAAATGCAAGAAAGAGATTATTACTTTAACAAAGAGGAATTAGTGAATCGGAATTCAGTCCTATGTACCATATTTATCCATCCAGCCCACGCAAGTGTATGTGAAATTCAATGTCTTTTTTAATTCCGTAGACAAATCTAAGGTAAGAGTTTTGCAAACGGATTCTACTTCTGTTCACATTATAATTGATACTTAGACAAAAGTCAAATTTTGAATGTGTCAGTGACTCACACAGAACTTTCTCTAAATAGTTCTCAAGGCAATGTTTACTTCCACATATATAGAATCCTTAAATTACTATATGCAATTCTAATTAAATGGGATACATGATCTTTAAATTGTAATTTGAAGTCTACATATAAATCCAAATTACGTGCGCAATTTGTTATAGGAATTGCACGACTATTAACTTTAATTTTTAAAACTATTACCGAAGTTTTACTAGTACTAATTCGAAAGCAATTCTCCAAGGAGACATTAACCAGTGATTCACTATCCTCGTTGATAAGAGATACGGCAGTTTGTAATTCATCAGCTCTGAAAGAATATTAAATCTGTGTATCATCAGCACAGAGATGATATTAGCAATATTGTAGACACTTAATTATATTAGCGGTATAAATTGTATAAAGCAAAGGTTCCAGGATGCTACCTTTTGGAATACCGGATATAGTTGTTAGAGGAGAAGGCAATCTTCTATCGCAAGGGAGGAAGAAAAGGCACTATGGACAAGGAGGTTGATAAAAGAGCTAAAGCCGTGGATCGATAGGAAGCACGGTCAGTTAGACTATTATGTGACGCAATTGTTTACGGGGCATGGCTGTTTTCGCTCGTACCTACGGCGCTTCCATCTAAGCGAAACTGACAACTGCGTGTACTGCGGAAAGTGTGACACGGCTGAGCACACTTTCTTCGAGTGTCCTAAATGGAACGAGCAACGAACACAAACAGAACGTAGGTTAGGTGTACTCACACCGGATAACATAACAATAGTTATGCTTGAAAGCCAGAATAACTGGGACACCGTGGGGAAAATGGTGAAGAACATCCTTAAAGCGAAAGAGGCACACGAAAGGGAGAGACAAGCCTAGTAAAAGATGGAACGAGATGAGCGCCAACGACCCGAACTCCTAATCCTCGACCACCGTGAGGGAAGGGAGACGTAGGGTAAACGATGGGAAAAGACAGCCCAACACCCGAGAAGAAATGTCGTGAATGACGGTGCCTAGGGTGTTCTGAAAAGGGCGGTTCAAGGGGACCACTTGACCGGCTATGAACTATTCAGCCGGCTACGTCCACCATAAAAAAAAAAAAATCTTCTATCGCAAAGCACTTACTGTGACCTGTTACTTAGATAGGAAGAGAATAAATTGATACAAGTAGAACTGAACCCATTATATTTCCAGATTCAAAGCAACAGAAAGTGGTTGAGAGTATGCAAAGCTTTTAAATAATCTAATAGAATCAGAATGGTAATGAGATTATCATTAGTCGCACGCAGGATGTAAATGAGGTAAAATAATACTGCATTTCCAACATTCAGGAAAAATACCCTCAAACAAACAGGTATTAAGAATGTGCGTTAGTACAAGTAAAATATATGGGCAGCATAGAAGTAATATTTTGATGGAAATATTATCACAACCCACTGACCTATATCTGATCAAACTCAATTGCAATTGGACATCAGTAACTGCCAATATTTTCAACTTAAAATTCATGTGTCGAATATCTTGAAAACTGTAAGAAATCGCATATAATACGTGTGCTATTTAAATTCCCAATGGAACAGAGAATATACATTTAAAATAATATACAGAGTGTTGTATTTAAATGAATGACCAAAACAAATAAAAAATAATTACATTTCCGAGATTTATCTGTAAATTTTTTCCACGATCATTTTTTCAATAATGATTCTTATGGTAGTCTGACAAGTACATAGGTACATATGTACATACATGCATACATACGCACATGCATCTGTAGTATTACCATTATACCGCTATGCTAAAACAGCTGATTGCTATCGCCATGGTATTATAGTTCCCGTATGCATACAAAATTTACGCGTAATAGCATAACTTAACCTTCTGTATATCAGGCAGTTTATAGTACAACATATCTGCTTCAAGGTCATGGATCCAACGGTATTCCTTGTACTTGTAAATAAATTCTCTTCGAATACTGACCAAATTCCTTTATTACTTGTGCACGTAATGGCTTCTGGCAACGCATGAGAGTAAATACGATGATTCCCGCAACGCTAAAATGTATTTAGTTAATTATTTATTCTCATATAAACATCGTGTAAAAATGTTTCGACATACCCAACTGCAAATTAATGCGTGAAACGTAACGGTGTAAAATCATATTTCAATAAAAATACTGGTTTAATGCATGTACAATTTCTCATTTTACGCATACAATAAAAGTGGTTTTTCTTCTAAAGTTAACCTTATAATCACAGTCCCTCCCCGTAAGTTCACCTGGAATTATGTTAACGATTACAGCGTCAGATGCATTGCATTAGTGTAACTATTATCCAAAATCGATAAATTACATATATTAAACTTTATCACTTATTACTTGATTCGGAAGAAAATACATATCGTTGTAAAACTCAAGCAATCTATTTTTGTTTATTTTGCATTATTATGGCCGAGAATAAGTGAACAAACCAAGCTTGTACAATAGAACTAAGAGATATTACACTCCAAACGGAGGCTCATACTCTCTCCGGATGTATGTATAAAGGTTTCGAAAATTAGAATAAATATATATACTTAATGATTTTCTAATTGTAACAATGCTTTTTAAGTTAGCTAGTGCTAAACTTGAATATTACAATATGGACACGCATTATGATTTATACAGTTCCTATAATTGCATGACTATCGATAATGTTCAAGAACATTAGTGCATAAGAATAATAACAACATAAATATAAAAATGTAAAAAGTGTGCTTCAGTATTTCACTCCATTGTGACCACTGTAGATTACTACTAGTGCTTTGTTTTATTCTTCTTTATTTTAGTTTGCTTTTGTAATACATATGCTATATTATTCAATATTTCACTATTGACAAACATGAGAAACGGTAACACAATATATAAAGAAGAGTTGACATAACTGAACTGCCTCCTCGATTGCCCCGTATTCATTTAACTTATCAGAGAACAATAAAATAGTATTGTGGCACAGCGGATCATAATTTCAACTAGTTATCTTTTTCGTGAATATGTATGTATATATGTTCCTATTCTTAGAAAGCGCCATATGCCAGCTTTAGCAGCAATATTTGCAGAGTGTCTCTAGACGAATTTGAACCAAATAAATAAGCAACTAAACAGTATATGAACAAAGAAGATAATGAATCATAGAAATGTTTGCGTGTATTATTTATTATTATAGACTATGTTTGGTCCCATAACTAGCGACTTTTGGGAAACATGGAGTTTCTTCAGTTTGATTACTCAGTGGATTATGAATGAGATGAATCCAATCACGAAACTTTTACTGAACATCATATTGTGGTGTTAGAGCTTCTAGCAATAATTGTATTTTACTTTATATGATATAACGCAAAGTACTAGAACTTAATTTGGCAAAACGTAAGCAGTTCAGTTGCCCAAGATTAGTTAGATCTCAGAAAGTATTAAGTTTTTGGAAAAATTCAGATTTAAAAAATCTTTTACTTGACCCCACGGCTCAACTTTGAGGTTTTCCGTATTCTTGAACTTCGAACGATATTTGCTTTGTGTATTTACCCGTTTATTTATGTGAATTAATAAAACGAGTGATCTTATTGCATATTGCTAATTATTTAGATAACATTGAATGTGAAAATTCGTTATTGGATTAGCGATAGATTATTTACGGCGAAGTAGTGTTGTAACAAAAAGGTCAAACCAACTGTACATACACAAATTACACGGAAAATGCTGCAGTAGTAGCCCTGACAAGTAATAAAGCTTAGGGAACCAGAAAAACTACAGCCATCAAAGCAATTTCTGCGATTTGACTCTTTGGTCAAGACACTTGCCCTATCCCCTGTTCAATGGCGGTTAACAACGTTTCATTGTTTCCAAATCCCCGAATCCCTGTTTATAAAATGATTATACTTAAATGATTATAATCCTTAATAATCACACAGAATTATTCCGTGAAGTATTAACCGGTTTTTAACGTCTTTTAGGGGCTGCAATTGTGAGTAACATAATCTTGCATTATTTATGATTTCTACTAAGGTTAATGTGCAGAGATTAGTACGCTATATACGAATGAGTTAGAAGACTGATTTCTGAATACATTGTTGCAAAAAAGCAGCGACCACACCCTGTAAAATCTAGACGTGTAAAGATACATATAAAATTTTAGCGGCGCATAGAGCTTTGCCCTAGTGATGCCCGACCGCACGTCGCCCATGTTGTATAGTCCTTTGCGGAAGAGCACATGCAAATGCTGTCATGGCCGTCTCGTTCTTTGTATCTGAGTCTGAACAAACATATTTGGAATATAATCGCTCGCACACTTCGACGTCATCGGGCTTCTGTGGATAATATTGAGGAGCTATGGAAACGAGTTGAAACTGCATGGTTGGCCACCCCTATCGCTACCCTACAACGACTTATTGACTCCATGGTACGCACTGCTCGCGGGGGATACTGTCGCTGTTGATATATCCTCTCCCAGCAGGGCTGCACCGTTCTCCAGGTCAGCGTAATTTATACTGCTTTAGTACTATGTTCATACCAAGTTTTATTGCGTTAGAATCAGATATTCAGATTATACAGGGTGTGCTCCTCACTTTTTTCCAATAGTGTATTTAAAGGAAAGTTAGCGACTCAAGGACCTTCTTTATACCACTCGTAGCAATTCCTAGTTTGTTAGACCAGTTTTTGAATACATATCTCTGAGTTTACAAAAGTCTTAAAACATTTTTCAAAGAATTAGATATCTAACTCGTTTATAATAGCTATTCATTAGCTATCAAATCAACATGAACAGCAAAATGGTCTAATCTCGACAACTTCCTGTAACAAAGCTGAATACCGATAATAATTTTATAAAACAGATCATATAGATTGTTCTTTCACGACGAATCATTAAAAATTCTTTATACTTGGCAAACTTGAATCTGAACCTTTCTTTAATCACATCTAGGTATATGATCAATTTTACCTTCCCAGAAGTCTTTGAGTGGAGGATACATTCATTCTAAGCGATGTTTTTACGAAGAGAAAGAGAATCATGGAACAATCTCGCGCATACATATCACAGATTGAATTTCGAATTATATTCCCCAAAATTTAGTTCTGGGACTACATCACAAACATACTTCGCCTGGAATTTTCATGGATTTTTAAATCTAGTATGCATAGTAATAACTAATTGCGTAGATATACAGAAGACAACATTGTATAACAATGTTACAAATATAACTTCTACCTAAAACTATCTGATGAATTCAGTTGAACTTGAAACAATTTAGAACATGTTACCTAGTTTTCTACGGAAGAAAATGTTATATACCATATCATCGCAAGCATTCTTGCATGTATTTTATTTAGGTTTGATCATTTTGACCAACTCTACTGAATACTTTTCTGCAGGCCACACTCGAATGCAACTGTACATAATTAACTCGATAACATGAGTGCAATAATGTACAGAAGATTTATCGGCAATTTCAGTTTCATCACTCATCAATCAAATATCATGTATTTACTACAACGTACATACATATATCTATATCAACCTCTCAGTCTTGTTATTATAAAGTGCATTTATCTTGATAACTGTAACCGGTGGAGTCCGTTGTTTCAAAAAAGAAGGCGAAGAGAGAATAAGAAAAGACGAGAAGAAGCGCGCGCGGTCGTAAATTTCTACTTCCTCATATTATGCAAGAACGCTGCACCTCAGCCGTTGGCTTGGTTTGACTTGATTTGTCTTCGATGATGGTATTGAATTAGCTCCGGTGTGAAGAAAGAAGAACTAATTCGTGCACGTTTATAATTAGTACCCGCAACAATTTCTGTCAACAACATTAGATACGCATATAAGCACAATATACATACACTATAAACAGAGTGTACACAGCCATCTGAATGACTGCGGACCTGTCGCCAGAAGAAAAATACTTCAACGTAATTAACATGTCTTTCAATATAAAATTTAGCGTTTTAAAAGAGGACAGACTTTATTTTCTGTGTTTATTATCCATCATTACTTTGTAAAAACGAAATAAGTATCTCAAGTATCCCTATGATACAAAGCAATATATTAAAAGTGACAACTGCGATAAATGCCAAATAAATTAGGCGAATAAAAATAAATTAAGAAGCGCAATCTGTTCTTAGTTAACAGTTTGTGTATGCTGTTTTGCAACTATAATAGCTCTCAGTTTGCAGCATCCATTCTTCACTGCTCTGCTAGGCAGTAATAATCATTGTTACATCTTTCCTACACAATTTTCGCCATTTCTTGCAGTTAGCTCCTGTATAATTAATAATATTTTTTTATGTGTGGTAAATGTCTAGCTACTAATACTAATAATTATTATATTGCACTTGATTTTAGATCATTCCAATATTTGAAAGTCACCTGAATACTGACTTCCGATAACATTTAAATTTCTATATTTTTGGAAGACAGTTACCTCTTTCTACGATAAAGTATCAAAGGAGCAAAGATCCATAATATTGCAGAAATATAATCCGCAGTGGGAAACCATAAACAACAAACATTGCCAATGTGCCCGAAAAGTCTCGATTTTTTCTTATAATTATAAGAAAAGTTGGGTAAACTAGTCTAATTATAATTAGACTAGTTTATTGATACGATTCAACTGAAAATCATAATACTTGGCCACATGTTCTATGATTGTGTCTCCGGTCAAAGGAAATATAAGGTTTAAGAAGCATTTAATTAAGCTTAAATACAGTAGAATTAAAAACTCTAGCATCGCATATGTTTTTAAATAGTTCGCCGATTCCACGAAAACAAATGTGAAATTAATTGGATGCATTAACAATCATATATTCTTACTGTTACGTCGTAAATGTATTTCATGTATTTACTATTCATATTATTATTCATATTTAATTATCTCAGTCCTTAATTAACCATTTTTAAATTATAGTAATTCTAAACGTAAGTTTTGCGTTTAATTTGTAGGCTACTTTTATTGTCGAACATATTGTTTCTAATTTGGCGTCCATTTAGTGATCTTTTTTTACCTTAGGGAATTTTGGTTAAATAAATTTGGGTCAATTTTGGTGCTTCCTATGTACATATATAGACGCCGCGGTGCCGACAACGAAACAGATTGATTATCTCCAAGAAGAAATCGGTTTTAGAAAAATGGAAGAATAAGCCGTTTTTTAATTCAAGACGGAAACCCTTACGTCATATCCGTAACTTTCATACGTTATTTCCCTATCTTTCATCACTCTAACCATTATAATTGAAATAGGAGAAGTACTAACAATAAAAAAACTAATTTTATTGAGAGTTCAGCAACGTGATTGCTGATTGCGTTGCTGTTGATTTTAGAGTCCTCTAGCGAAAAAAAAAACGGTTATAACATGTGACACATCATTTGAAAACTAATTTTATTATTAATTAACTACGTAATACTTTTAACATTTAGTTGTAATCATAGTCAAATACATACTGTCAATCATAAAATTTTAGTAGGTAAAACAATTTTATGTTTACCCAATTGAGAGAAAGAAAAAGTAGTACAGAACATTTTAAAAATGATGAATAAAGATATATTTCAACTTTTAGGACAAATAAAACAGCATTAAATACCAATTTATTCGAAAACATGAATTATGTTTTCCAAGTCAAAGTAGAAGAATGCTTGTGGAATCATCTGGAATAATTTTGAAAAGATACAAATTTCATTCCTATATAATTATTCTGTTCAGGAACATAATGCAGACAATTTTGTCCGTCGATTATATTTTAGTCAAATTATGAGTAAACGTGTTAGAGATTCAAATTTATTGTTTAACATTTATTTTTCTGATGAATGCTCTTTTTTATCAGCAGTGCTGTTAATGGTCGTAATTGCCAGTACCAATCGATTTCAACCCAAGAATATTTCATGCAAAACAGACTTAGAACCCTCAAGAGGTGAATGTTTGGGCTGGAATATTTGATGATCGTATTGTTAGTCTATTTTTTCTACTCGGAAAAAAAGACGGAACTCCTCCACATTCTGCTGTAGCGATTCTTCAGTACCTGAATAAAAGATTTCCTCAACATTGAATTGGAAGAAGAAGATTCATAGAATGGCCTTCACGATCTCCAAATTTATACCCCTTAGATGACTATTTTAGGGATATTTAAAAAGTAGAATGAATGCCGCTTCACTAAAAGAATTACGAATTTTTACCAAATGTCGTCAAATAACTGCAGAAATGCTCCAAAGCATCCGACAACGGTTTGAAGAGGGTTATGCGCATCTATGACAGTGAGTAATAGTATTACTTACGTTAATAATAATTAATCATTTAATTCTGAAACCTGACGTGCATGTACAAGAACAATAATATTGCGTAACAAGTATAGGTACATATTACAAACATTTAAATACATTGTTTCTATATTGATATTAACATAAAAATGCCAAATTCTGGAAACATGTATACGTCTGATATGCTTTGAGTGCGCTGGGCTACATTCGGCAAACGGACGCACTTGACCGCCATGTTTGTAAAAAGCTCTACACATTTCACATCAGCAAGTTACTGTATAGCGCACTCCATAGCTCGGAATGGAAAACCCCTCAGTGACGGAGAATTTATTACCACTCAGTAGAAATACTATCAAAGACAGAGTAATAAATGTACAAGAACAATTAGAAAAAGATTTAACTAGTTGTAAATATTTTTCGATTTTTCTTGATGAAACTACTGATGTTGCATCAAATGCTCAATTGGCCATCATTACTAGATATTCTGATGGTTTCACAATGAGAGAAGAGTTAATAAAATTAGAATCAGTGCCAATAAGTACATCAGGAATTTAGTGACTTAAACAGTTGTTAGTTGTAACAAAAATGGTGAATTTCATAGCTGCCTGGCCACTTTACAAGCGACAATTTTCTGCGCTTCTGCTGGAAGTTGAATCATCCTACCATGGACTATTACCTAATGTTCAATAACGTGAAATGGCAGAGTCGAGGAAAAGTATTGGAGAGATTTGTGGAGTGTTTTGACGAAATTTTATTATTTATTGAAAATAAAGATCAGCAATTTAATGTTCTTTACTGGCCTCTCTGTTCATATGAATGAACTTAAGTTAAAATTACATAGTTTGGGCAAAAGTACTGAGGTTATGTTTGGATACATCAAATTCTTTTAGAGTAAACTTCAAATTTTCAGGCGGGATATTGAAGCTAAAACATAACTATTTTCCTCGCATAAAAAATATTTCAAAAAGGCAACAACGCCGTGTGAAATGGAGTCCATACCGACTTCTGTATCAGAATATAATAAACTCATTAATTCAACAGTTCATTGAAAGATTCAACCAGTTTAGAAGTTTAAGTATCCTAATGTAGTTGATTACAATACTCAGGATTAAATAGTATTAATACAAACAAACGGAATCCGTTAACAGATGAAGTCAGTGGCACTTGCTTGGCCTTGAAATGTACGAAGTATAACCCCGAAATAGAAGATTTAGCAGACAAACTTCAGCACTAAAAAAGTATAATTTTTCATATACCTACATATATTTGTTTTCTAATTGTATAAATTTATATTTATTTCCAAATAATACAGGATGTTTAAAAAAGATGCGGCAATATTAAAGAGGGTGATTGCCCAGGTCATTTTATACAAAAAAGTTCCTATAAACATAGGCCCGCGGTGAGGGACCCTTCCTAAATGGCGGGGAACTTGTCCACATGGTAACATGTGGACGAGCCCAGCAGCGGGCTAAGCGCAACTCAGTCCTTTTAGGCAAAGCCTCTTCCTGCTGCCGACCGCAGTGCGGGGTATAACTACCCCACCCTACCCGAGGTACCACTGTGCAAGCAGAACACTGCCGTCTAGACCAGTAAAGGTCGAAAATAAATCTCCTGACCGAGCTGTCGTGTCGTGGCTAAGGTCTGCACCAGGAGACACGGCGCCGGTCGCATTGTGAAAGATACCACATATGCGACCGATAAACCGTCCCCTTCGGGGGTCGGGGGTCTAGGCTTAATTGCACGGGCCGAGAGGAGACAACCTCATTATCAAACCTAAATCCTAAGGTGGTGGACTAGGCCGAGAGGACGCGTGGCTGGATAGAAGACCAGTTCCAACTAGTCCAACCAAGGGGCAACAGGCGCACCCCATTGGATTATAGCCTTACTCCAGTAATGCGGGGCTCTGCTGGAGCGTACCAATATTTCCCCAGCTACTCGTGGGATCAACTATGGAAGAAGATCAAAACGAAAACACAATTAAAAAACCCTTTCCCAAGGCTGAAAAGCAGGGAAAAAACGCTAAAGATGGACCAAAGGCGGAAACGCCCGGCCCATCTAAGCTACCTAAGACCAACCTGAAGGTTGGCTCCGTCGAAGACGTAGACCTTATGTCCGACGACGAGATCCGAACAGCTCGACTGTCAGGGCCAAAGTGCAAAAACTGGTGAAGCAGGGTCAAGATTACATTGAGGCCAGAAGAGCCGTAATCAAAGACAACTTCATCCGGCACGCACAAAAGGGCCAGGAGGACGCTACTAAGGCGCAACCACAAGCCAAGAAGGCAAGCAAGCCGCGAGAGTCGGGAAAGGCCAAGCGGGTAAGCAAAGTACCGGAGGGGACCGAAAAACGACCACGGTCGGAAGGTAGTACCCCACCGAGTGGGCCGAAGAGCAAAAAGCCGAAAACAGAGGGCTCGACCTTCAAAGAGGCAGTCTCTTCGGTGAAAGTGGCGGTAGTCAGCGATGGCTACCCTGCTAATCACTTGGAACCGGACAAGCTTAGAGCAGTCCAGAACGCCTTACTGGCTGCCTACGATACGATTACGGAAGAAGGACCCCAAGTCCGTTTCGTAAGATGTACGCATCGTCCGGGCCACCTTATTGTGACCTGTGCCGATGAAGACAGCGCCCAATGGCTTAAGGAAGTTGTTCCTGCTCTCAGGCCCTGGGAGGGCGCAGCCCTCAGGGCTTTGGAGGGCGGAGACATTCCAAGGCCGTGGGTTTGCACCGCTTTTGTGCCTGATGAAGAGGGACAAAAGGTACCGGCCGAAAGGGTACTAAGCCGTTTAAGGGTAAGTAACCGAGGCCTTAACACTAAACTTTGGACCGTTTGGAACTCCACCAAAGGGGACAAAGGAACAGTGTGGACCTTCTCCGCAGACAGAGAGTCGGCGGAGGAGCTCAAAAAGCTAGACCTGCAGCCGTACTTTGGCCTTGGAAAATTAAGATTCCGGGTCAAGGAAGGGCAATCAGGTCTAGAACAGACAGGCGAAGATAGCGCCACTAGCGAGAAGGAGCCATCCGACCCGAAAGGCACAGTGGCCACCGAGGAGGAGACCCCGTCCATCGACCCCAGCCCGGAAAGCCAGTCTTCTGAGAGCGGAATTAGCCCCCTCAAAGGTATTCTGCCCCTGTGGGGGCTGTTCCAATGGAGGAGGACGAGGCTGCCGGGGAGCGGCCGACAAGGAACCCTCTTCATAAAAATGAAGAGGGAGATCCAGGTCCTGCAGGCGAACCTACAACATGCAAAAGCTGCATCAGCAACGCTTGTTAGGAGGTTCGATAATGAAAGCCTAGATGTGGCACTACTGCAGGAACCATGGCTCGTAAAAGGGAAAGTTGCGGGCCTAACACCACAACAAGGTAAGGTATTATACAACCCTAGGTCAGTTAGGCCAAGAGCTTGTATACTCCACAGTTCAAGGGTGACATGTACACTAATCCCGGTCCTCTGTACCGACGATGTGGTTACAGGTATCCTTACTGCCAAGACCGAGGAAGGGACTAAAAGCTGGATAGTCTGCTCAGCCTACTTCCCCGGGGTGGACAAGGAATGCCCACCCTCCATATTAAGCAGCTTAGTCGCATATGGAGAGAAAAGAGGCCTCCATGTAATAATAGGATGCGATGCAAACGCACACCATACAGCATGGGGAAGCACGAACACCAACGCACGAGGTGAGTCACTTATGCAATTTATATTTTCAGAAGGGTTGGAAGTAGCCAATATAGGCAGGGAACCCACATTTGTCACAAGAGCACGAGCAGAGGTACTTGATATTACGCTATGCTCGTGCAAGGTAGTTAATACCATAAACAGATGGCACGTATCGGAGGAACCTTCGTGTTCGGATCACCGACACATAAGATTCAACCTGAACGTCAGTCTCACCGAGGCCAAGTACAGAAACCCTAGGGAGACAAACTGGCAAGGATATTTAACGTCCCTCCAGGTGTCTCTCGAGGGAGGGACAGCCCCGGTGGAAAGAATCAAGGGGTTAGAACTGGCAGTAGACCAAGTGCACGAAGCTATTATAGCAGCATACAAAGAAAACTGCCCAGAAAGAACGAGGCGGTACAAGGGCGCCAAGACAGTGTGGTGGAATAGGAACCTAGAGCAATTACGAGCCGAGGTCCGCAGGTTATTCAACAAAGCCAAATCCGACCACACATGGGAGACATACAAAACTAAATTAACGCAGTACAATAAAGAGATACGTAAGGCGAAAAGAGACTCGTGGAGGAAATTCTGTGAGGAGCTGCAAGATACCCCTGCATGCTCGCGCATCCACAAAGTCTTAGCCAAAGAGGGTAGTACTGCGACCGAAGTAGGTTTCATCAAACGAACGGATGGAACCTACACAAGCACTCATAAAGAGAGCATTGAAGAACTGATAAAGGTTCACTTTCCGTCCGCTAAAATCTTGAAGGGTACTCTCGGGCCGGCCGAACCAAACCAAAGGCCGAACAGGCCGAAGCGAGACGACTGGAGGCTGGCCACAGAGATCACGAGACCCGCAAGAATTAGATGGGCGGTTAGCAGATTTGCACCATTCAAATCCGCGGGCACAGACGGGATATTTCCGGCCCTACTTCAGAAAGGGATGGAGATACTGATACCACATCTCACAAAAATCTTCAAAGCTTGTATAGCCTGGGGATGGGTTCCAAAGGCATGGCAAAAGGTCAGGGTAGTGTACCTACCTAAGGTGGGTAAGATATCTGATCAAACGCCAAAGTCATACAGACCGATAAGCCTGTCCTCCTTCTTACTCAAAACTCTTGAAAGGTTGGTGGACAGGCATATTAGAGACACCGCGCTGAGAGAACATCCACTCAGTGACAGACAGTACGCCTACCAACCAGGAAAATCTACAGAGGCAGCTTTAGATGACCTCAACAGGCTAATTTCAAAATCTATAGAAGACAAAGAGATAGCCGTAGCGACTTTCCTGGATATAGAGGGGGCATTTAACAATGCCACCACAAACTCAATTATCGAGGCTTCAAGGAGAAAAGGAGTTGCGCCGAAGCTTCTGCAGTGGATAAGAGCCAGCCTGGAAAGGAGGATAATTACATCCACGATTGGCGAGGCTACAATCGAAGCGGAGGCGGGAGGAGGCTGCCCGCAGGGTGGGGTGCTATCTCCTCTTCTGTGGGCCGCTCTCGTTGACGACCTAATCCGAAAACTGACCAGAAAGGGCTTTTACTGCCTGGGATATGCTGACGACCTAACAATAGTCGTTAGAGGGCGATTTCGAAAGTTCTGATGGAACAGATGCAAAGAGCTCTAATCACGGTGGACAGCTGGTGCAAACAAGAGCGGCTAGTAGTCAATGCTCAGAAAACACAAGTTGTCACGTTTACAAGAAAAGATCGTTAGAGGGTCTGCAACCACTAGTAATAGGTGGGGAAAGAATACCACAGGCCAAAGAGACGAAATACCTAGGAGTATGGCTGGATCAAAGGCTCACGTGGAACACTCATATCCAAAAAATAACCAACAAAGCTACTATTGCCTTGGGCAGGTGCAGGAGGTTATGTGGAAAAAACTGGGGCCTTAGCCCCAAAATGACTCTGTGGCTATATACCAGGGTAATCAGACCCATGATAGCATACGGAGCTATAGTTTGGTGGCCAAAAGTGCGGCAGGTGGGGGCGGCCAGAACGCTGGGTGGCGTACAAAGACTAGCTTGTCTGTGCGCCACAGGGGCAATGAGATCGACCCCCACAGCCGCAATGGAAGTCATTCTAAACCTGCCACCGCTACAAATCTTTATACAAGGAAGCGCTAGATCTGCAGCCTACAGACTCATGCACAGTCAGGCACCGATAAGTAAATCGCACGGTGCAGAACATCAAAAATTACTAGATGAACTCAAGGCGGGGCCCCTAACGGGGACGCCAAGCGACGCCATGGTTCAGAAATTTAACCTAGATAGAAAATATCAGGTTATAATACCAGATAAGAAGGACTGGGAATATGGCCCCCCAGTAAGAGCGGACTCAAGCTGGTATACCGACGGCTCTAAAACGGACCACGGCGTAGGAGCTGGTATCTACAGAAAGAAGCCGTGCAAGGCCCTTTCATTGAGCTTCAGCAAGGACTCGACAATTTTCCAGGCTGAGGTTGCGGCGATTCACCACTGTGTCAGAGAAGTAGACAGTTGGGCCGAACCAGGAAAAAGCGTCGCTATTTACTCTGACAGCCAAGCAGCACTTAAAGCTATCAGTTCCGCAAGTGCTGACTCAAAGCTGGTTTGGGACTGCGTAAGAGCCCTAAATGAGGCGGGCACCCTAAGGAAAATCACTTTGGCCTGGGTCCCCAGCCACATGGGAGTGAAGGGAAACGAGGCGGCCGATGAGCTGGCCAGACGAGGCTCGTCAAGGCCTTTCATAGGAGCGGCCCCTTCCTTCGGCACTACCAAATCACAAATTAAGAGGTCCATCTACGAATGGTCACAAAACAAGTCCAAGGAATGGTGGGTAAGATCGCCAGGACAAAGACAGGCTAAGGAGTTCCTAAGGGAACAGAGACCTGAGTTTACTGAAGACCTACTGAGTAAAGACAGGAAGACTGTCAAAATGATAGTAAGTCTGATGACCGGTCACTGCAGACTGAATAGGCATATGTTTAACATAGGCCTGGCAGAAAATGCTCTCTGCAGATTCTGTCAAGAGGAAGAAGAAACCCCAGTTCATGTTTTGCGCCACTGTGACGGCCTAGCGAGGACAAGGTTTCTAGCAATGGGGGTAGAGAACCCCACAGCCAACGGCTACACAAAAGAGCCGCTCTCAAAAATGATAAGTCTGATCAAGAAGGCGAAACTAGAGAGCGTTCTCTAAGGTAAAGGGGATCACAATAGACCTGTAAAGGTCGCGGTGAAACAGGTCCGCATGCCACCCCACTCTTAACCTAACCTAACCTAGGCCCGCAAACGCTTACTTACCGATCTACAGTGTGTTGAAGTTTTATTTAAAAAAAAACAGTAAAAATTAGATTTTTCCAAGAGCTTGAGATATTATAATGAAATTTTAGGAGTGTTAATAGCTATTTAATTTAATAATATTTATAATATAAATATATAATTAGTTAATTTTTTAGTCTTTACTTGATGTCTGACACGCCACGAAAAATATGTTTCGATTTTTCAAAATTTTGACACATCGAGCTCAAAACGTTCGTCATCGCTGATCTAGATTGTTTTGAATGATTTTCCTTATTTCGAGGAAAGTTGTTTTAATCAAAACAAAAATATTGTAGCATTAAAAATATTCCGCTAAACAAGATATTTTCTTTCTTGAAAAACATTTTTCTTTACGTGTGTTTCTACCTACTAAATTTCATTTTCTGGCTACCGAGACAAACCATGCATAGAAGGCAAACCTTGTAAATAGAATCGTTTATAAAAATACATATCCCCCACCCATATTGTATACACGTAGGTTGAATATATAGTATATGTACATAGTAACTTAATCACGAACAAAATTAGCTCGAGAACTCAAAAACCATAACAGTTAAAATAGTGCTCTCCGATACATTTTTGTAGGAAATTTCATGCTCTACAAAATAAAAGAAATATTATTGTTAGTGAAAACCAAATATGTTTTTAAAATATTCTTTTCTTGGGACGCGACGTTACAAAGACAAATAGTTTTCCGGTAATTCTACTAAATATTAGTAGTATGTACTCGACAAACTTTCTACGCACACATTTACTAGTAACATGTATGGTATGTTATTTTTTTATATTTTCTTCTAACCAGGAATAGTTGACGTATAAATACGCGCGTCGCTTAATCACAAATACCTGTCTGATGTATCATTGAAATCTCCATGTAAGTACAAGTAGACGATGCGAATTTCATATATTTTTTATTTCAAATGATAAAGAAACACATAACTCCATCCATATCATCCTGAAAATTATCTTCTATTGGAATGTTATCAATAACATATTTTTAAATAGATAATATATAGTTTCCTTTCAATTCCTGAAATATTTCCACTTTTACGTCAATGAAACAGCAACTTGATTAAATACCAATTTATTCCAATAAACAAAAAATAATCCTCATAGGTACTTATCAACTCGAAATGATGCAACAACTGATTTAGAATCGTTTTGATAGTTTAACAACTTTTAAATATCTTTATTCTATTTAGTACCTACACAAAAAAGTACTACTACAAAATTTATTTACAACACTTTGTTTCAGTAATTAAAATTGCAGTTTTATGAGGTTAACTATAAACTACCATTTTAACTTTTTTGACGGCCACAGTGCAGCACTTGATTGCAATAAAAAAGCAGATATCACTGACGGAAGTCTCTATTAAGAAGAAGAGGTATAAAATGCAATATACGACAAATTAAGCCATAATATATCTAAAAAAGAAATTATCATTATATGACCTGCAATTGTATGATAAGCTTATATGATAAAGCCACTAAAATGAACAATTAAAGATATATTGCCTAGGTCGATTAAACTAAGCAATATTGTAAAATAAGGAACTTCTAGCTAGTTAAAAAATGTTTTTCCTATACCTATGTAGGTACATATAATAAAATAGAGTTAGGTATTTTAAACCATTTATAGACCATTTAAGCGTATCTAATAATTTAATGCATGCTAGATTTTCTCGACTAAACCTTTTTCTTATGGTTATTGTAATCATTGATCAGGATTACTCAGCCTGCGTGTGCATTAATATAATAGATATTTATTGTTCCTATGAAGCATTTTGTGCCCATAACTTTATATGTATACAGGATCCTGCAGCTGAACTCCGGTCCTTGATTACTCATTAGCTATTAAAGTGAAAACCTTCACTTAACACATGGGGAGACTAGACATCACGAAGTGTATATGAAAATTATTTTTGACTGTACAGGGTGTTCCAAAAAATCATGCGCCCAATCACACGTATACCTATATTGTTTTTTTTTGCTTTGATGCGTATGTTCAGTGCAATGAATATTTTTCTTCAAAAATTAATATTTACATAGTACTATTAAAAATAACAGCACTGCTACGAATGTGAAGTTTAAAATGAAATAATTTGAGATTCTGTAATCAACAAATAGAAGATGCTACCAAATTTTGAACTTTAGTGGTATACAGGCTGTTGGAAATTTACTGTCCAATTTTTACACAAACGGACGAAGAGCTTAATTATGAACAATTTTGTTAATATAACCCTATGGCAATCTGTAGTGGTTTTTGATAAAAATGAAAATTCATAATACCTAACTATTTGATTTAAAAATGAAGAAAGTAAACATGTAAAATATGTAAAAAAAAGGAAAACATAAAAAGAAGGTAAACACTATAGAAGGTTTTCAAAATGTATTCCATTCATTTGCAGACAAAAATACAAGCGATTGTTGAAGGACTCTTACTTCCTTTAATGTCTCTGGACTAATATTATTAAAAGCATTCGTTATGCGATTTCTTATATCTACTACAGTAGTAGATTTCTCACGATACGCCAAGTTCTTTTATGTACCCACACAAATAAAAATCCAGTTTGGTTAGGTCGGGCTGCCTCGGTCCTCTTTTTCCGATCCATTTGTTTGGAAACGTTTGATTTAAATGTTTCCTCACAGCCAGCATGGAGTGAGCAGGTGCGCCATGGTGTTGCAACCATATCCTTTGCCGCTCAAGAGGAACCACGTGTAGAACGTTTGATAATATGCTTTCTAAAAAATGGAGATACACGTCATCATTTAAATGGCAGTCCAAAAAGTAAGGACCTACTACTACTCGATCACCAATAACACCGCGCCATACATTTAACGACCATCTGTGCTGGCGATCTATTTTTCTTACTAGTCGTGAGTTGTGATCGGCATAATAATGAAAATTAGGCCGATTAAGGAATCAATCTTTATGAAAAGTCGCTTCGTCCGTAAACAGCATATAGTTGGGATCTTCGCGAACTTTATTTTGCGTCCAGTTCCACTCGTCTTTCATAATCTGTTTCAAGAAGCACTTGTGGAGCTGAATGTAGTATCGATGAAAGTGATTTTGCTTTAGAACACTGAATAAACTGATTCACGTTTCTTCAGCAATTTCCTTTTGATAGAAGTAGGTGTTTCTGCTGCTGAAGAAACTAAGGCCGGAAAAATGGAAAATGGAAGAAACAAAAATAGCAGAACTCATGTTTGCTGATGATATGGCAGTTCTGGCGGAATCAGAAAAACAACTACAACGGAAACTAAATACACTACAAAACGAACTGGATAAGATAATTATGAAAATAAACATAAATAAGACAAAAAGTATGATTATATCAAAAGGAAACAAAACACATGACATTAAAATAAACGGACAAAGCATAGAACAACTAGTAAACCATAAATATGTGGGAACGATCATGGAGAAAAATGGAAAAATAGACAGTGAAATAAACGAAAGAATGAAAAAAGCAGGAAAAATATTCAACACAATGAAAACAACATTCCTAAGTAAAAGAGAAATTGACGAGGAAATAAAAGCCGAGGTAGTAAAGAAAATATTCAGACCCACACACAATAACGTACAGTAGCGAAACGACAGAAAAACAGAAATCAAGAATAAACACAATGGAGATGAGATTCCAGGAATATTAAAAATAAAACAAGAAAAGACAAAATAACAAATAAAACATTTTGACAACAACTACGAATAGAGCCCGTAAACTAAGATGGTTCGGACATGTTTGCCAAATGCCAGAGGGAAGACTTCCAAGAAGAGTATATGAAACAAAAACAACAGGTAAAATGCCAAAGAGAAAACCTAGAAAAATATGGGAAAAGGGAGTAACAGAAGAAGCCAAATACGAGGTATTCAATGGGAAGGAATAAAGGAAGAAACAAAAAACAGAAAACTGTGGAGCGAGAAATACAACAGATTCCTAAAACTCCTTTCGTCTGTATGCCTTTTGTGGGGTTTTTTGTGAACATAAATTCTGCTTGCAAGTAGACAATTCTTTTCGGTTTCACCTAATACAAAGATCATACCTACAAGTTCTTCTTTGAAATAATTCATACTACCTGATGCACTTTCTTTAAAAAAATGTATAATGTAATCATCAAAATCAATCTTTTTTGACTTAGCACTATGGAACCCAGTTTTTTACTACTATTTTGACATAGTTGACAGTACTCGCGTTTTATTTAGGTATCCATAGCATATTCGATACATAATACACATGATTTACCTGATGCTTTTTCAAACAGATTACCCTTTGACCTATCGGCTGTGTCTGATGATGAGGTCATAAAAATTATGGCCACTTTTCCGATTAACTACACCGCTGATGATGACAATGTCCCCAACATAATAATTCATGACGCACGATATGTCCTTGCTAAACCTTTAAGGTTTCTTATCAACTTAGCTATAAAGTCAGCTACCTGATCGATGGACGCGCGCAAGGATTAGTCCTGTTTACAAGAAAGGTCATGATTCAGTATTGACGAATTATAGGCCCATATCAATTTTAAATAAATTCTCCAAGTGTTTGAACAGGTAATTTATTCCTCCTTAATGACAAATATTTCCAAGTATATATCTCCTCATCAACACGGCTTTCTTTCTGGTCGATCAACTGTAACTAACCTGGTTTCAATTACGCAATATATCTCTCACCACTTAGACAGGCATGGACAGGTGGATGTCATTTACACCGATCTATCTGCTGCCTTTGACTCTATTGATCATGGATTTCTTTTGTTCAAGCTTAGTGCAATTGGAATGTGCCCAAACTATCTAAAATTAATCGCTTCCTACCTGCGCAATCGGCTTAACTATGTCCATTACAATGGATTTTGTTCCTAGGAGTTTGTTTCTATTTCCGGCGTTCCTCAGGGGTCTAATCTAGGCCCCTTGCTCTTTCTTGTCTACATTAATGATCTGCTCGATATGCTTGAATGGTTTGTTTTGGCTTATGCCGATGACGTAAAGATTTTTACTGCTGTTTATTCTGACATGGATATTGCCAATCTGCAACGCAATCTTGACATTTTTGTTAACTGGTGCTCTACAAACAAACTAAAGATCAACATTTCTAAATGCTGCTCTGTTAGTTATACTCGTAAACGTAACTTCATGCACTCCATCTATTCGATAAATAATGAGCCTATTTCTAAATCTCAAAATTTCTGTGATTTCTATGAGTACTTTTTGATGCCGGACTCAGATTTACAACGCATATTGACACTCTTTGCGCTTCCGCGTCACGTAAACTTGGGTTTATAATGCGTACATCTAAGTTCTTTAACGATCCTGATCTTCTTAAATCGCTGTTTTTTGCATTTGTTGTGAGTAGTCTTGAGTACGCTTCTCCTGTTTAGTCACCTTATTATTTATGCTACCAGCTTTGTATTGAAAGACTGCAACGCAAATTTCTAAAATTTCTTTCGTTTAAGATTGATGGATTTTACCCGCCTAGGAGTATAGATTACGAGCAGTTACTTAGAAGACACAATTTTCAGTCTTTATCGTCGCGACGTGATGCGTATTGTGCTCGATTTGTTTGGAAATTGGTACATGGTATGGTTGATAGCTCATTTTTATTGTCGCAACTTCAATTTCATGTTTCTCGTCAGTCATGCAGATTCAGTTCCTCTTTTTCTATTCCTTGTTCTAGGACAAATGTTGCATCTCATTCCCCTTTGTATCGGATGTCTCGACTTTCTAATTTGAGGCAGAATGATATTTTTCTTTGATTTTGAAATTAGTGCATTGTCATTATATTGTATGTATATAATGTATTCATTATCTAATGTTAATTTTTGTCTTATACTGCATTTTTTTCTCTTTTTATTGTTTATGTTGATTTGCGTGTATAGTACTTTTGTATTAGTTTAGTTATTGAATTTGCTTATTTACTTATTGTTTTTTTTTGTTTATTGTGTGTGTGTGTGTGTGTGTGTGTGTTATATAATTTTTACTCTGTAAATGGTATCTTTTGGGTAATAAATACCATTATTATTATTATTATTATATGTATGTATGTACATACCACAATAAGGCAATTTTTAAAAGTGGCATTTTTATGAAAAACGACTACAGATAGCCATAGGGTTATATTAACAAAAAAATTTCATAATTAAGTTGTCCGCCCCTTTGTGTAAAAATATACAGGTTGTTTCATTTTAAAAACTCGAAAGAAGTTGCTCAAAGTTTCCAAAATTGGACAGTAAATTTCCAACACCCTGTATACCGCTAAAGTTCCAAATTTTGCCTAACGCATCTTCTATTTTCACTATGTATTAAGTGATACGTATCACTTTAATAGCCAATGAACAATCAAAGACCGGAGTTCAGCTGCAGGACCCTGTATATCTATGACTCGTGGTTTCTAGATATTTGTGCTGTTACAATGTAGGTACTGCCAGGTGTATATCAATTTGTTCTAGTCAGAAAGGTTCAGTTTTACGTGTTTTCGAATAAATTGATGTATGTTACTTACATTGTTGGATTGACTATAAGATGATTTATATCAAGAAAGTTAAAACAAAAGTCAGAATATGCAGGAATATGAAAATAAAGTACATCACTTTGAAGAAGATATATTTAACATAACATGGAAGCGGTTGTTTTCATCTTAGATGTATGAATAAACTAAATGGCTGTTTAAATATACCTACAAAATTTTTTAGCATATTAATTATCACAAGCACTACATAGCGCTAAATTGAAGATTTTTGTAGTAAAAGTTGAATATAATTTATAGTACTAAAAAGATTAAGATTAAAATTATATGTGTTACAGTTTTTTAATTACCCTATTAAGAAATACGACAGCAAACCAATAGCGAATATAAAAACATATTTTATAACCTAATAGTAATCCCACCAGTCTGGGCCATAAACATCTAAATAAAACAGTAATGGAAATCTAATTTTTGAAAATCGGCGCAGTGCGTATATACGTAAACATTCAACCTGCCTCCACATAAACATAGTCATTATTTCCCGCGACTCCTTCAGACAGATTGTCGACAGTTTCACTTTCTCACAAAATCCTAGTCGCATATACACGCTTACATAAATAAGTGTTGAATTATGCACAGCGTATGCATACAATTTCCACTTTTCAACAAGAAGAAAAATTACGGTACCCCGAAACACCGTTACACATGTCTACTATCAACATTGTCAATCACATTGTAAACAGTAGTGTAACGTACAACGCGGTTTTAGTCCCATATAATATTCCTATTACAGTTGTTTGAACACACACTACTGCTCGCGGAAGTGTGTATATACATTTGCTTAGGAAGGAAGATAAGACGAATACATTTTAAAATGAATTTCTGTCCTGTACTGTAGCATCAGCAGCTGAATAACATGATTGAAAATACTTAATTTTGATGAATATTGAATAATAGTAATATAAAAATGTCTCCTTTATTTATTATCACTAAACACAATAAACTGAAACGACAAACACGTCAATAATTTTACAACACGCATGGTTTATATGGCCATTAATGCTAAAACGAGTCCAGTCGGACGCGAAAAGCATCATTTACTACATAGTAATTGTTCACGAGAAACAGAGCCTTAAGTTTGGACTTGAAAATAGCAAGACTGTTAATTTTCACTTCCAACAGCGCATTGAACAACTTGCATCGCATATTGAAAAACTATCTACCATACATGGACGTATGATGTTCATCAGAGCGCACAATATGCTTATTTTGTGTGTCATACTGATGTAATAATTCATTTTCCTGAAAAAGATCCCAATTTTTATAAACATACACACAAATCTCAAATATACATATGTTAGCCAGTGCCAGTATCTGGTTAGCTTTCAACTCTTCTCGATACGACTGTCTGAATACGATGCTCGGTAGAATGCTTATTGGACGCTTCTGCATTACGAAAATTCTTTCAACTTCACTTGAATTTCGCTTCTGCATGTTACCATAGTGTAGATGTGAATAAATACTAGCGTAATATAAACTTAGAAGCAATTACCTATAACAATGATATGGTATCAATTTAAGCCCATAGCAAGCTTTCGGCAACGTTCACGCAAACAATCAATGTGAATTTTTAAACTACGTTGCAATTGCTTTATAGACATTTTGCATCGACTCATTTTTCGATGAGCACTTTACAAGTTCGTATACTTCTGTTAATTTACGTAATAAATTTTCCTATTTTTTTTTGTTTCACTAATATAATCGTATCAGCAGCGTACATATTCAAGTATGCATCATCATCAGATTTCGAGAGAAAATATAAATCATTAGCATCTGTAACATAAAGAAATGGTTCCAAAAGGGAGCCCTGAGGCACTTCCTGCATTAAATTAATTGTTTGTGTGAAAAATAAGAGTTAACAAATTCCAAAGCAATCACTCCCTCCCCCCACGCGTACATCATATCTGAACAAATTTTCTAACAAGATCTCGTAACAAACACAATCAAAGGCTCGCGAATAGTTCAAGAGAGACTATAGCCATCAAAAAAACCGTTCTCTAAATCTTGAATTAATCTACACTGAAGCTCAATAAGTGCTGTATTAACCTCTCTACCGATAACATCGCCATGGTGATGGGATGGCGGGAGCTCACAATAGTAGCTCTAGAATTGTTATTTTTTTAATCAATTTGGAAAAATATCATTAAAAAATCACATCAAAATTGATATTTTAGCCTTTTTAGTTATGTGAAATATTATTCAAACCACACATAGTAGAAGATGTCAAATTATTAATTGCAATGAAAACGTCATTGCTAATAACATCCGCAAAAAAAGAACGACGCTCTAGTTGCATGTATATTGTTAGATACATAAGGTACATCTGGATCTAAATTATAAAAGTTACTAACAGTAGTAAAGTTAAGATTAAACGTATCCTTTCTGTTTGTGCTTCGGCCTTCCACTAATTTCAGATATTAATCCCCGCATTGCTTTTGTTTTATTTAACGCATTTCAAATTTGTACATCATTTTATTTTTGGCTTCCTTCATTTAACGCTTTATTGTATTGCTTATTTATTTCAGTTCATAAAGGACAACATGAACATCAAAGTGATAGAACATTGCGAACACAGCATATTGCTGCATTCGGACAAGACTCAACAAAAACATTCTGTCAGTCCCCCAACAAGTCAAACGTAAATTTATTGATATTATCGTTGCTAAAACTACGCACAAACGTACAATTACTCTTGGCCGTAGGTTTATCTCTGATTACATAGTATTTAAAAATGTGTGAAAAATGATCGGATAAATTGAAATCTATATTCTCTACGATACAATTAGCAAACGGAAATAATACGAAACTAGCATTTCCATTTCCATTACCATAATTCGAGCAAATAATTTGGATAATCCTGAATATCGAATGGTATTGCTTTATCGAAACTTTTTCTTTGGATTTCATAGAAACTATTTTTATACTTATATAATTACTGTTACGAACAATAAAATAGGCTCACCTAGCACTGCGCAACGTAAATGAGTTCTTTCTAAAAAACAAGCAATAACAATCAGATTAAAGAAGACAATAAGTGGTTGAAAATGCTATACTACTAACAGCAAAATAATTATCGTTGATATAGGGTTAGCATTATCTGTAGTAATACCATAAGAGCTTTGAATTTATCGATAATTTCACGAATGCTTGTTGCATAGCGACGAAGACGAGTGTCAATTTGACAAGCATTTAAATCACGACAGCCCGTAGATTGACACGAGTCAAAGTCGATATGCAGGAAGTATGAGTGAAATTATCGATTTTAATTCAAAGCTCGTATGGTATTTGATTAGATTATTTTACGTAATACAAAATGAAATTTATCTAAACTCTTTATTTATTAATTCATGTATAAATTACCAGTTGTTTGACAGAACTTTAGAAATGTCTATCCTTATTAACCGCATTTCCATAACAACGCCTAATTATTCTACTATGAAAATTATCGAAAAATTACCGCTGTAATTTCGAGTTGCTTCAGTAATACGCGAAGCTGATTGGTTTATATTTGTATGTGTAAAATAATCAAAAATAAACTTTACTATCAAAATGTATACACCTCTTGGATTCTGAGATTCTTGATGACCAGGATAAGTAAGTTCGCTTGAACATCCCTCATTCCCTATTCGAGTTACATTTAGATTTAGATTTTTTAAGGGTGATATTGCGCTCCGGCCTATTGATCTATCTCTCAGAGCTCCGCATCCAGTTTAAGAGCTTTAATGAAATGCAATAGCTATGACGGTTTCAGAGAAGGTACTTCTTCTTAGTTTATGATGTCTTTGCCGAGACTCAGGTTTGCTCAGGCTCAGGTTTCTGTGATAGCGGCGCTATCCTTAGGTTAGATGTATCCTTGTCATGTGTTCTCCATGGTGACGGTGCCCTGTAAGAAAACCTGTGAGGATGCGTAGTCTATTTCTACTTAATTCTACCAAAGATTTTGCTCTATGCTTTGTTGTAGATTCCAAAGCATACCTTGGAGTGACTACTTGACGATCGGAGAAAATTACCAGACTCTGCTTTCGATAGTTCCATTTCAGGTTGGCGTTGATCTCCACGTGGCAGACGCTGGGGTATATTCCCATTGACTCGGAATATTTGTTTTCCTGCCCAAAAATCGCTGCACCTGTTCTTTTGTCGGTTTTAGAACCGTCCACATACCATTTGATGGCGTTTTGCTTTAGGGAATAGGTGGAGTATTCTCTTGCCCATTCTCTCTTATTACTTAGCTTTGCTTTTTCTTAACCCTTTGTTGCCCGTGTAATCAAAAACATGTTGATTTAGTGGTGGAGGAACCCCTTTGTGTCAGTAGAGAAAATTGTTATAATAATCCTTGAAGAAAAAAAGCAAAGTATAGAAATAATATATTCTATATTATACAACGTTCTAACTAATTAATTTATGTATTTCTTCGCACAAATGTGTGCACAATAAGCCAAGTCTTCAAAACTGCACTCTATTGCAATCTACGGTTTGTGGATTATTCGGTCGTTTTTGTTCGGTCGAGATATTCAACTATACACGTCAAAGGGCATTTACGAAAATGACCGAACGGGCATGAGCGGAAGAAGGTTTGATAAGCGCTTCAAAGGGGAAGACATTACTTGATACGCAAACTGTACATACATAGATAAATAAAATTATAACAACACCATGTTAAAAGTAAAACTTGTACATGAGAAAAACGTACCTAGACATTTCTTATGCTACGTTAAGTATCATAAAGGTACTTGTTAGTATATGTTTTGTATGCAGTGAGAGTGAATTATTATAATTACAACAGTAATAACTCACTCATGAATGTGTGAGAGCATTTATTCCGTTGTATTATTATTTCCATTATGTAAGGAGTATGTGTAATGTTGATGACAGCGACAAAAAGTTGTACTTTCACATGAACATATATGCTTACATTAAATTGTATAGTTCTAGTGTCTAGCATACATTCCTTTATATACACAAAGAAAGTCTAGTAATATGTCAGTAATTCACAGATGCAAAATTTAGGAGAATACAATTAAGTATATATGTATATAAATTTAGTTTTGATATTTAGCTCTAATTATAAAAATGTATAGGTTCCCAGTAGTCATTTTATCGGCACCTTATCAGTACAATCTTCTGACCACAACAAAAAGTAAACAATAAAATTGCGATGTACGCTGCAATTTAATATCAGAATAATCTTTTTGCTTAAAAGGCTTGTGAAAATTGTTATTAAAGGCATACGTCCACAACTGCCGATTTAGAATATTAAACGATATCTTCAAAATTCTAAGCTGTATAAAGTATCTTACAGAAACTTTGCAAACTTTAACTTGGTTGGAAAGTCCAGGTGTAGGCTATTTAAGATGACAAAGGCATACGTCAGCACAGTGCTAAACCTGCAATGGTACGTATTTGAACCGATTTTAAAATAATAGTTATGATGAGCCAATGAGGCTAACATTAAGAAAATGAGTAATAAGAATACATCAAGAGAGACCACAAAAATAATGTAACTTAATAACAAATGGACTCTAAATTTAGACACCTGAAACGGTATAACCTTACGATCAGCATAGGCTAGCGTTACCAATAATCACAATAAGTATTATACAGTGCACAGGATTTTTAACGTTGGTTGAGTTTATTCCAATGTATGAGCCACAAAACGCATGTTTCGTTGAAACAAAACATAGTGCATATTCTATTTGTGGCACCCTAAATATAAGTCATTAACTGTACCACACTGTAGCTTATGTGACCCAAACAAACACAAACGTGCTTTACATGAAATCGAAATGCGACACACCAGGTGTATGACATGATAGTGGGAATGTAAACTGTTTAGAACTATATGGAAAATATATTTCGAAAAATGTCGAACAAAGATACTGTGACGACACCGCCTTGGTGGAAAATTTAAATTTAATTTTAAGTATCATATTTCATTTGATTTAGGTTATCTTTTTTTTGAACGTTACAAACATATATTTTGCTTAAGCCCTAGTTTTATTTAACTTTGTCGTAAATTTCTTAGTATAATTATTAAATTGAATTTGTTGTCATCCGCTGAGTGTGAGTAAAGTTTAAGGAAGAGATGGTCACGTTATTAAGGTTATTATTATAAGAAAGTTTCCTTCCGTGTCTTGGTTAGCCAAGACGGAAAGTACCTCCGATAATAAAATCATTGTTAAACAGATATTAAGTCTATTTAAATACTTAACTCGCGATTCATTTATTCTATTCATAATTCTTTCTTGCCGTCCTATTTGAAAGTACCCACGATAATACTATTACATTAGTTCAAAAGTATGTGCCCTAAATTGACTTTTTTTTAATCATATACTATTTAAAATCTATTCTTATTTGTGAAATAATCTTACAATTGATCCTAACCAAAATGTAGCGGATTTCAGGAAATTTCTTTCTACAATTCACTTAGTATTTTACGTGCTCTATCCACCGATTTTTGGCGTCTGGGTTGTTTTGTAACAGATGTAGCTGCAGCTGATTTCTGACCTGTATTACCTGCCAAAAGTACCGCTTAAGCTCCCGATATGTATTTTGGATATGTATTTGCCTTTGTTATAGCATTAACACGTGGTAAAGTAACGTGCTTCAGTTATCTGCTACTCCGCTGACTAGTCGCTTTCTCTTGATTTTTCTCAAATTTAATTAGTGTCTACATTACCGTTGTTAGTATATAGTAATATGACGTCAAGAAAATGGATCGATAGCCGCAATAGTTGAGCACCTGTCTAGTACTGTGACAGAACACTAAAAACCAGGGTTCAATTCTAAAAGGGGACGGCGATATTTTTCTTGAAGAATTGTATCTCGATTGGTCCACCGTTCGCTGTTGGGAACAAAGTGATTAACCGCAAAAATTGCAGCGCTTTTCATAAAAACCATAGAGCTTAAGAAGCCGCTGCAACTGGTACTCATCGGAGATTAAAGCAAGGGAGCAAACTAATGATGTAAATTGATGAGCTTGTGAAGGATATAACATCCAACTAAATATTCAAAGATAAAAGCCAACCTCACTATACGCACTTGAATATCTAGCGTACATTTAAGATTTTTTTTTGTAAATAAGTAATCACGGTGAAGATATTACTCAGTAAGTAACGAAATGGCCAGAAAGTTAGCCAGTTGGAATTTTCTTGTTAAAATAATAACAATGACGATGCTTCACATCACATGGTACTACAAACATAGACGATTAAATTGTTATTGAAGGGGAGCAGAGAAATTATCACAGCGACTAAATCATAACTGTGGCAAAGCTTCCGTTGTGTCAATCTGACAAAATCATGCCAGAAATGAATCGGAACTGCGTCACCATATTGCAAGAACTGGCTATCACAGAAAATGTTAAACTGAATTGGATTCTTGAAGGATTTTTAGCATAGCAGGAAATCAAGCATTTAATAAACTAAATAATCAAACAGAAGAGAAGCACAACGTTCAGACAAAACATTGGCTCCCTAGGAAACATCTAAGGTCCTAGAGTAATAATCAGGCATAACCAGCCGAAACAACACATGCGCAATTTGGGGAGTATAGTCTTGACAATCTATTGACAGAGAATGTTAGCAGGATGAAGAATTCCCCCTTCCTGTACTGTAACATTATAAAGTATTTGATGTCATTGGAAAACAAACTCTCAGCACAGAAAAGGTGTCGCTTGAAGAGCAAAGAAACAATTCTGCAAAGAAATATCGCGATTCTTGTGTAGGATGATACACTTTGAGGAATTGGAACCACTAGGGGACCGATTGGAGAAATATTTGTATAAAATTCCTTCGTCATAGTCAGGCCACAAAATTGTAGAAACTAAAGTAGGAATTTGAGAACATGAACTGCATTAAGAAGAATTTTAATCTTCTCTTCCTTTCAGAAAGTAGGTTGTTAATAGAATTTTCCAACCATCACTGGCTAAGTTTTCTCTCCACGGTTCTACATTCTAATAATAAGGCGGGTGTTTATCATTCAAAAGATAGTCACAATGATAAAGCTAAAAAGTTATGACTACTGTTGAAGAATCATCGGATAGAAAACTGCTAAGGTTTTCTTGGGAAGATCATGTAGCAGCAGAACTAGATATCTACCTACTTACTTACCATAATAAAAATGTAAGGCAAGTTATTTAGGTAATAGATTGTTAGGAAGACACTTCTTCACGTACTATGCGTTGAGAAGTTGACACCTCTGTGGACGTTTTGAAACACTCTTTTTTTTCTTCAATATCAACGTGGAAACGGCACTGCAAACAATGTTTGTACGGCAAAATGAGTTTTGATTCAAAATGCTTAACAGTAGGTACAACAAGAACTAGTATTTTAACGATGATACCTGTTCATGCAAATATTTGTTTTTTTTATTCATCGTCATTGCTGCATTACAACTGATGTAATTACAAAAGTCTCCTTAAATATGTACAGATAATACATCATATACACCAAATTATTATATATGGTTACATTAAATTTTGATTTGATATAATATGTAATTTACTTCCATTTAAAATGTAAATGTTTAAATTTACAGTTGCTAAACAATATACATCGTGATGGCTATTAATAAAATGAAAAGAAATGCCTACTAGATTCCGATTTTACTTGTAGATACCACAAATTTTCACACCAACAAGACGACGCTGTCATCTAAGACAAATAGTCCATGTTTCTTTAGATATTTCCTTAACAGATATACCCAGCCGATATACGCTGTTAACTAATTGTCCAATATGTTTCTCTGTATGAAGCAATATCAATAGATTATGAAGCAATATCAATAGATAAAGCTTTAAATCTTGCCTATCCTACAATCCTAATAAGTGTACTTATAAAGTTATCATTATCATTTTAATAATAAATATATAAATTATCTCTTCAACTACCAAACAGGTATCGGAGCGGTAAGCAATTAATTTTATTCAGTGTCGACAATGCAATTAATTCTAGCTATAAACCATCAGACATTAACGTTAGAAAGCGTGAGGGTCCTTCGGGCACGTCTCGACGATCAGTTAAAATTAACTGACAATTGCTTCGGGTGGTGCATTTATGTACGACATCTTCTAACAGTATCTTGCACCTATTCATCATTAATTTGTTTTAATTATTAAATCAAGAAAATGACTTGATGTGGAATTAATTAAAAAAATTGAACAAAAAGTCGAAATTACTTTAATATCAAAGACATTACCACAAAACCCAGGCATAAAAATACTTTCGTGTTTATGTGTCTATAAACAATTGACACCAAAATGAAGTCGTCGTTTCTTTTAGTAAACAATTTACTACTCTGTTTTTGGACAAATATTTATTATGAAAAATTACATTATCTGATGTTTTAAGGTATGAATTTTGTTAGTTTATATCCCGGTTTATATTTAAGTTGATTGCAATTGTACGTGCTGATACTATATTATTTGTTTATATTATGTAATTGTTTAAGATCGGGGAGCAACAATCGTATGTGTTCTAAGCAATTATCACGCACCATGTCATAAAAGAAGCAGATACAGACCAATAGTAAAAAATTCTTGTTTTGAATTCAAAAGCTTAATTGCTGCATCTACGAAAGTATTAGTTGACAAGTTTGGTTTTTGATTACTTTGAGCAGAGACTGAATTATAGTTTTTAGTTTGGTGAAATGTTTCATGAACATGATTTGGATCGCACTTTCCTTTCGGATAAAGCATGGTTCTATTTGTCTGGGTATATCAACTCTCACAATTACCGTATCTAGCCGAGAGAGAATCCACAGGTGTGTGTTGAAACTACTCTCCCTCCTGTCAAAGTTGGTGTTTGGGTTACAATGTCAAAAAGACGAATTCTTGGAGTACCTAAGTTTTTTTTCAAGATATAATTAACGCAATACAATACAGAGAATAAATATTGCAACCCTTCATTAACAGCCTTCATGATGATAAATTAACCCTAGAGTACTTCCAACAAGATGGAGCACCCGCACATACTGCACAAGAAACTATGAACTATTTGCAAGAATACATTCATATGCTTCTACTTCAAACTAAGTTTATTTCATTGACATTTGACACAAATAAAATATAAAAAGTAAACTTAACCACCAAAATAAATAAACATATTTACCGATTACACAATATTACCATATTAAAATCAGTGTATCCAGTTCAGGATACTTCAAAATGGTCGCAGTGTAGAAGGTATTGATTCCACTGCGCATTCATAAATTCTTCGATCATATAACTTTTCTATAAAGTATTTTTTCAATTTTATTTTAAATTGTGTTATAGATTGTTAGGCTTGAATGGACTCAAATAAAACTAGTTTCTTGTTTCTGATATTAGCACAAAATTGAGCCATAGGTATAAGTGTCTTATACCAACGTACATATTGTAATGAAATATTTTTAATAACAGTTAAGAAAATTGAATTTTAGTGTGTGTGCAATTGTTTATAGCCGTCATTTCGGAATTAATAGCGATTTCTTTTATTCCCAGACGAAAAAATATATTTTTTCACCTAGAAATCGGGGAAGAAACAAGCACGATTACGCGGCGATTACGTGAACTACAACGGGTGACGTATGAAGCCTTGTTTATGTTATCGAAATCAATGGCTTGACAACCTGTGCCTTGTATTCGGACGATTTCTTTTTACTTAAAAAAAATGGTTCACTGCCATGAGAAAAGATGTACCTTTGGCAGAGAAGACTACAGGATATAAGTACAAGTAGGTACCTAACCTATACGAGTAGTATGGTATTAAAATTAGTGATATTCTATAAGTACATACGTTACAATAATATGTATTATCATCCATGTACACAAAGTACTAATTCTATGTATTAATGGTTAAAAAAGGATCTTACATTTGTGTTCTCATATTAGTAATGTAATAACCCTATAATCTGACACAGGTTTTCTACGTCAGCTTGTTCACAAACCACTACTTATTTAGACGCGAAGGTTGCACATACTGTTTTGAAACCAATAACGAGATCTTTCGAAATGTCATAGAAATGTCGAAATGTCAAGAACGCGCGTTCTTTAAAATACTTTATATTCTACTCAAATTTATTTTTTAATATAATTTTGCTGCTAAATACTACACAAGTAAGTTATAAAAATCATATCATACATTGTTCTCGTGATAATATACACAGCAAAAATTACTGATATAACAATATAAGACGTTTTCGAAAATTGTTGATTTTATGCGAATTTATTCGCTTAATCGTGGTAAATTAATTTATTCTCAACCTCTTTCCAAGTTGTTAACATTGAAATGAAGTTGAGAATAAACGTTTTCCAAACTAATTTACAACGGTTAAAAGAATAATTCTAACATAAAACCAGCTGATGACTGGTAAATTTCTACCGTGCACAGATAAACATTATGTGAAATAAACAGTGAATAAACAGGTGGAATCCAGCTCCACTCCCGTCTTAGAATTCACGCATGCGCTCTGTAATTTGATATGTGAGACATCTATTGAAATGTCATATAAATCTTATCTACTTTCAAAGCCTCCCATTTGATCTTCACCCCATGGTAAGTTTTCTAAATCCGTAATGGTATACAATGAATACTACAATTTTATTTACTATTTTTTTTTTTACCCAGGAGGAAATCCTTTATGGACGGTGTGTGGGACTCCAGTGCTGTGCAATGTACCGTTTACCCACTAAAACCTCCTGCATTTCAAAAACCCAAAGACATTGCATCAGGTGCATCCGTCGTTCTGCCTCTATCTCCCTATCTGGGCGGCAGCTTTCTGTTTCCCTCTTTCTTCTTCTTCCTTTAGACTCATGATGGTAGTCGTCATGTTGTGGATGATTTTCCAGTTTTCTGGCGTTTCCAACATTCTTGGGACTATAGTGTCTGGTGTAAGTATCTCCCCTATTTTGTTATAGGTATCGGCTCTGTACTGACGCCATCTGGTGCACTCAAATATCGTGTGTTCCGCCGTATCTACGTTTCCGCAGTACATACATTCGTCGGTGTCATCCTTATTGAAGCGCTTGGCAAAGTATCGATAATCCCCATTTGCTGTTAGAACTTGCGTTAGGTAATAATCTATCCGTCTGTGTTTACAGCTTATCCAGGCCTTAATGTCTGTTATTAACCTTTTTGTCCACTGAGCTTTCACATGCTCATTGTCCCATCTATTTTGCCAAGTGCAGAGAGAGATATCCCTAGCCCGAGTTCTCATATTTTTTTCCGACCTTCATGCCTGTGTTCGTGTAGGTAACACCTTTCTTGGACCAATAGGTCGATGGGTACTGTTCCTGTAACCACTTGGAGAGCCATTCCCGACACGGTCCCATATGCCGAGGCCACTCGCAAGAGCGTGTTTCTGTGGACACGCTGGAGTTTTGTTCTATATTTCCCGAATTGCAGAGCTTTACCCCATATTGGAGCACCATACAGCAGCATATTGTGCATAGCGCTGCACAGCAACGACCGCTTCATGCTTCCCGGGCCTCCAATGTTGGGCATCAGTCTAATCAGACCTGTCAAGTTCATCTCGGTCTTGTTCGTTACAGCCTCTATATGCTTTCCAAACCTAAGCTTGTCGTCAACGGTCACACCCAGGTAGACAATAGATTTAGCGGGAACTACACTGACTTCTTCCAACGTAAAAAAGATATGATCTCTCTTGCGTCCGCCCTTCACTATTATTGCTTCGGTCTTTTCCGGTGCTAGTATCATTTTATTTGCTCTAGTCCAGTTAGTGATTTGTACCAAACACGCGTTTACGTTCTCAACCAGCGTATACTCATCATTCGCACCGACAATTAGGGCTAGATCATCGGCATAGGCAATAGTTGTTGCATCCCTTGTTAGTTCCAGTTCTAGAAGATCATCATAAAGTATATTCCACAGCGTCGGCCCAAGAACCGACCCCTGCGGCACCCCCATTTCCGTTGTCAGAGTTTCGTTGTTATTCAACAATATTTTTCTATTTGATAGATAACTGGTAATTATGTTTACTAGATAGTCCGAGATCTTTCTTTCCTTGAGTTTCCGAATAATGAGGCTATGATTGGCCATGTTGAAGGCGTTTTGTATGTCGATGGTTACCAAGGCACACCATCTGCTGTTATAGTCCTCTACAGTGTCCAGCAGTGCTTCTACAGCATCGATAGTAGATTTGCCTTTTTGAAAGCCATACTGGTGCCTGTGTAGGCTACCCTTTTCGTCGAGTTCCTCATATAGCGTCGTCCTTATAAGTGCTTCCAGTAGCTTGCTGATAGTGCTCAAAATACATAGCGGTCTGTATGATGTCGGGAGCTCTGGCAGTTTCCCACTCTTGCAATCTTCCAATTACCAGGGAATTCTTGTTTTCCTAGCAAGTCGTTCATTACTTGCAAGAGAAGCTTTGGCGCACAACTAAAAAACTCCTTGATCGCTTCTGGCGGTATTTTGTCCAAGCCTGGTGCTTTACCAGATTTCATATTTTTTATAGCACATTCCAGTTCTTCGCTCGTTAAAGGCACTACACCATCAACAATAGGCCCCCGTTCTAGACGGTCTGGTAGGGATGGGAAAAGACAATTTAGGATCTGCTTCCTCTTGCCTGCGTCCGGATTGTAAGGGACTAGCGTGTTAAACTTCTTTGAGAGAATTTTGTAGGCGTCCCCCCATATGTTCTGTTCCAGTTCTTGACATAAAGTTTTCCAGCACTTCTTTTTAGTCTCCTTGATTAGATTATCGAGGTCTCTCTTGGCTGCGTTGTAGGTTCTCTTGCTTTCCACAAACCACTGCATGTTTGCGTCCTATTTCTTAGCTGCTCTGGTTAGTTTTCTCCTAAGTTGGTTGCACCTCTTACGCTTCTCCCTTATATCACTACTCCACCAGTAAGGACTATTGTTGTTGACATTACGGGTTCGGATACTCTTTTTATAAGCTTGCTGGATCAGTTTTATGCATTTATTATGATCGATCACACTGCTTGCTTGCACGGCGATGCTTATCCTGCGTTTGAAAGCTTCCCAATCCACAGTGACCTTACATTGCTTCCCAGCATCCCTTTTACCTTGTATGCTATTGACTTCGAAGAGAATATACCTATGTTCTGTTAATGTTTCCTCCTCAAGTATTTGCCAGTTATCTATTTGTTTAGCCATTTCAATTGTTGACATGGTTACATCAATGTGGGACTCGGTTTCACCCCTCACAAATGTCGGCTCTAGTCCAGTATTTGCCACCACCAAATTCAGCTCGTGGAACCATTCCGTCCAGTACTCCCCCTTTTTGTCAGTTTTGGGCGCTCCCCACTGGGGAGATTTAGCGTTTATATCGCCAAGTACAATAACGCGTTTGTTATTTTTAACGTTCTCCATAATGTTGTCAACTTCCAGTTTGTATTGGCACCATTCTATGTTTGGAGACACATAGCAGCACACAATATCGTAATATCTAAATCCGTAATGGTATACAATGAATACTACAATATTATTTACTATTAAAAGAATATTTATAAAAAATATTATATTATCCGCAAATTTTAGAGTAAGGAAGTCATTCTTTTAATCCTCTAGGAATAAAATTATTGATTACATTTATTGATAGAATGCCATTATGTACTTATTCTTGCTACATTTCTACAACATTTTGATAGAGCTCTGCAATATTTGTTATTTGGTAATACTTCAACTGAATACTTGAGCACTGATCCAGGCTTGTATCGATATGCAAGCAAACACTAAGGCCATTAAGCAAGATTTTAGTTAAGCCACTATATATTTTTATTTGTATCTTAACATATCTTAGTGACTCATAAAGATGTAATATGTAATATGCCTTAGGAATTGGCAATTTTGTCTAAAATTTCACCACTGTCCTCCCAGAGTAGTTCTCTCATTCTCTCATTTAAAACGTTACCTTGCAGAGCGGAATACTTTAGGAACTCGGTGTATGTATAATGCCAATGTATTATTTTAATGCAAAATTTATTCTAAATCATTAAATAGCAACTTAAAAGTTAAAGTATTTCTCACTTCTTAAAAGTTATAGGTAATCTTAGGTTAATTTACCCTTTTATTATAAAAACATATGTATTATGAAGAAGATCCGGTCGAAATTACTCATTTATTATAAACACAATAAATACGACACGTACTACAATTTCGACTTCTCACCTAAGCATACTTATTCATGTGATCTATACTGAGATGAATTATTGTTTCCGTTCCAACTGAAAGGTTACCATTAATTTATTTAAGAGCGGTGAAAGTAAGTAATAGAATTTATAAGAAAGTCTGTCCATTAATATACATAATTTCTGATGTTACGGCTCTCAAGTTCTTGTAAAAGATGCTATGTGGAAATATATATTAAAAGTAGAGTGGAATATACATATGAACATGGAACAACCGACTACTAGCCGATAATAAATCAAAGATCGTCATGTACGTGAACCATTTCTCTGGTTCTCACGATTTGGTCCAGTTAAGAAATATTTATATATGAACACTTTAATATTTCAGGAGCGTATGATGTACTAACGATAAAAATATTACCCGACAAGTGAGTAGCAACTTAAGATAAGAACTTGCAGTGGTATAACACAAATATTTCAAACTATAGCGGCACCATTGATATTAGAACTTAGTTACGTAAACTTCAAAATAATGGACAACACTTTCGGCATCATCTTTAATGGTATTATAACTTTTTAATTTAACTTATATAATAAACATTTTCCCTAAAGTACAAAGTAAGATTTATACATCGCGGTGACATCCGAATCAACGAACTGTCAAAGTAACGCACTGTAGCGCTGTTACCAACTATAGAAAACAATCATGGCTATCTCTAATCAGGAAAGTTTTTGAAAGCAACTTCATATCGTAGTGCATTGAAATAAAAAAACAGCCGAATTTGATCAGATACCAAGCTTTTTACTGAAGGATTGGATAATGGTGTTTGTGGAGCCACTTTTCGTTATTTTCGATTTAATTATAAGAACATCTAAATTTTCCGAAATTTGAAAACTAGCAAGGATATGCCGTGTTTAAAAATAGTGACAGAGCTGACATTTCTAATTACAGACCAATATATATTTTTTCAAACGTGAGCAAAGGTTTTGAATCGGTACTTTATCAGTCAATATATCGTCAGATTAAGAATTGAATAGCACAAGAACAACATGAATTTGTGGGTGGTCGATCGATAGTAACTGTCGAACTGTTACAAACCTATGCATATTTACCCAATATACTACCGAAGTCCCAGATTCTCAAGTTCAGGTCGATGTTATTTATAGTAATCTCAGCAAGGCATTTGATCGATGTGGACCCACGAATTGAGTGTCAAACGCTAATATTGGCTGACGCAACTAAGCTGTTTACTAATATAAAGTCGATTGAGGATTGCATTGTACTTCAAACGGATTTGTGTCATCTAAGTAATTGGTGTAAACTGAATCGGCTGAACATATCGAAATGCAATATAGTTACCTACACAAGAAAAAGAGCAGCTATTGTACATAATTATAAGATAGATATCGAAGATGCTTGTCGGTGTGATGGTACCCATGATTTAGGTGTTTGCTGCTGATCAGGGTTTAACGTTTCAGGTACACATTGGAAACACTGTGTCTGCTGTGACTCGAATGATGGGATTTGTTTTAAGGAATAGCAAATCCTTTGTCCGCCTATCCACCATGAGAACTCTATATTTTTCTTTGATTAGTTCGATGCTGGAGTCTATATTATGATGCTTATGGCAGGGCGATTGAAACTATACAAAAACGATTGTTAAAATATCTTTAGTGCAAGAAGTACAATATTTACCCTTGTAGAGGATTTCCTTACGAGACACTGTTAAACGATTTCTCTATTGCCTCGTTACCGGCTAATCGGCGGGGCTCTGTTGGGGAAATTGAACTCTTTGGTGCCACGTTTGTCATCACGTGAGGTACTTTCATGTTACACAGATCTAGCAAAAACTAACATGCTGTTTCGTTCATCAATATATGTATTTTATGTGTACAACATATAATAGTATTAGTGCAGAGTGTGATATTTTTAATTGTACACTTAATTGCGTTTAACCGCAAAATTTTGTAATTCATTATTTATCGCTCTATATATATTAAACTAAACCAATATGTACCTATGTATGTATGTAACCTCCTTTGAAGTATTATTGCAGTAATCATGCTCTCACGTCATAAACTAGATCGATGCTTGCAAATATACAATATTTACTTACTTACATACATAACACCATTAGTGGAGGTATTCAATATCGTATAAAATCACAATGCTGAATTGAAGTCTATTAAAACGACAGTTAAAAGCATTCGGAAACAATTCATTGTTCCAGCAATGCCTTTGAAGTTTTGTCCACTTAGTGAACCAATCTTCAAGTTTTACGAACCATACAGCAATAAAAAGAATGACACGTAAGTAAGTTAAAGGTATCTACTCCACAGCTGTTCGCTTTCAGTGTCACGAATTTTACTTTATAAATTGCGGCTTGTGGCGTTGCAGTTTCATGTACATATCTTTTTATTAGCTATCATATATAAGTATTATACGTCGTATTGTCAAAATATATTTTGGAAAACAGCGTCGTTTACTGTTATATTTGTCAATGTAATGTATTATTACTTTTGCACGTGCAAAAGTTGACCTACTATTAAAGTATTCTTGGTAATATTTCACAAATAGCGGTTTAAGGTTTAGCACACCAAGAGAAAACATCTTTTCTTAAAAGAAAATCTATTAGTACTAAAGAAAGATCGACTTAAAATATAGCCCAAGATCTAACATCGTAAGCAAGAAGATATAATTTTTTGCAATATTCTCTTTACTAGCAATCAATGTATGTATGTATTCGTTATTAGAAACTGAGATACCTGAGATACAAAACCAAATTTTCATGTTAATTATTGAGTAGACTCGATTTATTATGTAAAATAACACAATGAAATTTGCGGACTAGTCACAAATTTATTTTATTTTAGGCATGAACAGATTTTAAGTATAATTTGAAAAAAAACTAGCACGTTGAAGAGAGAACAAGAAAGTACAGGTGGAGGTCCTGTACTAGAATTACGTTTGTCCAATTTTGAACAACGAGTATTAGGTGTTTTGAGTGAAACCTTTTACAAAGGCATAAACCAAAAGGAAATTGGGGTAGATATGTTAATACTTCCAGTTATCAATAGTTCTAATAAGTATAAATTTTAGATTTCTAAAAGAAATTTCGAAAAGAAAATGAAATAATTCAGACTATATGCAATCCATTGTTATCTCCTACGAGTTGTGCAAATAAGTTGGATCTACTCTCAAATGTATGCAGATTGTAAGATACCAATTATTTTCTAATACTAAAATGTAGTACTAAATGGATAGCCCGAGTCACCAATAATCCAGGTCTCCTTCTTCATGCAGCTATTGCATAACCCTTTGTACCATCTTTGACAAATTAAATGCGAATTTGTGAGCGAGGAATTTCCATTTACTAAATAAAGGCTATACTTTGAAGTAAATTTAATTTCTCTAAAAGAGAGTACTGCTTTGATGAACTTCTTTAGAGTAATCAAATTCACTTTAAAGCAAAGCCTTTATTTACAAAATCAACATTCCCCGATCAAAAATTCGCATTTAAATTGCCAAAGAGTCATGGGTTGAGCCACCATAGTTGGCATTTAAAGCAATTGTCTTTTATTTGTGGTCACATATAACTTGTGTAGTTAGGGAATGATAACCTTTCCGGTTCATAAAATTATGCTCCTCTAATTGAGGTTTTAATAAAGCAATATGAGTGCTATCAATTACGCCTATAATACCTGGAAACTGGTATAGGTCCATAAAAGCAGCTTTGATTTCATTCCGCTTCCTTTGATTATGGGGAAATTGTATGTAATTGTCTGCCAGATGTGTGCTAATAACATTTGTTACTTCTGAATAGAAGACTGCGATAAACCAAAGTTACCTTCCTGTCCAAGGCATCGTTGGTATGAACCCGTTGCATAAAATCTTAAACTGACTACAACCTTTAAATAAGTGGGTACACCATGCCTTCGCACTGAGCGAAGCAAAAATAGTCTAATTTCTTCTATTAGCGCTCTTACGAGTCTTTTATTTAAGCGAAACAATTCAATAAATCTTGTTTCGGACAAATTGAAGGGATTTTGTCTGTTAGCGATGAGTCTACGATTCATTCTTCTATTTCGAATTATTTCGTTAAATATGGGTAACATAGTTAATTAGACTTAACTACGGTAATAACAGATACTCTATTTTATCAAAATTACTTTTTTCCCGAGAATATCCGACGATAGATACTACTCTCGTTACGAGAGCAATCAAAATCACGAAGTTGCTATCGACCTCTCGTTTGTCGTATCAATTCTCGTATCGTGCACTTTTGTCGTATCAGAGAACCAGAATCCCCCTGCAGTTTAGAAGGCTGCCGCATATATTATCATATCAGTATAATACCTCGCTACTATACAGTGATAATTTATCGTAATAATCTGATAAATTATCAAAATTAAAATCCAAAACGCAGCGAGATGTATATACATAAATAAAGAACTTATACATTTATAAAACATGGTGAAACACCTACCGTCAAGTCATAATTTGGATGAGATAGGTTAAATATTTGCAACATAAGATGTGTTTCCACAGTACTTTCCGCAAATCGCGTGCGTATCAGAGAGAAAAATGTGCGTATATTTAGAAAACGAGCATTCTACGTCCACTGATATTATACATATATGCATAATTGAGATAATCCTTGAAAGAACTTACCAGTTCTGTAGACGCACTATCAAATATTTATTTTAGTGAGGCAAGATCGGAGTCTTTCTCTAAAATACTCTCAAACTTTCGTGTTACACACCGACTTATTTTGTCTTCCACCGCGCATAGCTCTGCGTGTACATATTACTATTTGCAAAGATTCCAGTAATGAGACCGAAGGATTTTCCAGTGTGTATGTATTGTATTGCCTTCACAAGTCACCCATAATTGCTCTGAATAGCATTTAAATCGGTTCTAACCAGACTATCTTGAAATTTTGATTGGCTTTCCTGAATAGCTGCAGCTTCTTTGGGATTGAACTGTAAAACTACGTTCTTAATACTTTCAAAAGGTCCATTATAGTCAAATACTGCTTGTAGCCATGTTCCTCAACGTGTACGAATCGGTTGTGGTGGTTTAGGCGGCACCATCACTAACAAACAGCAGCAGCTCGTCTCGGCAAACTTCAAAACATTTCAAAGTATTTAATACTAACTGTGATATTTTTTCGGCAGTACATTTTTGGACAAGCTAGTAAAATTGAAGGTGACGGTTGATGTGCTTCCATTTTACGTACCATAATAATAACAACCGATTTTTTTACAGTCTGTTGGTTCGTCCACAGACAGCCACAGTTTCTTAGATTTCAATTTAGATTTAATTCTACATTCAAGGTGTTCACGGACAAACAGAAGAACAGATTGTACTGTTGTTCGGCCAGGTAACTCTGTTTTACCGTATTTTTTCTAAAATGAACGAAATGCTTCATTGTTTAGTAAGTTAAACGGTAAATTATACAGATTTAAAGTTATACATAGTTCGAACACAAATCCACTGTAGTATTTATGAAGTCGATGCTTTTTACTGTTGACATGAATTTCACATTTTTTGTCTGGTTTTGCACATTACATTGCAGACTTTGCATTTTATTGCGTTGCTTGTGTATATTAAATCTGGAAAGCCAAGCATCAATTTACGCGCTATATCGGAAAATAAAACTCCGATAATTCTGACATCCTATTAGTATACTTCATACGACAGAACATGTTGTATCCGCCGTGACGGGGAAGCGACTAATATAATATGTGCATAGATAAACCTCATTCGACGGCTATGTGTAGTATGAAAAACCGGCATCTTTACTCATAAAGCATTCCTGTATAAATCATGGCCAAATTAACTGCTGAACTATTGTTTGACGTAGCCATTGATTAATGTGTTTTTAGTTAAGTATATTCAATTGCAAATTTCCGCACAAACTGATCGACTTGATAATAGTCACACAGCTAATAAAGACTACATCTAAAAGATCGAAATGAATATTTATCTCGATATTCGTCCTCTTAAAACCATTAGTCTATTGTTAATCAACTAGCTTTAACGATAAGAATATTTTCTTTCAAGAAAGTATATAATGTGAAAAGTTACTTTTTTTAATATAATAGAAATATAAATAGCCTATATCGTTTAACCATAATAAATAATAAAAACTTTTTCTAACAAATGTCAATAGTTTCTATCAAACAGCTACCTTATGATATTATTTGTTAAAGAAATAAATTGTGTAAAATGCTAAGTATAAATCTACCACCTTAGGAAGCATTCCTTATTCTGAAGGAATCACACTTAAGTCAATGAACTGGAGGGCTAAAAAAATACCAAATAGTAACACTAATTTATGTTATCAGTAATCAAGTAAAGATTCCGTATAAACACGGTCGCATCCCAACCCTTATTTTTCATTCTTTAGAACAAACTTCGGTATTCACTTGGATTGTATACGGTTCATTCAATGTGATTCATTTTTTTTATATTTTTAGTAATTTGTCGGTGGAAATGAGTGAGTTTTTCATGTTTTGAACTACACACATAGGTACCTAAAGTTTATATCTATACTTTATACTTTAATGAGCATCAGCATCGAGAGAAGTTCATTCTTTAGAGTCTTTTAATCAGTTTTTACGAAGTTTCAATTAAAACATATATTTAAACCATTTACGTCAAGACACTATCAACGAGTGTACAAACATTCCACAAGAAACTTTTCACAAGACAGGCAATAATTTGGAAATCAGTTTCACTACTGCATAGTGATTAATAGTAGTTTCGTGGATCCTGTTTCTTCAGTTTTATTTATTTATTTTAATTGTACTGAAATACTTTAAAAAAATACTATTACACTGTCGAAAAAAGTGACGAACACACCCTGTATACTCTGAAAGCCTAAAGATACATGCATAATATTAACAGTGCATAAAGGTTTCTCTTAGACGAGTTGATACAACGAGTTTCGAATTTTTCTATAGCTGTATTTTTTACTGAGCGGCTCTGATAGATGCAATATTCGACATGGAAACTGAAGCGGGTGAAAAAAAACTTGGCGCTGTTTGGCCAGCAGGAAGGGAAATCGTACTTACTACGCGAACTGTCTTCTCCCTAAAATGCTATTCCAATAAGCGAAACAGAAAAGAACAAGAAGATAGAGTAAAGCGAGCAGAACGAAAGGAGTAAAAAAGAAGCATAACAAAACGTTAGGGAAAACCGTCTAGAGTTGTATCTAAACCGAAACGAATAAAAAAACTTAGAAAGAAAATACATAGAACATTTTTATTGCAACGAAATCCATTCTACTTAGATTGAAGGCTAGAGGTCATCAATTTAGTGTAAATGGTGTATAACAAAAAATTAATCCAGTCCGTCAGGTCACCCTATATTAATTCTATAATGGAATAAATTAGGGTACTTTAATATAATGTGTCTGTAATTAGATCTACCATATCGAACTATACACATCAACAATAATACCTAATATTTATTTCCTAAATCAGTTAGTAATTTAATATAGTAAGTAGCACTTATCAAGAGAAAGTTTGAATCTCTACTTAGACAAAACATGTGTAAATAGAAATAAAACCATATGTTTCTATCATCTAATGTGCGAACATCAAAAACATTGTTCATGCACTAAGGACAGCAAACTGTATGTAGTGTTGAGCATCACCGAATTGATATAAGTAATTCTTCTATTGCTATTAATATTTACATAAACGCATATATTATTTGTGTGTACATTAAACAGTAGGCAGTAGAATATATTTACGACGAATGTATCAATATATAATGACACGACAATGAAACATCTGCTCAAAGTTAACGTGCATAAATAGTGACACACTAATTATAAGTTACGTGATTAACTTTAACGTAAAGTATTCGTTTCCATGTCATTAATAACAATTATAACTTTGACGAACAGCGAGAAGGAAAAACGCGCCACACGCAATAGTTCGCTAGTTAGCAAACTAAATGCAGATTGTTTTGGTCTATTAATTTGATAAAAAATGTGTCAAACGATTTCCATTTACATTTGTAATGTTACTCTACTGTTACCATGCTAGAGAATCCATTACAAATGCTATATTTTTGAAGTTTATACTGTAACTTTCCATGCAGTACAAGCACCATCAAACCTCATCACTCCGTTGTTCTTCCACAATAATAATTACTAGCCTTATACTGTATTACAGAATCTCTTAGAAACATAATTAATTGCATTAAATTATATATATCAGATTAAAAGAATAAATACATTCCTTTCATTTATGGCTGTAATAATTATTTATGTTATAGCGCTATTCGTGTAATATGCGTGTATGTTTGTGCGGGTGTTGTATCATAGCGTGTGCGATGATTGGAAGTCTTAATTGAGTTAAGATTAATATTACATGGTTAACTCAAAATATTTGCTTTAGAAGAAATATAAAAAATACATTCAGGAAAATACATCTTTTTTCTTTTGTTTCAATGAATAACTTATTAACTTATCAAAAAATAGGTCAAAGCAAGTACAAAATACCAAAACAACAAAATAAAAAATATACGTGGAAAAATAAAATGACTTATTTTATATTAAAGCAACAATGAATTTGAACCATCTCACAGAACTCATACTCATAAAATGGCTGCTAATGAAGAAGTAACTTAGCCAAGTACTTCCGTCTCAAGACTGATTATCCTGTACAGACAGCATCTTTGAAACAGTGCCAGTAGAGGTGTCAGTAACTGCCCAAATCTAAGATTTAGAGTACGTGCATCTTAATGAAGTTAAATTCGATATTAAATATAATGGTCGTTTTCCCTTGATTATTTTGCAATATAATGTAGCACCACACTACAATAACCTACCGCCACTATTCAATAATTCGGGAGTCAAGCTTGTGAAATTCATATCTGACTCTGATTTGAAATACCAATTATTGTGACTAATCACAAATTCCGCATACATTGTAATCACATACTTACATATGTAACTAAACAAGATACCTACATATCCGGGATAGAAGTAAAAACGTAATTAAACCAGCACATCATATAGTGGAAACGCAAACAAAACAAAATGACTAGCCAAAGATAAAAACAGCAATTACGTACGAATGACAAGAAATGTCTGATAGAGACATCTATTGATCTTTTAAAGAATATCTGTTGGAGAGCAGTAGGCATTGGATCTTTGTTAAAACTTTATTACAATATTTTTATGAAAAGAACTTTGATAATACTCTTATACATTCATTGCTGAAATATTAATGTGTAGGTATAGTCCAATAATTTTTTCATAACTATTTTTTAGATGGCCATATTAAATATCGTTAATAATAATAAAGTTAACATAATTGCAGTTCGGCTAAAGTGAATAGAGGAAAGCGGATAGAGATGATCCGCAAATAGATGCTCTGAGAGATAAAGGAATAAATCTTGCATTTATTTTCCTAGATGTGGAGAGTACTTTTGTGCCTTAGTAGTATTTTTTAATTAATTAAATCAAGTATTAGAAACAGACCACATGGTTTCGATCTATCATATCTCATCAATGCCTCAACATACCTCCAAATGCAGCACCTAACTTAATCGCTACCACCACTCTAATATGTATTGTATAACGGTTGCCACTAATTCTAAACCCATTCCATCTATCGGACGAGGCCAAGTTTTGTTTGACGATCGCAAACTAATTCCTTCTAGACTCTATTTGCTATTTGTTTTGCCCAGAAATACAGGCAAATATTGTTCAGTTACAGTACGAGACTAGGGTGAAAAGTAGTGCGAATGGGCATGAAAACAAAATATTTACCATGAGCACCTATTATAGACACTTTTTCATCTTGACCCATTTTGTATCTTTAAAATGCTTTGATGAGCAATTGGGAAAAACATTAACTGCAAACTAATTCCTTCTAGACTCTATTTGCTATTTGCTTTGCCCAGAAATACAGGCAATTATTATTCAGTTATAATACGAGGGTAGGGTGAAAGTGGTGCGAACGATGTAAACAAAATATTTATGAAAATTTTGTTTTATTATTTTTCAACACAGTCTCCTGAACATAGTGCAAATGCAGGTGATCCAACGACGTTCCGGCTTCTCAATAGCATCCCTGAAATGATCTTCTTCAAGTCCATTTAAATACTCGGTTACAGCGGCTTTAACTCCTAGAACAGAATGAAATCTCTTGCCAGACAAAAATTTCTTCAAATTTGGAAATAAGTGGATGTCAGAAGATGACAAGTCTGGTGAACAAGGTGACATGCAATACCGCCGGTATTCGCGTGAACATTGTCATGATGATACAAAATTTTCTTCTTGCTTAAAAGGGTTATTTCTCTCGAATATAGATTACCAGACTGTTTCGGAGATTGATATAGTATCCTCAAAATTGATAAATAATATTAATTTCGCAACCCAAAAAAAGGAAGTCAACACTTTTCCGGGAGCCTTCTTTTGAGCTAGATCACCGTACTACTAAACTAAACAATAAAATACCATTACCCAACGTATTGATCATGTCATCACAAAGTTCCTTTGCCGACAAGTTTTTCTTTAGAAGATGTTTAATCCGAGCGCATTATTCAGTATTCTCTATTTTCGCAAAATAGTTCACAATAACTGCTTCTTAATACTGTCAAAAACTAAACTAATTGTGTTTCCACACCGCTGGGTTTCAAATGGTGAAGTTTATGAATGGCCGACATATCTATCGATTTTAGTATTCTAGATTACTTTCATAAGAATTTGTTAAAAAATACATTTATAGACGTAAAAAACAGTGAAGACATTCGAAGTCGATTCCACAATGCCTTCGCTGTAGCTCCTAGATGAAAATGCGATAAAAACGTGCGCAATTATGCACTAATCAAAATCACCCGTTATTTGAATATTTATTGGAATTATATATATATATATTGGAAACGCGTCGGTTTTTAGTAAAAAGTTCTTTGATGTTTTGTGGGTTGAAGTGTTTAGTGTTCTTTTATTGGTTTATTGTTTTGTCTTCTTTTATTATTGCTATTATCTCCGCTTATTTTTATTTATTGTCAGAAGTATTTCATTAACTTTCATTCAAATTCTTGTTAACACAAACATTACGAGGATCAATAAAGAATGTATTCTTAACCAATTTTTTATCAGCATCTACAGAAATGGTACTTTGAGGTTGTTGATGTTCTGGATGCAATTGTAAATATTTTGTGTAACATTATTGTATTTCGGTGAAATGAATAAAAATACTTACATAATATTGAAATGTTTGGCAGTTCAGTGAAATTTCAATGGCTGTAAATGCTTTTATAATGTCAAAAAGTGTTATTAACATGTTATAATACATGGTTGAAATCAGAAAGACTCTTTCTAACAGTATGAAAACCTCCCAGACTCTCTTCAAAAACAAGAAAGTTGCAAAAACCAATACGCCAAAACAATTTATAGTATACCATTAAACTAGGTAGAAGATCAAACGTGATGTTAGGAATGAAAGGATAAAATCACAATTTCTTTTAAATCTGGAATGTTATTTGTTATAGAATCATTTTTTCCTCCGGTTGCAAGCAACTCACAAACTGATTAGCGGGGTTTTGTTTATTTGAATTACTCGTAAATTAATAATGTGTCCTCTTCATCAAAACAAATTCGGAAAACATTGCTAATGTGCAGATATAAAACCCATAATGTTACAAATTGAATGCCAAATCACCATCAAAAGGCTAATCTTCAATCGTAAATAGGCGTACTGGTGTATGTTTGAAGTTAGAATATCGCAATTGGTGAGCGCATCGTTTATGCACTTGTTTCGATAATTACCTTGTCTCTGTACAATTTCTATCTTGTACAAAATAGAAGAAGCCCTTATTTCTATAGAATGTATATTTAAGTCTTAGCTACAATGTCGACGTTAAAAATGTATATGATCATATCAACGTTAAGAAAAAAATCACGAAATAATAAAAAATATACTACTAAACTAAAGAAATATTCCACCGTCAGACAAAATTCAGATCAGTACAAATTCCAATGAAACAAATTTAACAGATAAGTTTTGGCGAGCCGTTGTTAGAAAAACCTGCAAACATCCCTCATGAATTCTAGAGCATCCTGCTGTTGATAGTGCTCTACTCCCAATCGATGTAGCTTACAAAGCTAAAAAACCTTTGCTGAGGGTGCACGATTAATCCCTTAGGATGTGTTATAGACGAGCTGAATGTGAACGGTTTGATAGGGATATATTCGAAGACCGGTTATTCAGCATAGCTTTGCCGTATTTGTGAAGGAAGAAAGGTAAGAAAATAGCAATATAAAGCTATAAATAGCAATAGAAAGGATTTTGCAAAAGACTGAATTTCCTTCCTTCAAAGCTCTTGAAATAATGAGACAAAGGAAAGAAATATAATAGCAGCATTCAGAAGTTCTGGGATACGCCCTCTCGGTAGAAACACCGTTTTGAATGAAATAATAAGAAGAGAACGACCTACAGACGTAAACGAAGAATCACCAATACAATCATTTACTGATATTGTTATTCAACATGCCATAATAAACATGAAGGAAATGAAAATTATTTTAAAGAAATGATCAGTAAATTATTGCAAAGGTTCTTGCAAGTACATACGTTTATGTAATTTAAAAGAAAACTCATTTATTGCTGTCAAATTTCTCTATAACGTTGGGAAGTGGTGAAGCAATTGCTTACATAGTTGTTTCTATTAGAGAGGAAAACCTAAAAAATATCATATTTAAAGCCTTGGAAAGAGAAAAGGGATTTGGTAAACATCATTCCAACAATACTGAAAAATTTTTAATGCTTACATGGACAATAACAGGGTTTGAAACCCCAAAAAATCGTTCCAAATAGGGGGAGTTAAATTCCTCTATGAGAGGTTAAAACTGAAAAACAGGCACCGCTATATATTTTTCAAACTAATGTTACAACACGAAATTTAAATCCCACTAATTCTGTTATGTCCCGACGTCTTTAGACATTGTTTCAAATAATAAAGCTTGATTTTGTTCTTTAACTCAATTATTCTTTCGTTTAATAGTTACAGCAGGTGCAACTTCTTTTATCATACTGGAAAAAAAACTATAGGTTCAACACGTTTGTCATTTGAACCTAATTAAATACAAATCCACACAAAGAGAATCTTAATTCAAGAGGCTTTTCTGCAAAGTATTGAAGGATCTCCAATTATTGGGTCAGGATCATTATCCCCAGAGCTTAAACCTTCACAATAGATACTTTTGAATTTTTAAAAACCTAAGAAGTTTAAAATCGAAACAAGCACAGCTGTATACGCGTATCTACAATAAATTACTCGCGAATATCCGCGATAAATATTTCTTTCGTAGAATGGCCCTGTATGTTACATACAGAAATTTTTATTTTTCAAATATTTATAGTATGCAATCTACTACCTACAAAATTTTCCAATTTCGATTCCAATAAGTTCTGAGGTAGTTCGAATATACATACATATAATTTAAGTATGTACCCATATATAATTTTTTAATTTTGTAGCCAACACTTTTACTTCATCTTATAGTTGGAGAAAGTAAATCACATCTAAGAGTGTGTACCTACACGTAATAATTGAAAACAAAAACTTTAAAAGAAAACAAAATTGTATCCACACTATACAGCATCAAATACTCTTACTAAATTAAATGCTCACGCAAGCATCGTCACTTCTCTTATTGTTTTAAATCAAAAGAGTGTAACTAAATAGACAGAATGTCATTTTCTTTCAGATATAATCATAGGTGCACACACTATATGACACAACTTGATAATGATGAGCGAAGATACAGGGAACATATGTTGAAATAGTATTTGTTTTAAATCCCCACCGTGTCGTGACATTCTACAGCTTACCACTTTCATTATTTATTGTGTTATGTATTATAAATAAATAAGTACAATTTTTTTGTTAAAAACAAAGGTGTAGTAGGTTTCAAAATAGGAATAGAGTAAGATGTATTGATATTATACGTGTTACGTAAAATAATTGCCCTTTGCGTAAACTTAATTACTTTACTTATGTGTGTAACATAAGTTGGTACAGGAAGTTTAGTGGCATAGATTTAAATTTTCCAAATGGTTGTATTTACGCCAACTTACATAAGTACTACATGTTTATAACAGCTTCATTGTCTACATTTCTACTGTGAGAGTGCCTTATTACATATAACTATAATAATCAATGCATATAAGAAAGTTATTATTAACATTTACTATACAAATATACTGATTTTGAATACTTTAAACTGAGTCAATTGACTTTAACTGCGATATAAATCTGTTTTTATAGATATGTATAAATTTTATATTATCAAAAAAAATCTATCATGAGTTTTAGATGTTCACTCTTAGCAAGGTTGTTTTGTGTACAACGGCCTTCATGTGTGTAATATCAAAGCTTAAATTATGCACACAAACAGGTGTAAACGATATATGCAATCGGCAACGTCGCATAAACTCTGACAAGAAAGGGTCCATCCTAAATTCAACTCTTCTATTGAAGTCATCTTCAGCAAATTTATGGTCAAGCTGTGTTTTATAAGAATATTTTTTACGACTTGACGACTTCACAATATCAGAATCATTAGCTAATCCCTTACACTGTAACGTGGACTTTCTAACGCTGGCAAATTTATATCTTTCCCAAAATTTTAGATCATCCTGTTTCTGGTTTATTACTTTATGGAGGTACTTATATCTTGGCTTACATTGTTGAAATATTTAGGTCTTTTCTGGTGGGAACGTATATCAGTCTACAATTTCTGACTACAACTTCAAACTCCAACAACATTACTCTTTCATGATTTCTTATGATATTTTCCAGTTTATATGTATGTACATATATGTACATGGTTATAAATTATTCCACATTGCTTCCCAGAACGCTATGAATAAACATTAATTATTTATATTTTTGATTATATTACTTTCATTCATTCGCTAGAGATTTAGGAGAAATGTTTATATAATATCTCTTGTGCCTACCTTCTGAAGGTCAAGGTAACTCCTCTATAAAATATGCATTAAATATCAATAGCTATTCATACGAAATGAGCACTTCTTGACCAGATTTACCATTGATATAACTTTCTCTACTGCTTCAAGTACAGATACATTTGAAAAATTATTTCCGATGTGCACTTGCTTCTGTCCTATGATTTGAATAAATCCAATTCAATTTTTTGCATTGAATTCAGTAGAGTTTGAAACAGAGAATAATGTAGTTATACAAACAATATAACATCTAAGTAAATAAAATTGTTTCTTACACGCTTTGATTGGCACTGTTTGAGCAGATTAAAGAGCACGTGAAATAACTTTTTTTGGATACAAACTACTGCTTTTTTGTTTCATTTCATTGCAATCTGTTTATTAAATCTTATAATAACAGTCGATTTTAATTGGCTTATGGTTGATTGATTGCAAAGTAAATTTTTAAAGTTCTTCACTGGATCTCTTGGTGCAAAAGTAGAACACTACACTCTTCATCCCACTAAACACCAACAAGTTTAACTAAACACCGACGCGTTTCGACAGCAGCGCTATCATTATCAAGAAGATAATAAAACTGATATCAGTTTATTAGTGATGTCAGTAGGTTGAAGTGTTTAGTGTTCAAACAAATTTTTAGTTATTTCTTTTAACTCTGAAGTTTGAATAAAAGTAATAAATTAATCTTTGCTGCGATTGTATTGTAAAATTGTCGAAAAAGCACTTCTAAAGAGGTTAATGCAGTTTGCAGAATCGTGCAGTTTAATAACGAATTTACAAAATGCGTATGTCAAAGGTAGATCAACTATAAGAGCAATATATATGTCTGTTGATAAAATAATGGAACTAATCTCGGACAAAAAGAGTACCGCGGGTGTGTTCTTGGATCTGTCGAAAGCTTTTGATAGTGTTGACCATTCGATCTTGTTAAAGAAATTAGAACTAATGGGTTTCCGAGGAATTGTGCTCAGCTTACTAGAATCATATTTGACAGGACGCAAACAATGTGTACAAGTTAATATAAACGGTGAAATGATACAATCCGATTGGCTAGACATAAAAAGAGGTGTACCTCAGGGTTCTATACTGGGTGCTTTCCTATTCACATTGTACACAAACGACTTACCGGAAACAACTAATCACTTTGTGAATATGTATGCTGATGATACATCGGTGATTACTACGGAACGAACCAACACTCTGGAAGATGAAATTATCAATGTTATTACCACCATGAATAACTGGTTCGAAGAAAATAATTTATCGTTAAACGTCAATAAAACCAATATAATAAAATTCTCCTTAAAGAAAAACGAATCGTTGAAACTTAACTACAACAAACAAGAGTTAACATCAGTAAATACGGTAAAATTCCTAGGTGTATACCTAGACAGCACTCTAAATTGGAAAGAACATGTAAATATGCTCACGAAAAAATTATCGGGAATGGTATATGCACTTAGAACGATATCCTCTGACGTTCACACTGAAGCAGCGCTCGCAGCATATCATGCCTATGTATCAGCTAAGTTGCGCTATGGAATTATTTTCTGGGGTAATTCTGTTGAAGTAGACAGAATTTTCAGACTACAAAAAGCATGTTTAAGAGGGATTTTCAAATTGAGAACTAGAGAAACATGTAGGGACATATTTAAAAAATATAACATACTTACCGTACCTGGACTATACATCTACGAATGTGCGTGTTTTGCAAAACAACATTATACTGAATTACTAGTGCAACACGAGACTAATCATAATTATAATACTCGCGAGTGCAAGAGATCTGTTCTACGTGTACCTCAAACAACGTACGCGCAGATACATAAAGGTGTAGTGACACAGGTCCTGAAGATTTTCAATAGCATTCCCATGGACATGAAGAATGAAACAAACCTAAAGACATTTAAATCAAAAACAAAAGAACTGTTAGTTAAAAACTGTCTTTATAAAGTATCGGATTTCTTCTTATTATTGTAATAACATGTACAAAATATTCATTGATTCTAAAACTCTCCATCTGTGTAGTTATATACATATATGTGAATAGTTCTTTATTGACCTGTTTCATGCTTGTTTGCATTATGAAATAAATGTTATTATTATTATTATTATTATTATTATTATTATTATTATTGTCTAATAACGAGTTTTTACATTGAATCTACCGTCCTTAGCAAAAATTTTATGTGTTTCTTGTTCAATTTTTATAGCTGGACATTCAGGTAATTATTAATAAATGTAATTAACTACAGTATGAACTCTCGAAAACTATTACTTTTGCCGGCAATCTTGCACTAATAGTAACTGCCGATAGCAAACGTAACTAAATGATCAATACAAGTGAAAATCTCAAATGAATAGCTAAATGGATGAAGCAAAATGAGCTTTGGCTTGCTTGAGACAAAACGAAAGCACTTATCATTACTCATAAAAGGAAACGAGATGACCTGACATTCGTCAGCAATAATGTAAATATACCTATTACCAATAAAAAGTATCAAATAATTGAGGGTCTTTTTTGACACAAAAGGTAATTTCAGGGAACATCTAGAGTAAGTCACTGGCAAAGTGGTAAACAGAATGCACAGATGCTACAGATCTATTAGCACAAAAAGGAAAACTATATATGATCAAAAGAAAAATTGCAGTATAAGAACTCCAGATAGCTGTACCCTAAATGTATGACAGGAAAGATGGAACAAGAACACATTAAAATTACAGCATTAAAAATACATGCCATGCTAGAGTCTACAAAAAAGTGGGAGTGGAGGTGTACAAAATGATGCCACAATAATGAGAATCAGGGAAACAGAGGAAAGAGAGAGGTAGAGAGATAAAACAGGCAGACACTAAGAAATACAAAGATAGACTACTTGGAAAATTCATGAGGTTGATATCTGTCAAGATGGTACCATGGATGCTCCAAAAGGGATGTACTGCGTGGTGGGAGTCCCACATTATCATGTTGCGATAGCACTAAGCACGTGATGTCCATAAAGGTTTTCCACCTACCAAAAAAATTGTAAGTGTGGTATTATAGGTCTTTTCATTCAGTTAGCTTTCTAAATATGTCTATCCAAAATGGAAACAGATCTGATTGTTTCTAAACTAATATACTCTTTCTTTAAGGGAAAGATGGGCGTGGAAAATTACTTTAGGACCACAGTACATATTTTCAAATTTAATACCAGTCAGTTCCTTACTTCTAAATAAAATATAAATTGCAACGTCATCAATATCTGTTAAGCAGACAAGAAATTAAATAAACTACCTACTGATACTATTAGACCATTCGTGGGATTTTTATCGCCGTGATAAATACGGTCGGCAGAAAGAAAGTCAAGTCTAGGCTATCTATTAGATCTTCTGTTCATCTTTATCGCACTTAAGAACTTTATCCTTGAGCGAAGAGAATGGGCATTACACCTTCAGCATCAGTTCTCTTACACAAGATCTCACCATCTTTACATGTTGGATGCTCTATTGCACTAATTACAAGTCAATCACTTACACACATGTAAATCAGTAAATAATTCTTTATTAGTGGTTAGTAATAGTGCTAAGATTTACAAAATTGAATTTTCCCTGAAGCATGTGTTCTAAGTTTAAGAGTATCTGCAATATAAAAAATATGTAGGATGTTTTCTTCTAAGTCTAAGTCTAATGTTGTGTTTTCCAAATTATATTAGCACATTTATGAAACCGTATATATTTACAAAATAATTCTACTCCTTTAAAAATAGTTTCTAGACCAATTATGGACGATACTAACAGGTGTTTTCCTTCAATACAATTGGCAGAGAAAATGGATAAATATGTACAACATTTACTACAGCTCAAGAACGCGTTTTAACTACCTTAAACGAACGATCTACTCTCGCGCACGTTCTGGTGCGAAATAGTTTCTCTGTCATAGTTTCTTCTTTATTTAATTTCTCCTAATGACTTGAAAATAACCGCATCAGATTTCTAACACAGCATCAAAATCGTTTTTCACTGTAATACGATGAAAATGAGATCAATTGTGTACATTTAGTGCATCCACGTTGAGGATTAACGATGTTGCGTGAAATCCACATTGATATTACATACAAATAAGTCGATGGTATCTGTAACAGGACATTGCATAATTGCGATATGCACATACTTCTATACTTCTTCGTGTATGGGCAGTTTTCCGCATTTCTTTCGACTTATTTCTTGAAATATATGCACATATTATATTGTAGAACTATTTGCAAGTATAACTTGACATTCATCAGTTTAATGCTATACATACATATATAGCTAAATCTAGATTAAGGAGAATTTATTATATATACAGAATCCAACAAAAAATGCGCGAATGGAAGATTATACAGCTACTATTTAAAGCCAATTGTTGTTTGTGTGCCTTCAGACCTTCATTTTATAATCATAACGTCTAGTATCTACTAATTCGCAATTTTACTCTTAACTGAATATTTTTCTACAGTTTCTTATATCTAATTATCACTTATCCGCCCCAATTATTTCCTATTTTTTTGCAAAATTAGTTTCATAATAAATAAAAATGTTACTGTTTCCCTATTATAAGCTCTACAACTGTACTTTTTGAATATGTTTGGCTCACGCAAATAAGTAAGTTACAAATTAAGTAACCACTCACAAGACACTAATCTTCTGGCTGAGTTACTTGGTAATAGTACTTGTGAGATACAAAATTAAATGCAATATGATGTATTTTTAAAATTGTTTGAATTATTCTTTAAATCAGATCATTATCCGTAACAGTGTCTCCAATGGAACATCTACCAGCTTTAAAGTAAACTTAAATAATTATCTATGTATTCTCATAGATAATAATATTTTCTTGATACTTATCTTTTGAAGTAAACAACCGGTCTGTTCAAATTGCGTGTACATTTTTTATAGTAGTTCTGATTCGGTTGTTATTGCAAAAGGAATATGGAATACACCTCTCAAAATGTGGAAAACTATGGTAAAATTATTTAGTTACTACTGAAATGATCCGGTGCAGTATCAACAAAGATATTAGAACTCGGTGATTATCGCGTTGGCACAAGACATTTTTTCTAAAATTAATTTTTCTATATAGCCTCCTTGTAAGTGTAGATACTTCTCCCAACGATGCTCTCAGCTCTTCAACCCGTCCAAACGGTAACATCCAACTCGTCTTTAATTTGTGTTGGCATGTTGTCTTTCAAAAACAAATATTTAATGACGACTCCACACTCGATTTTGTCAATTTTTACAAAAACACACATCGACTCACTCAAACGATTGTCAAACAACAATTGCGCGCCAAAATAGATTAAATTTTGGTGAGTACCTGTCAATATATGCTCAATCATATTACTCAGCTTTCATTGACGAGTGGAGCCATCTTCACGTTGAGGTCGGAAATATTTCAAACAAAATGTTTGCTTGTTTCAAGCGAAGATCTGGAAAAATTTATTTGTTTCATTTAAAGCATTCTTTTTTGCAAATTTTGCAAATACCTATAGAAGTGTCGAATTATATGTATGAGATCCATGCTTGTCTAATCATTTGGGTTTAATTTTCTTATATGCCTTTTTAAAAGGTTTGCATATATCAGGAAACAAAATCAATGTAAATGATGAATGATTGTTTCTTTTTCTATAGGCCAACTGATACAGACCAAATGGCTACAGTACTGATAAGGAATATTGCCGAAACCTAGTTTTTAGGTTTATATATCACTTAATTAAGCTAGAATAAATATCCTTTCAGTACAGTATAAGTCTTACTTACGGTCAATTAGGAATTTAGCAAAAACTACAAGGTGTCACATATCTTAACATAATAAATAAATGGTATTCAATAACAGACTACTATTGAAGTTAAGTCAAAGTTACAGGTACGTCATTAACATAAAATTACTGAAGTTCTCCACACGCATGTCTTTATCGGGCATTCTTTCTGTAATTTTATTAAATCATATTGAGAGTACTAATAATCATCCCCACAACGATCATAGTTTAAGTGAATCAGATATGTCGACGACAGACTTTGCTTATAAACTGATCACGTTAACGAACTAAGCATTTCTCAGGATTGTATTAATAATTCACATAATAACTTCAAATTTGCCATAGATATTTAAACAAATGACTCTTGATTGCCTTGACACTATTACCATTATCAATTAATATATGTATTTTTTGACCTTTATGTACTTATCTTTTAATTCCTGATTTATTTCCACTTAGAGGTCAATAAAACAATAAATAATTAAATTCCAATTTATTCCATAACATATTATAATATGTTTTCGTTAAATAACTTCTTCGGTGGAAGAAATTGACATTTAATATGTGTCAAATTACTAATAATATAAATATAAATTGCCATGCCTATCAACAAAATTATCTAAAAAACAAAGAATTCATTGATATATCGAATTTTAATTATATTCACAAGTAATAATGAAGGAATAATGATTTAATACAACATTAGAAATTGAAATGATTTGAATTATTCGTATATCAATCTATTTTTTGTCAAGCTCTAACAATTCTGTTCAAGGACTAGGGAAAAACATGGCAAAAAAACCTAGTCAAGAGCTTAAAATTAATAAAATTCAGGCGTGAATTAAATTATTGTAAATAACGCTTAAATTATCAATATCCGTTCTAAAATTTACCGCGTTTTCATCTTTCTGTTATAGCAAATTTAGTAATGGAGGACTTAGAGCAGGTCTCACTTGACAAACTAAACTGTCATGTGCAATTTTATAAGCGATATGTAGATGATTGTATATGCTGCATACCAAATGATAAAATTGAACATGTTCTACACACATTTAACACATATCATGATAGGTTAAAATTTACTTTTGAAAGAGAAAATCAAAATTCTATAAACTTTTTAAATGTAAAGATACTACATGATAACACACAAATAAAAACAAACTGGTACATTAAAGACACTAGTAGTAGTAGGCATTTAAACTATTTTTCAAACACTTCGGTAAATTTAAAAAAAGCGTAATTAACAGTTTAGTAGATCAGGTTATTAAATTAGCTCACCCTGATTTTAGAAAAGAAAATTTAAGTAAAGTAAAAACAATACTAGAAAAAAATAGTTATCCTAAAGAGTTTTACAATAAATTAATCACAAAAAAAATAAATAAAATATATAACACAGGTACAAAATCAAATAATAACATATACCACACTATACCATATATAAACAATTTAAGCGACACAATAAAACACGAATTAAAAAAATCAAACATTCACATAACTTTCATACCTACCAACAATAGACATTTATTCACAAATTTAAAAACACCCATTAAACATGATAATCAAAGTAATGTCGTTTATAAATTAGATTGCAAAGATTGTAATAAATGTTATATCGGACAAACCAAACAATATTTAAAGAAACGAATTTATAACCATCAATACACTGTTACACATAACGTCACCGCTGAAACTGCTTTATCTAAGCACTCTAAAGATAGACGACATAATTTTGATTTTCAAAACACTAAAATTTTAAAAAAGGAAAATAATTATAAAAAAAGATTAATTTACGAAATGATATACATTAAGAAAGATGAAAACGCGGTAAATTTTAGAACGGATATTGATATTTTAAGCGTTATTTACAATAATTTAATTCACGCATGAATTTTATTAATTTTAAGCTCTTGACTAGGTGTTTTTGCCATGTTTTTCCCTAGTCCTTGAACAGAATTGTTAGAGCTTGACAAAGAATAGATTGATATACGAATAATTCAAATCATTTCAATTTCTAATGTTGTATTAAATCATTATTCCTTCATTATTACTTGTGAATATAATTAAAATTCGATATATCAATGAATTCTTTGTTTTTTAGATAATTTTGTTGATAGGCATGGCAATTTATATTTGTATTATTAGTAATTTGACACATATTAAATGTCAATTTCTTCCACCGAAGAAGTTATTTAACGAAAACATTATTATATGTTATGGAATAAATTGGTATTTAATTATTTATTGTTTTATTGACCTCTAAGTGGAAATAAATCAGGAATTAAAAGATTACCATTATCAAAAATTTTAATGGAGGGTCAAGACACCTCATTTTAAAGAGTATGGTGTCAGACTAAAATTTCATAAAAATGTATTCACTGATATGAAGATAGTAATTGAACAACATTTTATTTCGTTATACCTTTTGCGTTTGCAGTTATCTGCTCGACATAGACTTAAAAGTCTTAGGTAGCTATAAATTGCAAAACGTGCGTCTTTTATTAAGCCTATACTACGTTACGACATAAGCGCCATAATCAGCAATAATAAATGTCAATTTTCTTTGTTACTATGAACGACGTTCCCTTAATTTTAGATTAGTGTCCATGGCTGCCTGGAGCGTACAGACTCTTTGAATCCATCTTTAGCACTTGCATTTTATCAAATCAAAATTCATTCACTTCAAGAGTTACGTTTAAAAGTAGCGCATGTTTCCAGACATATTGACGTTAAGATCTTTAGAAAAGTAGAACGAAACGTTAAATATGATGTTTTTGTGTGAATCTAACAAACTCGTTTAGAGCATCTGATTGTATGAAAAAAAAACATATTGGCTCTGGCATTATACTCGAGCAAGAAAACCGAAAATTGACGTTTATTATTGCTGATTATGACACTTATGTCAATAAAATTCTATTCTATGACATTCATAAGATAGATAGGCTTAATAAACGGCACACATTTTACAATTCATAGCTACCTAAGACTTTTAAATTTATGTTGAGCAGATAACTGCAAACACAAAATGTATAATGATATAAAATTTTGTTCTATTACTATGTTAATATGAGAGGATAAATTTTTATTAAACTTTAGCCCGATACCATACTCAGTGAGGTCTTTAAAATGAGGTCACTCGACCCTCCATTCCATTTAAAATTTTGATACTGTATCGCCCCCCGTCGTCAATCTTTGAAACTAAATAGACATCACGAATGTATGATATAATATTTCATATTAATGACCCAAAACTGGAACCTCTCCATTAAACCGATCATAGATTAGCAGAGGGAAACGGGTGAAGGGGGTAAGATGCTTTAGAACCGCTTTGTATATAAACTAGCCCCTGATTTTGAATTCCCTCTGCATATAATTGACAAAATTCTGAAAACTATTATTAAACAAGAAGCTTTCTTCTCGAAAACGTATTATTGTTTTCTTTGTTTTTATGATATCACAACTCAAGTTAATAACAGTTTCATTATGTTTAATATTCCACCTGCCTATAAAACTTACACTCAACTTCTTAACATATGTAGTTAATAATTCTATATTTAAGCACAAAATTTTAGAGAAAAGCGGTGTATACTGTATTAAATATAAACCTAAACTACTATACATATACTGTATGTACGCGGATTGAGTTTACAATAGGTATGATTCACCAAAAATTTTCGAATTGGCATTTGATATTTTGGGATTCCGCCCTGCTTGGTCTGAAACTTTTATACTTTCGATTTTTTAAAGTCAAGTAGGCCTTTACAGTTGAAGAAACACTATTTTTGTTTTAGGTAAACTACCTTTTTCGTACACAATACGCCAAAGTGTTACTAAGAAAAGTTGTTTAGAATGAAAAGTTATGCTGTCATGCAAATTTTGGAAATATAATATTGGTAAGTATTGCAATTGTGTCTTCATTTTCAACTTCGTTTTGTATCAACTTTGTGTCAGCTTAACTTAAAAAAAAAACGAATCTCCAATTGAAACTATAATCATACCTTGAGATGGGTTAATGATCACAAAAACAAAAAAATATAAGAAATGTTCAATTAAATTATTAAAACAAAAAACAAGTATTAACTTATTCTATTAACCCTCTACGTTCGTCGCTGCGTAATTCAATCATCCGTCGCAGTTCCTTAAAGCTATTCCGGATTTCCTAAATTCGTAAGGCGGATATAGCATGCGGTTTTTTAATACCTCGGCATCATTGGGTAAATTTTTTGCATACAGTACTTGATTTTATAGAAGTAGGTTGATCATTCTGAAAATTTGCATAGTGCCATAATTTCTCATCCTAAACAACTTTTCTTAGTAACACTTTGGCGTACTGTGAACGGAAAAGGTAGTTTACCTAGAACTAAAATAGTGTTGCTCAACTGTAATGGCCTACTTCACCTTAAAAAATCGAAAGTAATCTAAAAATAACCTCGAGATCAAGCAGGGCGGAATCCCAAAATATGAAATTCCAATTCGAAAATTTTGGGTCAATCATAGCTATTATAAACTCAATCCGGGGACATACAGTATATTATTGAATATGTATGGCTTTAATGTATCTTATATTTTGTGCTCACACTTTTTGGGTTGTTGTTGATGTAGCGTAATGGCATCATTTCAACATAAAGTTTTATCGTTTACTAATGTTTCCAGTTCGGATTCAAATATTATGTATCACATGCATATAAATATTTAAACAGAATATATTTTTCATCTAAGAATTATACTGTTCAATATGCACTACATATGTATGCAAGCACAAAGGTGTGTATGTAGAATCTATGGACAAGATTCATTGTGTGTCTCTATTGAGGTAAGTTCAATTCAGTTTAATGTAAATTCTTTACAATGAGTTTATGATATATCTATGTATACCTATATGATAATAAGATATGCATGTATACAATGGTTGAAGTAACAAATGCATAAAAATTTAAAGCAGTTATGTGATTGAAATAGGAACTCCCTTTCCACGTACTTTACTGTAATGGTTTTAATTTGTATTACAAATAGTAGGTGCGCTTAAAAATGAAATGTTATTGATTTGTTGGTAGAGCGTCTATATACATTTTCCATTAGACTTATAATTTATTAACCATGTTTAATATTATTCAATATTGCCCACTAGTGCATTGGATTTGGTTGCTCCTTCAAAGGAATTTGCAACCCGAAAATATACACTGTTTTAAAAACATGTTAACGACCATAATTGTGTTAGTAAGGCAGAGATACACTTCTCCAGAATAATTTTCTTATGGGAGCACACACCGAAACTTAACGTTTTACCTGGGAATCTCTGACACCAAGCTTATTATCCTTTGTCTAACAATATTTCGTAAACCACACCAATTTTCTGTTATAATACCTATACCCACAACATCAAAACAAAGGAATATAAAACAGTATCTATTGATTTCGTTCCTGTAAAATCCGGTTGACAATTTCCATAAATAAAGGACTCAAACATATTTTAACCACTGCAGTGGCAAGCAAGCTAATGAACGGTAGCTATTAATCTAATAATCAGAAGAATGTTTATTTATAGAAATATCGACGTTAAGTATGAAAATTAATGCATAAAAGAGAAGTGTGAAGCATTCTAAACAGAATAACTCAGAAAAACGATAGATCTAACAGAAAGAGGAAACAATAAGAAGGTAGTACATAACATAGGGAAAAAACATGACAAAATTATATTACAAAAGAAGTAAAATAGGACACCATTACAGTGAAATATTTGATCAAAATATATGCCACCTGAGAAGGTTCCGGAAGACAGACTCTAGACACCACATATGACTAACATAAAAGAAACAGAATAGATAGATAGAATGCTAACAATATTTTAGACGCATGTAAGTAACTATAATGAAGGGACATACAGCGAACTTTATTTGAAGTAATAAATCCTTCATTTTATTAGTCACTGTACTGAGAAGCCTTTCCTTTTAAAGTCAGCAACTAAACCATATACATTTTCCAAGTCTAGTAATCACTGCAATCCAGTGTGAAGTGAGCAACAGATGTAGATATGTCGGCAAACATTGCGAAACAATTTCTATTTGTCCGCTTTTAATAGTTACTACGTTTTTATACACATCAAGATAATAAGCTTTATATTTAACAGTAATTTCAATTGCGTAATGTTTAAGAAAAATTAATTAAAAACGCGTGTACGTTTCTGTAAAATATGAATAGTTTGGCTTATAATAATTTTAATCTGAATGGATTATTATTACTGTTACTTTAGCAATGTCAGCGGACACTATGTTTATCTTATGTGTTACTATAACTTTCTCACAAAACGATTTATAGTTTAGTTTAAGTTTTTAAACAGCGTAAGCAATAACTGCAATATTTTTTAAGCAGCTCCGTTTATTTACTGTTCATATTTATAAATATTATCCTATACTTACACGCGTTATCACAATTGCATTAATGTAAGCTTTCGTGCTATTGTTTTTCAATGAAAATCCTATAATACGTGGTTCTGTCGTAAATTAAAAAAATATTATCTTATACAGTATGTCTTGGGATGGAATTGACAACAAGTATAATGGTCAAAAATGTGTTGAATTTGAAGTTGATCGTTAGTTTGAAACTGACTTTTAGTTTCGATATCTCAAAGTGTTTCTAAGAAAAGCTGTTCAATGTGAAAAGTTATAAAGCTACTTTAATAAAATCCGGCATTTATCAATGTTGTTTCATTGCGTTTCATTTTGTACGATTATTTATCAAGGTAAGGTGGGAATCAGTGCAATTAAGCACCCACCACACATAAAAAAACAAGTTAGGAATTGGTAATTATTTGATATCTATTATTATTTATATTATTTCACAACAGCTGAAACTAGTGTTGCAAATTGCAGAGACGCTTCTGTTCTTCTTTTATACTATACCTACCATAAAAATTTTGTAATTTCAAGGCACATATAAGATAAAGTAATAAAATTTATACGGCCTGGTCGTACATACGAACTACAAACTTCTTTTTTACGAAATTATTATGTGTACATAATATGCGCGCACACAGCATGTATTAAGTACGTATCTTTAGTATAACTAACTGTTATTTTAAGTGAAACGAGATTGGTAATTGTAAGTAAAATTTGACCTACAATATGTAATTAACATCGCTGTAATAACAATAGAAAACTAACACAGTAATTTTACTTACCCAATGACCCTTTTCGTATGCTGCAGAACACTAACATATCCTTGTAAGATGACGGTCGTGCCAATCTGTTTGGTAGATGATACATCTAGCTCGTCGGTTATTAACGATTTTAAAATATGAACACGAAAATAAATATTTTAACGTTTCTTCGACATGGAAATTCTTAATATCATAATTATGGAATCCATTCAGTCAGTATATCCATAATTATTGTGAAACGACTTTTGGTGGATCGGATTAGTAGCGCTTGAAGTTGGCTAAAGTTTGTTCTCAATTAGCGCATATGCAGATTGAACTACATTCTCTAGAGTTCCCTATCATGTATTGTCGACAATATACATTGTATTCTCTTTATGAGATTCACAAAAGTTGATCTACTTTTTCTTTTCTTGTAGCCTCTCAGATTTTGAGTTTTGGTGTTAAACTGTAAAAAAACAATATATGTAATTAAGATCATTGTACCATCAGAAAGAGGTACTTAATAATAAAAATAATAATAATAATAATAATAATAATAATAATAACGAGACAGGCAGAGAACAGTAACTGCTGCTGTAACATAGGATAGTGGGAAAGACAAGATCACAGAAATCTATAGACCTGCCGGTAGTACCTGACGCCATATCACCAATAGTTCCGGGTACTACAGAGGGCATATGAGGGGTTTTAGTGGGTGCGAGTAACACCAATGTGCGATTGACCCAAGCACTTGGCGTGCATTATGCATTTCCCTGGCAAAAAAAAAAAAAAAAAAAAATAATAATAATAATAATAATAATTGTTTATTAGCGACCTTTCATTACAACCTATAAATAGAAGCATCTAAAACATTTAAAACATTAGTATGCTATGCCGTCAAAAGGTATTATACCGTCTAAACCGTTATATGAGAAAAACTTTTTAAAAAGCTTAAGGTGATAGACTGGTGGCGTTAAAAGATTTTTGATCCTGATGTTCAAGGTGTGAACATCGGAGCGAAATAGCAACTTTCGGGGGAAATAACTATTAAAAAGAATTATTTTGAAGCAGGACAGGATAGACAGGCTAGTCAGCCCTACGCTCCATATTCAGCCATTTAGCCCACTCGAGTGTATGAGAAATGACATTTGTCAAATGGTCGGGAATGATGGCCTTCCCCTTGGAATTGCAAGTAAACACGTTTCTTGCGACGAATTGCAGATGTGGTATAATTACACAATTCCTTATAGTAATCAAAGGCAGTTGGCATCCTTTTGTACTTAACGTCTCTAAGTGCTTGATCTCTAAGAGACATCATCTATCTTATATTATAGGTGAACCAAGAAGCCCTGGGTTTCCACAAATAAACCATTTTATAAGGGGCATGTATATCGAACAGCTCCCAATGTAAAGTTTTAGGTTTATATCGTTAACAGGGTAAATATTGTATCATGGGAGTGCCTTTAAATGATTGTCACAATTGTCGAAGTAGAAATTACGAAAAATACTTCACTTGTCTATTTAGAGGAGCATATAGTTCAGAAACTCTCATAAAAGCAATGCATAAAATTGTCGGTACAACTAAATGATGGTCCTCATCAGTTGGAAACAGTTTTAGGAACTGCTTTCAGGTAAGTCATTACTATCTTGTACACTATTGGATGCTCACTCCTTTAGCTAAAATAACAAAGCACGGAGCCCTTTAGACCGATTAAAATTGTACGACAATGGCTGTAGCATTAGCCTTGCAAAAAAAATGCAGTTTAGGAATGCTGCACCCACCACAAAAAGCAATCTTTATGATCAGTTGTTGTAAGAGTTAGGTATATCTTGCTTCAGCGGAGGCGTAGTGAGCACCTAGTAGAAATATATTTAGCCATTCCATTACCACCAACAATCAGGCATTATGGTATGAAGTAGATTACATGCTTCTAGTGTTTCCCGAATACGTTCCACTTCTAGAAACGGTTAAATGGGAAAAATCCTGTAACTGTGTACCACCATCAATTGTTGTCCAAAGTGTTATCTTTATGTACTTATGTTTAGATTATACGTAACTGCAATTATGTTAGCTGATGATCATAGCACAAATTATACAGAATATATCACAAATGCGTGCGCTGAATGGTATAGATTAAAATAAATAATTTATTCGAGATTAAAAAATGACCAAATTAAAAAGATCCTGCATTGCAATTAGGTAAGTATTTTAACATTTTAATCATATTAGAATTACTTCAGAATGGATTGTTTTGTTATTATCATGTCACAACAGAGAATAATTTTGTACTTACGTTCTGTGACTTTGTATGTTAATGCTTCTCATCGTACTATTGTTATTTTACAGAAAGATTACTATATACGAGTACTTTGCTGTAGCTAACAACTGGACAAACTTCAATATATAATAGCAACTGAAAGCTCTTTTGTTTCTTATTTTACAGTATCAAATACCGACCGACAAGTACACAAACTTTCTCTATTTAGCCGACTCTCTATCTGCGAAAACAAAAAAGTTAGTCATTGTAAAATGTTCCCAGGAACCTTCTTGCCTCCTCTGACCTAAAATTGAAAACTATGTCGAAATCAATGGGTCCGCTAGCCACACAATCAAATGAGTAACTTAAGCTTAGTCACAAATCGCCAGTACATGATGGGTGGATGCTGCAGAGGAAAGTCTGTCTGAACCAAGCTCCGCAGTGTATCTAATCAAAAAGTTATCAGATCTGTCAACCCTCTCCCAAACTTTTCTGGCCAGCACATTTGCGCGAAACATAAGAGTAGGTTCTAAAACCATGTGTCGTGGAATATCCGCAACCAGAAGCTTTGGTAATGTTCTGATCTCCTGTTAGTGATGTAGAATTTTGTGGACGACTCAAACCAGCATGAATGAGCATCTTCTCTTCTCCGCTTCGAATATATGTATAAGTTATATCGAACACTTATGAGCAACAGTATATTTTTCTATTCGCTTTTTAAATTTTGTCTTCAGTTAATATAGACTAAATACGGTAAAATAGTACTAAAAGCTTATTACAGCCAGAATTATTTAAAATTTCCTTAAAAGTTTTTATTGTCACTTGTATGTAACATTCTTGAGTCAAACATCTCTACAATTTCAGCTTATTGCTGTTATAAGAGTTACTTACATGATCTGCAAGGCTATTGAAGCAAATTATTTATTGCAGTGTAGTTTATAGATAACTAGATATTCAACCGAACAAAGTAAAATTACGACTGAAAATGTGTTATTGCTTATACTCTCGTTGATTCGAAGAAGCGTTGTTATTAATTATTCTTGTGTTATTGTTCTTAATTTCTAGGAGTACCGTCACGTGATAAGCTGGTATGTTACGTATTTATTTGCTATTAAGGCATCAATGTGCATTAGTACCTGAAACATATGTTGTGATGTTTTCACTGTCTATATTTATTAATTTATAACTGATTTTTTTGTCTTATGCTTTTTTCCTAGTAAAACGATTAGATTATGATAATATTGCGGTTTAATTTTATTAATCCGCATCACACTCCTGAATTAGACCTCGCACACACCAGTGACACCTAAAGATTTACATCCGCTTTATAACTCTGTTACCTTTACTTTTATTGTTCTTCATTGTAAATCAAAAATACCTTACCTATTTTATTCACAAAAATAAATTCCAAGTTCAACAGTAGCATATATAAGGTATTGGGAAAATATCGGTTGAAGAAGAGAGAAATTGCAAAGTTCATCCATTACATGATCATAAAACGATATTACGATTGGACAGGAATCTAAAAAATTCAGGTTAGTTCATTGCAATCAAAAGATGTACCACTATAATAGCGCAGAAAAGGAAGAATAAATGTGTTTATACTAGAAAAATTTTGACAAGAATGTTGGTGTAGCAACATAAGGACATGTGTTATCCATTTAGACATGAAGAAGCAAAAAGAGGAATAAACTTTTACAACTAGTGTTTGAACCAAGCAAACGTAAATACTGATTTCAAGAATATCATTTTGTGAACTGGGGAAAATATGTTCCAGAACCAACTAAAAGCTGACTCTTCCAGTTTGGAACCAAATTATATTTGATCTCATTATTTAGTGTGGCATAAAAAATAATACATAAATAGACCCCATTATTTTTAATGGTAGTTTAATGAAACAAAGGTATCTGTATTTTTTACAAGAAGACATTCAAGATTTAATGGAAGAATTGCCAGTATAAACTAGTAGATAAATGTGGTTTTAACAAGATGGGTGCCTCTCGCTTACTGCTCGTCTTGTTACGGACTATTCAAATGAGCAATTTAATGAGTCAGTAATTGTAACTAGTAGAACGATACATTGACCTACAATATCACCTTAGTACCTCCTTATACGTTTTATGGGGTAGTGTTAAAAATAATGTGTGGTTCTACATACATACACTAACATGGCAGAATTGCAAGAAGTAGTAGTACCTAAGGCATTTAGCTTCATAATATTGCCATTAATATTATATGTAAAGTAAGAAGTAGTATTCAGAAACTTTCCATTGCCAGTAATAGTGGATCGTTTAAGTAATTTAGTATTGTAGTTTATTATTTTTATAGTATAATTTATTTTTGTATTTTCGTTTTATTAAGCATGCCAATAAATGCATTTAAGTTACCATGCAAATTAATTCAAACCTAGTTTTCATTTCATGTGCCACATATCTAATTAGATTCGGAAAAAATCTTTTCTTAAAAGATCGCAAAAATTGTAAAACAAAACAACAACAGTAGTTAGTAAAACAAATTTCCTTCGTTTTACTAAATGGCAGTTTTACAAAGTAATTTTTTTTTAATTATCCATTATAAATTGAAGTAATAATGATGACACTCCTGATAAGTACGTATGATGACAACCGTACCAACGTCTCACGTACAAAGCGGTAAACAAAGAGTTATAACTGCCTGTAAAAAGAATAAGATTAATTTTCCAAATTTTGAAGAAGCTTGCATATAGTTTATTCCATGTTGTCCGTGCTTAGATATGGCAGATGTGGATTAGGTTCAAAAACCGCATATCAATATCTTATAAGTAACAAATACAATACAGCAAATAACATAAATTTGAAGGTTTCAGATTTTTCATCAATATTTAACTTTCGCTGATGTAACCATCTCTCTATGTCTTCAAATACAAAAATTACCCATGTTGTCTCTAACAAATCCGGGCACTCTGTATATCAAATATCTATAGAAAAAAGAGTAGGCGCATATGTCATTCTAACAAACAGCTGCCTTGAGAGAATAATTTTCATGCTTTTAATAATATCTTTTCTTCTGTAAAAATAGTACTGTTATGCATTAAAATGTCTTGCAAGGAAATCCGTTTCTTTACATCGTACAACTAACAAAATTTTAAATGATGGTGTAATTGTACTTCAATCTAATCGTATAATGTATTGTGACACTGTACTGAAGTTTTAACATAACTATTGTATTCTATTAAACGATTTCCGCATAAAGAAAAAATAACAGTAAATTTATTAACACCGTATCGTCAATATTCACTATTATGTATAGGGGTAGTTGATTATAACCAAATTAGAAATTTATATCTGGCTACCAACATTACAGTTCATAGATTATGTTTATTATGAAATACATAAAATAAACAAAAGGAACTAGATCAAGTATTATAGTATACAGAGACAATTAGTCCTGTCTACTTCAATCTAACATAAACGACAAAGAACGACCTAATTTATAACAACACAGTAACCTTAAATGTAACAAATCTATATATTTCATCACTGAACGAAAAAAAAAACAACAAATAAAAAACTTCTAGCTCCTGTCACATCAAAATAACAAGATAATGTTTAAAATATGACGAATCGAAGTGCAATCATTTCGATGAATAAGCCAAAATACCACGATAATAAGTATATATGATGGTTGTTCCATTAATCCACTTTAAGGTAAATATGTCGAAATTAAATAATGACAGCCAACTGATTGCATAGCATATGTATATTGTGTTTATGGGATTTTCCAGATTTGAAATACAAGTTAGAATAATAAGAAAGAACACATATCTAAAGTTTTTATATCACATCCCTTCTAGTTTCTGCATTGTATCATTGCAAAATGTGGTTAGTATTAGAAAAGAACGACTTCTTTAAAACAAAAGAACTATTTCGCGATTATTCTAATGTGCTTTCAATGTATAAAGTTTATATGTATAAAGTCACTTCTGTTTGATAACCTTAGAAAAGCCGTGCCAATTTCCTATTCAGCTGTTTTCCATGAGTAATCACAATATTTTGCCTTCACGTTGCACTTTATTCCATAGGCTTATTCTGGCCCTGTACAAGGTACATTTAAAGCATTTCTGGCGATCTGATTTCCTTCTCTATTAGAATGCCATGGATTCCACAACAGTTTGAGTGTGTTTTCCACAGCTAACTCCTGCAGTACCTTCAGACACTTGAGAATGAATGCTGTAGTAATTTTGTAGACTATAAGCGCAGCGAGAGGTAATTAGCAGTCTGTCACTACGAAAATTGTTCTACCGGTATAATTCTTCTCCAATAGCAAATGGGTGGTACTAGTTATAGCGTATATCTTTGTTTCTAGTGTGGTAGTGTACTGCTCCAGCGCAAAGAATTTCCTGAGTCTGCTTCAATCCAAGGACCATACTCCAAAATCGGATTTATTTGCCAATTTAAATCCGGCCGTACATACTATCAGATCCTCAAACGATTTAGTTTCTACCTCTACTAAGAGATGCAATAGGAATATATTTATCAGTATCTACCGGTATCATAGCGGTTGGTTTTCCGCCGAGAATTTTTAAGGACGCATAAGTAATAATCAGTACAACCATTACTTTGTATGTATAACCAATATATCATTCTCGGCTATAGTCCGCAGTTTTACCCAAATGATTTTTTACACGACCATAAAGCTCGGATAGCTTTATCGACTACATTAGTGAAGGGAGGTCCTCTCCTTGAGCATGTTTTAAATCCAGCCATATAAATGCTTGTTAAATGCCTTTTCAATATCTTTAAATGCTAGAGCAAATTCTTTACATTGAAGAATACTTTCCAATTTCCTAACCGTTGTATGTATGGCAATTTTGCAGAATTTTCCAACTTGTTAAATACCATACTTCTTGTAACTATGTCGACGAAATAGCATCCCAAATCTAATGCTACATACGTCATAAAACTAACTAAGATGTTGGCAATAGTTGCGAACACCCGGAAGCAATCCCAACAATGTATAGCTAACCAGCCACAAATAATTTTCTTCGTCCGTTTTAGTGTTCTACTCGTTAATATGTGACGTACCGATATATCTAAAAAAGCAAAGGATACGTTTAGTATCATAAGAAAACAAAAGCACAATAATATAATACCATCTTCATTAAATCACATTGTGTACAGATACACCATTTATAACGTGACATACTGTCCGACACATTAATATGCAAATAAATTGATAAATCAGCTCTACTCAGATCTAAAAACGAGAAAAGACCTTCAGAAAACATTCATACGTACAGCATGTTATACCAAAATAACTATAACTGTAATTTTTCTGGTGAAAAGAAATTTTATATGCCCCGGCCAGATGGTGTTGCATACGATTGGCATGATTTAGTTTTTATTTCACACTTATCTTTGTGTATCTGAAAATAATTTACTTGCGTTTATTATAGATCTTCGTGAACATTTAATAGACTAAAATTTCTTTTTACAATGTGAAACTAATGTAGATAATGGAAGCATTACTGCTCAACGTGTAGCGCTGATCACAACTCTGTAGATATTTTTCAGAGCATTATATTATACATTTTTTTTACAATCGGCAAAAACGGAAAAATAGAATATATTTCACACGCAGAAACGAAAATCCCTCATACAAAGTAGAATATTGCAGGGAACAAGCTAACATTACAAGCTATGTAATTTTTGGATTTATTTTTTTCATGGGCCCAGATTTAAATTGTTTTCGTAGCCCATTAAAATAAAACAACTAAATATTATAACACTTATCTTGATATATTCGTTTCTGGAATATACTTCCGCACTATAAAATCAAACTGTAACACATGTAACTGTATGCAGTGACAAAGGAAAAACAAATCGTAATTATAAAACAATAGGAACAGTTTGCCAATATAAGCTAAAACATCTATTAAAGTTAATCAAACTGACATTACTCCATCCAATATACGGACACGCTTGTGACAAACGAATAAAGCAAAGCATTTTCAATGTAAATTTTATAAATCATAATCGTTACAACGCGCATCGACAGATATTCATCCTAATATAAACTAACTCATGTAACCTAGTTTCAACACTAGTTTACCTTCAATAACGCATCTTCAAGCTTCATTAAGTTTTAAGTATTTATATTCTATTAAAATATCTAGCCCAGCTCGTACCTAATTCTATGTAAATGCATTTTAAATACATCGAGTCATCTGAGATACAACAATAATTTTTACAAATACTCAGTTGAACTAACAAATAATAGAATATGAGCATTGTAACTGTCGAACAAATTGAAGATACATGGAAAATTCAGCATAATATGTTACCGCCTGCGGGCTTTCTAAAAAATTGTTTTATATTATTTAAGTTAAATAAATATTTTTATATTAAATGTAACAGTTTTATATTAACAATCAACTTACAAATAACATAATAATTACAACGAATCAACTTAATAATGAATTGACTTTGAGTAGAGGAGTATACAAAAGGTTAGGTACTCGCAATAAATAGTTGTGATTTATTTTATAACGTAGCAAACACTAACTCATCTCAACGACGAGATAACAATTTGCAATTTCTAACATTTGTGTCAATGAAAAAATCTAAACCAAAATATACAGTGTGGCGCAACCAAGGTGCGGTAGACGATTATAGTCAAACGGTGAGAAATTTCGAAAAATTGTTTTGGAATTTAATTGAGGGCTACATGGGCTCCGTTTTAAAAATATTTCCTTTATACAGGGTGATCGAAGCAGTCTTAGTTTTGCAGTTAGTAAATCCTAAAATTAACTTTCGTTAAAAAATTACTTTCTCATCCTTATCCGAACAATACTCATTTACTGGTGCCTTAAGTTTGCCGTTGAGAAAACATTTTCCATACGTGCAGGTCTTGTTTTGAATTAGAAAATAGATAGTAATCTCTGTCCTTGGGAAACTCGCGCTGTATTAACTGGAGCTTTATTTTTTAATAAGCTTTATCGTGAAAAAGCAGTACACCGACGCAGTTTACTCCACCTTCTTTCTTTCATTGTTTTCCTTAAATTCTGCTAAGTGGTTGCTGGAGGTGTTGAATTTTTAGTTTCACCGTACTTAATCAACAAAATACCTGTTAAGTTCTAAAACACTGTGATCATTACCCCTCCGGCGGATAAAGTGACCTTAAATTTCTTTAAGAAGTATGTACCTATGTACTCTTCTTATTCCACTGTATAGACTCCTACTTAGTTTCAGCGTCATACTAATCCATTCACGTTTCATCTCCTTATGCTTGATTAATATTCACCGGAATGCACTAAAAATTCTCTACAGCAGCCGGATTGGACGTGTTTCCCCAGCATTTGCGGCACCCATCTTACGCAGATTTTTGAAAGGTTAAAACAGTCATTAAGAATGTATGGTACCAACAAATAGGTCAGTCATCTCTGCTTATATAATAATCTCTTTTTGGCCATCATCCAGTAGGTACAATTTCCTCTGACACTATTGACATTTCTTGAAGAATTTTAGTAAATACTGTTTTGTGGGATCGTCATACTACAATGTGGCTGGGAGAAAAATTTTCAAACTAGTGACAGGCCCAGACTTGCCTGCACAACATCGATTGATTCACTTCCAGTTCACAAAACAACACGTAGTTTGGACAAAGCAACAATGGAGACAAATTTTATTCTCGGATGAATTCGGAGTTACCCTACGGTATCCAGATGGTTGAGCACAAGTATGAAAAAGACCAAGAGGATGTTATTTTCAACATATATTTTATCCAAGGACACCGTCACCGCAAATACTCTAAAATGATATAGGCTGGGATTTCGTAACAAACCCATGCGAAGATCGTTTTTATCGAAAAGAATGCTTTGTTCTAGGTACATTTAAGAAATCCGTTTAAAACGTGTTGTGCCCCGCGCTCCGTTTATTTGTGCTCAGTTCACGTCAATCAAATGATTTGACTAATGCGGAGCTTGGAGCTAAATCCAACAGAACATATTTGAGACATGTTTAAAAACGTGCAGGTCGTCGTTTAGTCGTCCCAGCAAATGTAAATGATCGTAGTGTTGCTATTCGGGAAAGTGGAGAAGTATTCTTTAAACGGGCATTATTTAAAATACGCATCGATAAATGAAAGCTGTCATAGATATCCGAAGAAATATGCGTTATTGATCATTTTATAACATAATAAATTATATTATCTATTATTTTGTCTTCTTGTAAATTTGTAATGTTTCTATTTTTGTTGAAAGGAATTGTAATTACCTAAATCCTTAACGGGTGATCTGATCTTGGCCTGTGTGTCTATGAATGCAGGCATGCGACGTATAGCCGAGCTATTCATAAATACACCAATATTTAAAATTGTCACAAAAATTGCTTCTGTTGCTCCTTAAAATTTTAAAAATGCACAGGAAACTGATTTTGTATTATAATTAATTAAACAGGAAGTCTTAGATTATAAAGACAACGTATAGAATGAATTTAAAAATGTTACGCAAACTGTTGTTTCAAGTAAGAAACAGAAATATACGAACATCAATAGATCCCTTTCAACAGAACAGTTAAAAATATATCTATTGTATTTTGTATTGTGTATTGTATATTTAAATCAAACATTTTTGAGATATTTGGTTAGACAAATGTAATTTAATTAATTTATTGTTGGCTCATGTCAACAAGACAAGTGCTCCTAACTTGTTAAAGGATTTTTAATAATATGGTTCATTTTCAGCATACTTACAGAAACTAAACCAATACTTAATAACCAGAAAAGTGAAATAAACGTTCTAAATTTAGGTATGTCTCTGACAGAATATTAGCCATTCATTTTTATGATAAAAATTTAACTGGTGAAAGATATTAACAAGTGTTATTAACAATTATTCAACCTATGTTAAACAATACGCCGAAAGCTAAAACGAACGTAGATGGTATCAGGACGATGAAACTATAACTCACAGTACATGAGCTGTTGCGGACATGCTCGGGAGCGTGTTTTATGGACACTGGTAAGCTAATAAACGTCCTTATCTTTGGCCGTCACGTGCACCTGAATGAAGCCCTCTTTTTCTCGGTGTCATAAAAGAAAAAGCACCTGTTACAACTAAAGGCGACATGATGAGAAGAGATAGACTCGTACACCAAAAAATTTAGATCAGCAGCAAACAATGCCACAGTACAGATAGCAATAAAATGCAAGAATGGGGGTGTCCTGGAAAACTTGTTATAAGATTTTTATTACAACTTTTCCGTAACTATTAAGTAACGTGTCGAATACTCTAACAAAAAAGTACAGGTAGCTATTAAAAAAAAAAACTGCTTATGGCGTCAAAAATTCAAGAAATATTGTCAAACAAAATAGTACCCAGTTTACTCTACAGCTAAATATGCCCATTTTAGGGAAAATAAAAAACGAAATAACTCTGGACTGAATGTAGATGAATAAAATAAAATTATGTTCTGAAAATGCACTCCACATTTCGGAGAACCAGCCAAAAGCTTAAATCTATCAACCTTATGCTCTCCGTATTTTACACTTAGATAAATATACAGGATGGGGCATTAGGGCGAGGAAGTCAATTATTCTTGTATTATAAGAAATATGAGAAACTATTATTAAGATAAAAGTTGAAGCGTATGGTTGGCTATAACCTAAAAATATTTTTAACTATACAGGGTGTCAACTAAAGACAGGGTAACCTAAACTTACTTTATTTTAAGTAGAACACCCTGTATATTTTTTCTGTTCACGATTCTTCTGGGTCATACCTTAATTATAATATAGGCTATGTTATTGAGTATACTTTAGAAGATATGGGAAATTTTGCATGAATTTAATAACAAAGTTAGTGCCTTCTACCGTACTACGGCTTCCACATAAAATAATTCATTTGCGCTAGAAACATTTCTAATGTGATTTCTTTTCATCAGAAATTATTTATTTATTGGCGTATTCAATATTTATATACAGGGCGAGTCATAACTCGGAATGTTTATTTTCTCACCTATTCTAAATCGAAGCTTGATGTTTTGATATAACAGAATAATTTTATTGGTATTTAGAAGTACAATTTGATATGGTTTTGTGTTGGTAGAATGTAATAAGAATATTTGGTCGCAAGAAGACTTTATCATCAGCAATTCTCTAGTAGACGACAACCAAGAACAGAAGCTTTTGAAATATTCTCACAACGGTTTGTCGGACTGAAACTGAGTGAAAAATCTAAATGAACCAATACCGTTTAAACAGAAGGGTAAATGCATCTATACTATGCGCAACGGCACCAAGAGTTGAAACTGCAGTCACCAATATTAAGTGGTTTAAAATCGTAAAGTATTATTACTTTTAAATTCTGTAATTCGTTCCTACTTTACTTTTTTTGTTTTTTTTTTAAGTTTCATAATTAAATGTTATCTTATTGTGTTTACTATTTTATGTCATTTTCCTATTTAAGCGACTTGTAATTCTAAAATAAATTTCACACAGGTCAATCATAGTCATACAGGTCAATCATAGCTAATACTGTTTTTTTCACTTAACTTTACGTCAGATAATGGTAATTTTAGCGATTTAGATATAGCATTGTATTTTCCCAGCTAAGCGGCAGTTTTTGTCTAATATTGCTATTCAACTAATCAGAATCAAACCCGTGTTTTGGACTTATAGAAACGCAAATAACTCCAAAACTATCGCATTTAGCTAGAGGGAATGTTGAATAAATAATAAAGTTAGTGAAGAGAGGAGTTTACTCCAATAATAAAATACAGGGTTTTCCATTTGAAATAGGTGAGAAGATAAACATTCCGAGTTATGACCCGCCCTGTATATAAATATTGATTACGCCGATAAATAAATAATTTCTGATGAAAGGAAATTAGAAATGTTTCTAGCGCAAATGAATTATTTTACGTGGAAGCCATAGGAGGCGCCAACTTTGTTATTAAATTCATGCAAAACTGCCCATATCTTCTAAAGTATATTGAAAAACATAGCAAAACCCTATATTATAATAAAGGTAAGACCCAGAAGAATCGTAAACAGAAAAAATATACAGAGATATATGTTTCGTTTAAAATAAAGTAAGTTTAGTTTACCTTGTCTTTATTTGACACCCTGTATAGTTAAAAATATGTTTAAGTCATGCGCTTCAACTTTTATCTTAATAATATTTTCTTATATCTCTTATAATACAGGAGTAATTGGACTTCCTCGCACTAATGCCCCACCCTGTATACAAATTTTACAGATTAATTACTTTACTAAAATTCAATCAAAAGGCAAAGTGAATTGAATAATGCTTTTGAAGATTGCACCCGACTTGTTATTATTTACAAAATTATTTAGTAACAGGTAAATAATTTAATGAATATTGACTTCAAAACTGAATACTACAAATTTTTGCAGGTAGCTGTGATTTTTGGAATTTCTCGTGTTTCTCATCGTCTGGATAATAACAGACGTGATGTTACTTCCAAATAACTTTAGTAACGATACTCGATCAGGTTCTTTAATTCAATCGAGAGGGTGATTGCAAACCTAACAGTGTTATTGAACAGTGCGTTGGCCAATTGCGATTAAATAAGAAACGTATAAAAAATGCGTCATTAAGAGGTATGTAGTTACGCATTGTAGTGATAAAAAGAAATAATGCGAGGGAAACAATTTCGAACTGAAAGTGTACTCATTAAGACAGATAATACCGCTTGAAGTACTTCTTGATTGTGTTCCGGTCAACAATTTCAATAAAAGAGGAAGAAGAATTGCCGTACATTGTGGTTTTATCAAGCTTTTGCGGAATCGTACAACGTACTTATTATGCAATGTACGGCATATTCACTTACGTACTAACAAAAACGAAAATAAATGTCATTGCTTGCCATGTTCTAGTTAATTATATAAATGGAATTGCTCCATACCATTGTTGGCTGGTAATTCTATTATTTCTTTTAGCTTTTGTTGAGCCACCATTCAAAATTGTGATAAACTATTCGCTGTCAATCTTTACATAACAAAAGAAAATATTTCTATGATTATATGAATGCTGTAAACAATTTAACAAAATAATGTAACATTTAATAATAATGTAACATTTCTACAAAAAAGTAAATAGTAGCAGCGCGATTATTTATACAATACAAACAAAATCAAACTAAATTAAGTAAGTGTGCATTGTATTGTATTGCAGGTTGGTCGTTCAGGTTCCAAGCACCTCTCCTCACTGCGACCTATTCATCTATTGTAATTACCCTATGCCATTAGTATTCCAATGTTCTTGACGAACCTCAGGACTAGTTTGGGTACCAAGGCTTTGATCTGTTCAGGTGTTAAGGTCGCCTGTCCTAGATACTGAAACCTTTTCCGGCTTAATTCTTCGCACTCGCAAAGTATGTATTCGGCTGTTTCAGTTCCCAGTTCGCAGAAACGACACGTGTCGATCAACTTTGTCCATCTTTTTAAGGTGGTACCTTAGAGGGCAGTGTCCAGTCAGAAGGCCCGTGAGAGTCCTTAGCTCTAACTTGCTGAGATCAAGTAGTTTTTTATTACTGTTTAGCGAGGAGTGAATACATGTCTTCGCTTGTGTTTGTCCTCCAGAGAGAGGCCATTTCAATTGTCTTCCATTCTCGAACTTGCATCTGGTGCTGGCTTTTGGGAATGCCAAAGAAGGCTTCCGGTCAAGTGAAATGCATTTCAGCTCCTTATTTTGCAAGTTCATCCGCCATATCATTTCCTTTGGTATTGGTGTGCCCAGATACCCGCAACAGAGATACACTGTTTGTTGTGGTTAAGCTCGTCACATTCATCCGATATTCTCAGATGAACTTAGCTCTGCTTCTTGTTGAGGTTTTCTTTGACGCAAAGATCTATGGCATGTATTTCCGCCTAAAAAATAGTTGAGGATGTCCCTAGGGCTCTGAAGAGTTTGGTCTTAGATCCATAAATCTCAAGCCCTACTCCTTTGTATATCTCGAATTCGTTAAGTAAGTGTGCATACGAAACGACTTACATCATTATATTGCTAATAAGGAAATATATTATTTGTTAAACCACCTAAATAATTACCTACAGTGTATCTTACAGCGAAAATTCCCGAATCAGAAAAAGAAGGACATAGAATAGTGACTATTAATAAAACGGCAATACTTTTGCTAACTATTCAGCAAGAGATACGTAAACCAAATAAAATAAATCCTGTAAAGAACCCATAACACCAAAAAGATAAAAAGCATGCTATTCCAAAGGAGGTAGCTAGTAAAATTCAGAACCAATTTAAACCCAAAATGGCCACTAAGATTTTGCTGGAACATTGATAAAGTCCTGACTCTACGAGCCATAAGCATATTACAATATGTGGTCATTACCGCTCAAATCGCTTCAAACATGTAATGTGATTACATAAGCCACCACTTCATCCAATATTTGCAAAATTATTGAAAGGACATTACGTAAATGCTTAGAGCCACTGTTAGAAGAATAATAACTTCTATTGGTTTCAGACAAAACAAAAAACTAGAATCAAACCCTTCAAGCTACTGGGATATGTTGTAACACATAAATACCTCAAGGAAATCAATGAATAAACTCTAGAATATACATAGTTTAAAATTTTTTAAGAATAGCAATTTTCCAAAATAATTCTACAATAGTAACAAAAGGGTAAGTTGAAATAAAACAAAACATAATCATTGAAAATTAACGTAAACTTCTGGCATTTACCCCGCTCTTTCATCTCCAAAATATAATGTACATGAACCAATTCGAACTATATAAGATAAGAGAGCCCTTTAAGCCGATGACCTGCAACTATCCAAAACCTAAAAAAACTTGTAAAAGCTACGAACTAAAGAAACTCAATTTAAACAGCCAATTTAAGAAACCTAAGAAAAATAAAACTAACAATATATTTTCAATGAATATAATGCATCAAAATGAGTGAACTAGATCGTAAAGAAATAACATATTTGACTTCTCCAAAGATGCGTTGTCAATTATATTACTCACATTATATAAAGCTGGACGCTACAAACTTTAAAAAGATAGTATGAATGACTGCTACAATGTGTCCTGTAACTTGCGTACAACTCTTTTACCAAAATAAAATCTAGTTTTTTAGTTGCACAAATTAGTATTTATGAGCAGGAAATATACAGACCATTTATATAATTACTAATTATGACGTGACAAACCTGACTAATTCAAAAATTGTTAATTAACTTACAAATTAATAGCATATGAAAATAACTAAGCCAAATAACTGAGCCCGAACGGTAATATTAAGTGGCATGAACGCTGTATATTGTTTAATATTTACTTGAGCACGTATTCTCATTTCCCTAGTAGCTCATTTTCGTCGAAAAGTGACAGATTTTTATATCCAGTCACTGGTGCGTTGCTTAAGATTCTGCGGTAAATACAATAAATTGATTTGTCATGCTAATAACAAGTTTTTATAACTTTCATTCGGTTTTTACAGAAAACAACAATTACGTTCATTAAACCCATATTTAGCGCAAAGCATAATAAAATTACAATAAAGGCGAGTAATAAAAATAGCCTTAATTTCGAAATTAACTTTTTCTATTAAGAATAATATATGGAACGTGAAATATATATCGTCACTTATTGTTAGTTTTAAATGGAACATGCATATATGTAAAAGATATAGTATAAAATTATAAAAGAACATCTAAAAGATAAAGGTAAAGATAATTACGTGGGATGGCTATGTGGCCTCTTGCTACTGCGACTTATAGGTCTATTGGAGCTCCCTATTATCTAGACCACCTGGTCTACCTTAGCCTTTTTTATTAGGCTTTCTAGCCTTGCCGGGTTAGTCTTCATGTAGCTCCCCGTGTATGGATATGGTTCGCCAATACACTCTAGCCTCAATCTGGCTAATCCCTCGAATTGACACAGGATGTGATGCGAAGTCTCTTCATCTGTCTGACAGATTCTGCACATGGCGTCTTCCGCCAGACCAAGGTTGCTCATATACTTGTTGAGTCCGTTATGTCCTGTTAAAAGGCCTACAACTAGCCTGACCGTTCCCCTGCCTTTGTTCAGAAGGTCCTCAGTGTAGTTAGGTATGTATTCTTTCATGAATTCGTTAGCCTGCCGCTGTCCTGGGGAGCTTTTCCACAATTCGAGGGATTTACTTGCCGACCATTTCTCCATGGTTTTGACTATCTCCCTTTTCGTGGCTCCACACGATGGTATAGGTCCAATGAGTGGCCTAGATGTTCCTTCTTTGACCAGGGCATCAGCCTTCTCATTTCATTTAATACCTTCGTGCCCCGGTACCCATGCTAGGGTCACCTTGCTGTACGCTCCTAGTTCATTTAATGCGCATACACAGTCCCATATCAGCTTTGATGTGATCTTTGTCGCGCCAAGCGCTTTTATCACAGCTTGATTATCAGTGAAGATGGCTATGGGCTTTTGTTCTGTCCCTTGCCTTAATATTTGTCTGACACAGTGGTGAATCGCAACTGTTTCTGCCTGGAAAACTTCAGTTTCCTTCGATAGACTTAGGCTGACTTCTGTTCTTGGTTTAAGTCCGAGTATTCCGGCTCCTACACCTTGTTCCGTTTTCGAGCCGTCTGTAGAGGGGCCGAGTGTAGAGAGGCTTGAACGGGAGAATCGCCTTTCCATTGTTCTCGTACTGGTATTATGGTTTTATATTTTTTGTTGAAGTTGTATTTTGGAACCATTACGTCTGTGGGTAAACAGGTTACCTCCCCGGTTTTTAGTTCGTTAATCATTTTGTATCAGCCTGTACGTGGCAGACCTTGCTTCTCTTTGTATATAGATATGTAGAGGTGGTAGGTTTAATAAGACTTCCATAGCCGATGTTGGAGTAGTTCTCATGGCCCCCGTGATGCACATGCATGCTAGCCTTTGTACACCATTTAGGAGCCTCGCTACTTCGGCCTGTTGGGTCTTCGGCCACCACACACTGACCCGTATGTTATAATAGGTCTGATCACCCTCTTGTATAGCCATAAGGTCATTTTTGAGTTTAATCCCCAGTTTATTTCCACACAATTTTCTGCATTTGCCAATGGCCATAGATGCCTTATTGCATGTCTTTTGTATGTGTGTACTCCAGGTGAGTTTTTGATCTAAGGTCTCCCCCAAGTATTTTGCTTCCTCGGCCATTGGGGTTTCTATATCCCTTAGCCTTACGGTTTGAGCTCTCTAAGGTCTCTCTTTTTTGTGAATGTGGCAATCTGTGTCTTCATGGCATTAATAGACAGCCTTTCTCGAATGCACCAATTGTTCACAATATTTAGGGCTGTTTGCATTCGTTCAAAAATCCCTCCTGCAAATTTCCGCTTCACTATGATTGCCAGGTCGTCTGCATATCCGAGGCAATAAAAGCCCTTCGCTGACAGTTCCTCTAGCAGCTGATCAACTAGGTTTGCCCACAGTAGAGGCGACACTATCCCTCCCTGTGAGCAACCTCCACCCAGGCCTTGCTGTTACGGTGGCTTCATCTGTTGCAGATATGATCACCCTATTTTCCAGACAAGCCTTTACCCACCGACAGAGTGTGGGTAAAATACCTGGTCTTGCTACTGCTTCTACAAGAGGGTGTGTTGTAGCGTTACTGAACGCTCCTTCTATGTCCAAAAAGGCGGACAGTGCTATCTCTTTATCCTCTATGGTTTTAGAGAGTAGTCTATTTAAATCATCCAGTGCCAGTTCTGTTGATTTGCCGGGTTGGTACGCGTATTGACGGTCGCTGAGTGGTTTAGCTTTCAAAGCGCTGTCTCTTATATGTCTGTCAATTAGCCTTTCTAGTGTTTTAAGTAGAAAGGATGACAGACTTATGGATCTGATGACTTAGAAGTGAAGTCCGTCTAACAAGAAGAACATCTAACAATTCTAAACAAAATTAAATGCTTAGTCTTTTTAGCAGAAAACAATAACAAAAGTAGTTGTAGTTTTTAGATCTACGATAATAAGCTTTAGAATGAATTTAATTATATAAAGTAACTAAATTAAACAGCTGCAGTAATTTAATAGTTCTGGTGTTTAGCACCTCTGCAATGATGTACTTTAAGATATGATAATCGTTTGTTCACCAAATTTATCTCTCTTCAAATTAAAGTTAATATAAATACCTATAAATGATAGCTTACCATACCTTTGACTGTTGCAAGCACAAAAATTTACCCTCAAAATTCTCAAGAGAATTGTTAAGACATAGAAACAACTTTTCATTTAGTTTTAATGATCAATATATGTACATGTTAAAATTGATGGAAGTAGTAGTAGATTGTAGTAGTAGATTCATTATAGTCCTGAACCTTTTATCGATAGTCTTCCATTTATGTTGTGAGAGTGCCATTCCTACCCTACTTATAATTGAGTTAGGTAAGAATCCACAGAACTAACTTTACAATTCAATCGTAGTTTTATGCGCAGAATAATCTTCTTACTCCATTGTGCCTTGATGCTGTTCTCTTCCTAACAATGTTGCCTCTTTTCCGGAACTACAATTCTCGCGGCTCTCCGGCACTTCAGCCTCCATTCGCATGCACATATCCTCGTTCCTATGCCAGGTATTCTATTGGGATTACTCATGCCACAATGTGAAATGCCACTGTGGGAGCCCCACGGAAGGCTGACGCCACTCTGATTAACATCTTCGGATGAAATTTCGCTGCTATGTTCACGTACATCTATTTCTTAAGTGCAAGTATTTCCCATAGTAAAATACACATGCCCCTTGTTTCTTATTCCCCTAAAGATAACTCCAACAGATTTTTTTGAAACAAGTACGAGTTTGTTTTGTTGCTTAGCCTATTAAGACACTCTTTCCCATTATACCCTGCACATTATATACTAAAACGCTAGCGTCCGTAGTTAGTTCTACATGGAAGATGCTGTCAAATAGAGCCTTCTAGAGTATAAAACCTAGTAGTAACCCTTGCCATTGTCCATTATTACCTATCAATTAGCTGAATTGAAAGCAATTTGTACATACACAGTAATTCATGCACACCATTTCTGCTTCCAACATTGAACGATGTCTTTGACTGCTTCAATTGTATGAATGAATTTCCAGTTAAGTCTCTGTTTCTTTCAATTTCTTTGATCAAGCGTGCCGTAATAATACCCTCATACAATTTACTCAAGATATTTAATAGGCACAGTGGTCTATTTGACAATGGGTCCCCTGTATACTTTCCCTTTTTCGATAGTAACTCGCCTTTAGCGATCTTCCACTCCTTCAAAAAAAATTGTAGGCTTAACATTTGATTTAGCCTACATAAAATCTATTTTCAATATGATATAGATCTAATTGAGTTTTACATTAAATTAATTTATATCAAAAATGACAAAGAATTGGTTATGGTATATCTGTCACTGTAGGAAACACAATTTGCGCCGAGTAAATATATACATAGTTGCAAACAGCAAAATGCTATCAGAAACTACTACCGTGTTTACGTTATCTTAGGCAGCCTGAAGAAGAATATTTTTTCGGGCTGATATTAAAATGAATGCTTAATTTTTTGCAAGTTTATTAACAAAATGTGGACCAAATTTACGCAGCAACGTTTCCATTAAAAAATATTTTGCTTTGATTTCATTTTTAAACTTTCATTCGGTTATTAAATGTCATAACAATGATGCAAGATAGATGCATACAGAAAAGCACTTTAGCATCTATACAGGATCTATATCAGGATATCTTCCATTTGAAAAGAGTATGTCGAGTACAATTTCATTCACGACACGGGCGACTTCTAGATTAGAAATATGTTGAAATGATAACTTGCTTAAAACCAACAAACTTTTGTTTAGAAATTTTTCTAAACTTAATGCAGTTCCAAAAATATTTAGGTGTTCCAGTACATTTGAATAACCCTATAATATAACTATATACAAAGCATCAAAATTAAGGTACTAAGGTACACAATTAATTTAAGGGAGTTAAATAATAATAATAAATAAAATTAAATACGGTATAGGTTACGAAATAATACAAATAATAAATTATTCGAAGTGCTACTTTCTAATTTCAGTACATCATCATATAATTAGTTATCTCAAGACAATTTTATGCAGACTTTCGATGCTATCACGATTACTGAACGTTGCTCTTCAGAACGTGCCATAGCTTATAGTTCAATCAATTTGAACCAATCACTTCAAGAAACGTTTTTACGGCAGTTATAAAATTTTCATGGCATAATTTTTTGCCGATATATCGCCTGTTTAATATTTATAGAAATTAGACACTAAAATGTAGTATTTTACATCTAATATAAAATCATATAATTCAAATTTAATCATATAATAATACCAATTTTGAAATAGACTGTATACAAACACAAAGATAGGTAGGTACTCATACCCGTCATTTTTAAAGATAGCAATTAAAGAGCTACCAGTCACAGACTTTACTTTTCCATTGAAAATGACGTCTATCTTTTACGATAACGTTTTAAAGTATCTTATTCGATAATGTATTTTAACTGAAAACTCTTAATTTGTCATATTTCTATCCTATAACTTTTACGAGCGAAACAAACCCAGCAGTCAAAATAATGTTCTAAACTAAGAACTAAAGTGCATTTATCTACATGTTTTACGTACATTTCTGCAGTTTTCTACAGATAAAAGTGCAGAATTCTCTGACTATCCTCCGTTTTAAAATGCTCCTTTTAGAGTTAAATATTTTACTGCTACTACACTATAAAAATTATATATTATCTCTGACAGCATATAATGCGGAAAATTACCTAGAAAGAATGTAAAACCCAGCGTATTGGGTTTGTCTAGTTTGCGTTTTGTCGTGGAGAACAAATCTGTTTATACAATAGAAGTATATTTGATTCCGAAGCGAAGGTTCCGTAGACAGAGTCACTAGTGAACTTCGTATTTTTATCAGTGTATCCATTTATAAATACCTTCCTACTAAACCTAAAATCGCTAATCAAAAAATTTTTACTCTTAAAACTTGTAGCTGAATGAAATACCCACCTAGTCTTGAAAGAATTCCCAGAAAATGAGCATACACATCCAAAAAAGAACAATAAATACGGAGCACAAGTACACAATAATTTAATAAGTATAAGTGTTCCAACGAAATACTAAAATTAACGTTACATATGTATATTCGCGTGACGGAAAACTAATTAGTCGAATAATTTTTCACATAGAAAAATTAATACTTAATAAGCTATCGTTATTTTCATTATTACAAAGTATCCAATTTATGTTTCAAAATCATAAATTGAGAAAAATCTTAAATTAATTATTATTTATCGAAATATTCGAAGTATGAAAAATCGCACTTATCTCATTGAATTCGAGAGCGACGTGAAGAGCGAAATACATATATAGCAAAAATTCGCGCACTGATATGTGACGTACGGTAATGTGCTGGTGTTCGCAACTCGAAACATCAACAGTTGAGAGATAGGGAACCGTACGCGGAGTGCGATCGTGAAGAGGCACTGCTACCGACCGACTGGCTATAATATTCTTGCCGAGAATGGCATACATCTCGTAGCAGACAAGTGGGTCACTGGTAACTCTCTCCCAGACGTACATCCCCTAATAGCACCATTCAGCTTTTGCGTCCGTCATTATACCGTATAAGACACAAAAAGAACTTTATTGATATGATTTCGTAATTGATCTTCTTCTGTTTATTTATTACTTTACCGCTTTATAAAAAAGTAACTGTTACTTTTTCATAAAGCGTTTCTTACAGAATTAGAATTATTAATGACGAAACTTTTATGAAGATTCATTAATTTAATTGTAGACAATTAAAGATATACATATGTAAAACATTTTATTTATGTTTACCTGATTATATTAAAGTGACTTTTCCACATCACATAGGTATTCTCAATTAAAACTCATTCGTTTTCTAAATCTTACAATTTATTTTTGTATGGCATGCAAATACTCGTACCCGTCGAAAATTTCTTATTACCAGTATCATAGGACATATGTAGGTATATTTTTATTATATTACATTCGATTAATTTTGTTCTAATTTCATTAATTTACACACAAGTCTAGTACTTGATGTTTTGAATATAGGAAGGGCATATAGGGCAGATAGTTTATATTAATTATTAAAAAAAATCTTCAAAACAGCGACAAACATGGTGAAAAATGAAAAGCACAAATATAATATTAAATATTTTTATTTTAGGAAAACAAATTAAAAATTAATGTAACATGCACATACATAACACAATGCGACTCGACTTAGGCATCAATTTCAAAATTACAAACATAACGTACAAGAGAAATTAGAAATCTAGTGTGCGACGACGTCGCGGCGGTTTTCGGTAGTCCTGGGTGCAACAGGTTAAAATATAAACACAATTGAAAATTGGCAGACAGAGAAGAGTCAACAAAATGTTTCGATTAAAAATAAAAAGGTATAAAAGTGATTACAACGAACTAAAAACAACATAATCAAGCATAAAGTTGGTGGCTGAGTTCAAGGAGAATCACAAGAGAGATTAAACGCATCCTACAGGAAGCAACTTGAGGTAATTGAAAATTTTACAAACGAATCAAGCGGAGGAGGGAGTAGAAACTGGACTTTAACATACACACACACTTTACACACATTTAAATTTAAAGTAAGAAAGAGGGTGGGATAATATTTAATAACATATTTTACAATATTTATTATTATATTTGTGAAAGTTATTTCATTTTTCACTTCTCTCGCATTTGACAGAACAAAGTAGATACAAACAACCAGACACACAAATTTAAAAAGAACTGACGAAAATAACGAAAATAGACAGACCTTCTCCGCATCAATTTGTTCAATCTATCATACAGAATTTTCTCACACTGTAGAAAGAGCGTACATGGTGACCCATTTTCGTATGTTTTTGGTGATTCCAGGGAACCTGTGAGGTAGATCAAAACAAAATATATGCCATCGAATGTAGCTTAGAAACGTACCAGGAGGATGTCCGAATCGTTTTTCTGTAGCACCTAAGGAAAACAAGATATAGGGCTGGACTAATTTTGCCAAAAATCAAGAATCACCCTGTAGTTCGAAGACGGTAATAAATAGCAGAATTCAGTTTGCGTCATTATTATTTTTAGGCAAAACTTGTCCTGAAACCGTAGTTCAGCTTCCCTGTAACCTTTGAAAATATACGAAAATGGGTCACGCTGGACACACATAAAAATTTTTGGGATAAACTATTATCTTTTAATTGGACATTACCATATACATAGATAAGCTTTTACACGAAAATATAATAAGTACTTCGAATCAAATTGAACGTGATATTTATAGTATTCCGACTGAGCTACATCAAAAACCCAATTTTGAGAGAAAGGTAATATAATTGTAGTTTACATAAAATAAATTTACTTAACACCATAAACACAAAAAATTATCGATAACTAAATAATTCGTTAATTAAAGGAGGGAATGTATGCAAACGCAAAACATTTTATCGACGTTCGAGAAAGTCAACACAATATTTAATCCGAAAAAATAAAAATGTAAATTACAGTGATTTATTTCCGGCACGTTCCCATACGAAAATTTTGTTAAGATAGGGGGAGCATTCTTATTCTAGAGCAAATGACAACTATTCTGAAAGCATTGGTCGGGTCAAATGGATTCTTCATTTTATTTACAGATTTTTTATTAATAATAGTAGCCGGAGTACTGACATCAATAGGGTGGCATAGGTATAGGCACAATTTATTTAATTAGGTTACATACATGTATGTACATACATATACAGCGTGTTCAAATTGAAGTCGGCACTATTGCTAACTTTATTACTACTAAAGATACGATGTTGGTTAAATGACCAAAGTAGTAGCGTTTTTTCTTCCGCTTACGATGGTAAAATTTTAAAAACAATTGAACTTCGGGTTTTCGAGATATTAAAAAAAAACATTTTTTTAAATGGAATACCCTGTATATTTTTGCACATTTTGAATGTCAATTTAATTTCAAACAAAAGCTATTAATACATAGACACCCAAAAATTAACAAATAAACGAAATACAAGCATTAATGGAAAATCATCCCATACCTTTCTAACTTTTCCAGTAATAGAAAAAGAATTATTGAATAGGTCCTGATTGAGTCTTTCCAGTGATATAGAGATGAAATAAAATCGATAGTGATAACTACTTACGGATTCTAATACTCATCAGATACTTATATTAGTATACTATTAACCATTTTTATAAAATAAGTGATCTTAGAATTGATAAATCATAAAAATATAAATCAAAACTTTAAATAGTCCTACGCTGTTAGCGAGCTCGTTCACTTGCCTTGTTACCTAAATAAAGTAATAAAACTTTCGATTTCGTTGCATCACTCGTTTTAAAAATGTGTTGATTTACCTTAAAGGGAACGCCATTAAACATGCTGCTACTAGTGTTATGAAATTGGGCGTGAATACTACAAGGTTAAGTACATAGCTATTAAAGTCGAACGATGAAAAATTAAACTAGGGCGTATGTACGAGTATATATGAAAAATATGACACCATCTATAAATTTTAACTTTTCTTCTTATCATTAATCGTTAAAGACGTTATAATATGCACATTAAAAAAACTGCAATGAATTTATTTATTTTTTAATTTCTTCCGATTGTGAAGACATAATTGAATCAAAATTATTATTATTATAATTTGAAACAGTATTAGAATATCATCATATTCTCAACACATTAAAAAACTCTTATTTGTACTTGAAATTCTTAGATATATTAAATTGTTATTGTAGTTGACGTTTTTGTTTTAATTTTTTTTTAAAAAGGGTTCCCTGCACTTTGGAAGAGTACAGAGACATGATTATGTATTATGGTGAATGTCGACCAATAAACAAGATATTCATCAGGACATGTTCCTAATGTCAGAACATTTATTGACGTATATAGATGTTTGAGAAATGGTGGAAAATAAATTGAGAATAAGAACCCGAAAAATCAGTTCAACTGAACGGAATGTTAATTGTGAATCAGTTAAAAAAGTTTTCAGAGAATAGGTTTTATATAGGTAGGTATAATCGAGAATACCTAATTAGTCCAAATCCATTGCCCAATCGATTGATTTTTGTTTTAATAAACTAACCACTTCATTAGAAAATGACTCAAAGGATGTACTACATGCACGATGGCACATCAGCTCGCTTTTATCGAACAGTAAGGAAATTTGTTCAAAAAATATTTCGAACTAAATTGATTAACCATAGAGAAGCTACATTTTTCGTTTTGGTGGTTTATGAAATATGAAGTGTATGTCGTAGAAATAAATAGTGAACAGCAATTTTGGAAAAGGATTATGGAGTCTGCTTTAAATTTTCCATAACTCGCACTACCAACTAGCCAGAAATACTATTGCTTTCTCTAGAAATATCGTCTCTCGGTGCTTTAATCGTACATGTTTTATAGATTTTATCTTTTAAGCAACTTGACAACGGTAAATCAGCGAGTGTTAAATATCACGATCTTCCTAGATCATTTTTTTTTAATGTGTAGTGGGTGCTTAGTTGCAGTGACTCCGTAAGCTGTATTACTTGTCTGGCTATCACTGCAACTCTTGCGGTGTAGTTTTAGTGTGTGTAAGTTGTGTTAAAATTAATGTGATCATACTTAGAAATCAATTGATTTTGAAACTCTTGGAGAAAATTGCGACTAGCTATTGTACAGACAGTGGCTTTATGTTGACGAAACCAGAGGATTATTCGTCACAATCTTTGCAATTTGCATACCAAGAAATTCTTATAAGATATAAACATAAGATTGAGAACTTACAGTGTCTATTTGACTATTTTTTTCATGGAAATAAGTTCGATTAAAGCCAAATACCGAAATTACACACTACAATGTAACTTCTTCGGCATAAATTGATTTTTGGTGAAGTTGTTAAAGGTCTTCGTACACCCAATTTCTAACATTTTGTTTATTATATAAAATCTATTTAAATGGAATGTACTTATGTACTCCACACCCACTAAACTAAATGCTTGTTTTGACTATAACTGCATTGGTTTGAATTAATGTATATCTTAAAAAAAATTCGGAAGACAATCCAATAAAATTAATTTGTGCCGATCCAGTTGGCTTGGAAATAAAATAGAGTAAATTAATTATAAAATGAATGTAAACAATGTTGTGCAAGCTTGTTAGTCGTAAAACTGTTGGTGGGATGAGTACATAAACCAGAAGGGTATCACGTTTATAAATTTACCTAAAAGCGGGACGACTCAAGGCTTTAAACCGAATTAATGAACGAAGATTAATTGAAAGATTAAAAAACACATTAGGAATGTCAAGTAAGTTATCTCGAAGACATCATATTACACGCTCAACTATTAATCGGACATTAGCCAGATATAATCTAAATTATTGTAAAAAAAGAAAGGCTCCAAGATACACAGCCGCTCAGTTCAAAAGAATTGCCAGGTATTGCCGTTCTTTGAAACGCATTCATTTTCGTGATTCTATAGGGACAATATACAAGACGCTCCTATAACAATATCAAATTCAAAAGCAAAGTCGAGTTTGAAGACACAATTCTAGTGTGGTGTACCATTTCAGTGGCTAGTATTACACGGCTACTTGTTGGACTTGTTCAAGGTGAAGCCATCAATGCAGATAATTACCATTTACCACCTACGAAAATGTCTCACAAAAAGAATTATAAATATACATTATTTCAACGACCAAATAATGTTTTGGCCTAACTCTGCATTGTGCCATTACACCAAATCTGAAGCCCATTGAGGAATATTGGTCTCATTTGAGCAGAAAGGATGATGGCGGTTGAGGAGTCCAAACTGAGTAGTTAAGACGTAGGATATTTTAGAAAACTCGGGAAGTCAACGCTACTACTGTCCAGAGACTGATGGGCTATGTAAGAACTAAATTACGCATCATAGAAGAGCATGGACCTGTATCCGTCATGTAAATGTTATGTTTAGTTGTGTTTAGAGTCTGTACGAGTAATATTGTTAAAATGTAAAAAAATAGAAGATAATATAAAAAATTCGACTTAGGCTTTACTTTATGAGCAAATTTAGGATTCATTCACCAAGAAAATAACGTATTCCTTTTATCAAGTTTTCCCACATCATAGCTTGAATATTGTTTTTAGGTTAGGGTAGTTGTGAAACACAAAAATAAAATGTAATCTCCAACCTGTTCTCACAATTTTTTATATGAAATTACAAAAGAATTGTTTTGGTAGGACTGATTTGCCAAAGAGATAGTAATCACAATTTCACAGGTAACATTTAAATTGTATTCTTGACATTCTCATGGCATATATTTGCTCCACTCCCATGCACTTTTCAGCAGGATAATTACGACTCATCGCTTTTATTTGCCTACATTTCACAACAGGAATGATTTATTTTTCTATAAAATACGGCATACTGTGCTTTCAGAAATATCCAGCTGCTAACTAATACCCAATCAAGATATTTTCGGGTTCTGTTCGACACTCTTTCAAAATTATTTATTATTCGCTGAATTGTTTTTAGAGCGGGTCGTGATTGATAATTCTCATAAAAGCGCTCTATTATTTGCCTTAAGGGTATTTCCTGTGATACCACTTAATAATTTGTTTTCTTTGAACTAAATTATAAACATCCATTATTTTTATAACATATAAATACCAAACTAACAAACTAAATAAATACTTATGTATGTATCTTACACTAAACTCTGCAGAAAACCTAATAGAAACGACGACAAAACACTAACTCGAATATGTTTAGCAAAAAGAAGAATGAGACAATTAACAGATTAGGATATAATAAGAAAATGCAAATGAAAAGAATATTGTTTCAACAAGAATAATAAAAAAATGAAAATGTAATAATATATCGCAAAGCGCTAAAACATATGAGACAACTACCTTCTACAATGCCTAACTGGAGACTGCAAATATCCAAATATTCATACGTATTCTCTGCAACATGTATCGGCGCCGGCGCGGCATATGGACTTAACTAAGACATACCGTTCAACTATCGATATAATATTTTGATTACTTGCGATGCAATGATCTGTATAAGAATATTATGCATCTATTTGAATGTAATATAAACAAACACATAAAACAGGAATTTAGCATCAATAGATTTTTACATTATTTATACAGATTAGTCTATTTAAGTTGGCAATACACTATCTATGACAGTCGAACTTAAATTGACAAATTATTTATAATTGTTTTTCTTTACATCAAATTATTTACACACATTAGCAAAGCTTCGTTAATTTCCCACTAGTTAATTTTACAAAACCATATTTTATAAGGTTTTCAAAATTCTTCTTACGTGCTACAGTTGGAGTTCTTGTTATATTACGTAGTGTTAATATGTAAATCAATTTATATCCAATGGATATCTTCTAAGAACTTCGTGTATAAGCTGATACGAAACAGTATATACTTTTATCATGGTTATTGGGTTGATACTGATATCAATAAGACAATAAAGAAGGTTAAACAAATCTGTGCATAACACTACGATACTCTGTATTATTAAAATTATGTATGTACAGGGTGTCCTATTTTGGGCACTTTTCCAGGGTATCTCAGTTATTAATAACAATAGAGACTTGCGGTTTTCGTGATAGTTTCGTACTTTTTTGTGAAACGAAAGATGCCTCAAACAGAATTTTGCTATCCCCCTAGTTTTTGAGATATAGGGTAAACTTGAAAATTTTCAATTCACAAACATCTCTCGTATCTCAGTTGCTATGGAAGTTAGTGAAAAAGTAAAAATGGAATATCATCCAGTTTTTTACGAAGAATCCAGTGGCGTAGTTAGTCTTTTTCTAAGTGTAATAATTTTCAAGTTATGGACCATACTTATGATTATTTAAACGGAACACCGTATATATTATTTTTTATTTCGATTGCGCATAATTTGGGGATATCAAAAATATATAGTTGTGTATATTTAGTTACTTTCGTGTATAATATTAAGTGACATAAAATTTAAGAGAGAAATCTACTAGTACTATTACCTACCTACTTACTATATTCTAAAATTAATGATTTCTAATTTAGTTTCATATTTGTTTTATTGCAAGGGTTTCAATGTATTGTCAACGTGCTTTGTTCTAGTGTTTTCTTGCATGTAATTAATAAAATATTATGGTTAGTAAGTAATTAATAGAAAAGTCGACATCTAACACATCATTTCTTAATGATGAATACGATGAAGGCTGCTAATAAGCTGGTGTTCGTGATTTATAATTACGTTGTACGGATATACATACATATGTATATTTAGAATTTTCTTTGCAAGTCGTTCAGCAGCTACTAAGGCATAAATTGGGCTGACAAATATGGAAAGTAAATATGAACTATTCACGATTTTCTTACGGAAGCAAAGAAATTACAAAAAGAGCAACAATACAGAAGAACAGGAATATAGAAAATCAAATTAAAAACAATAACACGCTACATTACTGAGCATTACTGAATGTATCATATGTTCAGAGAAAACAATTAACGTAATAACTTTACACACAAAACGCAGTAGTAATTCTGTTTGTAACTCTATTATCTTGACCGAGCTAGGCCACTAGTGATTAGCGCATTTGCTTCGTAGTCTGACTGTGCCGGGTCCGAATTCTGGTATTTTTTTCAAATTTGAATTTCTATAGTTTCCCAAATTCCACGACAAAAACGGAAAGGTAACATCTTAAATCGATCTACACAGGGCCTCAGTGACTCCGTAAGCTGTATTACTTGGGCGTAAGTTGTGTTTTAATAGAAAGAAGAAATAAAAAGGAAGCATTCTAAAAAAGAAAGAATATTCTTTTGTCATATATTTATGTAATTTAATGCTTATAAATCAAAATAGTTTAATCCAGGCAGAAGGCGTCCTCAATTAACAAATTATATATTTACGTGATTTTTCAAAGAAACTGTTTATTACCGAATACGACATGCATCTCTAATGAGAACGAATAAAAAGAGTATTTTATAAATTACTAACTTTCTGTCCGCGCTTTCACTCTCATACACTATAAGATTTGTCAATTTTTTTAGAAAAGTGACCGCAATTTTTTTATCTTTGGTGCGATGGTTTTCAAAATCAATATCTAGACGACTGACCCTTCCGAACTTAATTATGTGATCAAAATTGAAATAGTAGTGGCCATTTTGAACATTGTTGTACTAAGTACTGATAACTGTAAATATGTTCATTTCCTGTTTTCTCAATAAAAGATCAAGCAAACGACCGTCAAAGTTACAACAACTAAATAATAATAATAATAATAATAATAATGGACTTTATTACAGAGGCGGAGTCCAGCTAAAGCGATCTTACTAAGTGCATTCGTATTACTTTAATTCTAGTAAGATTTTCAGGTGTTCCATGAACAATAACTGTGGTCACTGCGACCGTTTTACTACAAATTTATTGTGTCCTCTACCACTACGGTTTTCCCAGTTAGGCGAGGACTATAACTGCATTCAAGTTATAGTTATAGTTACAGTGGCGTAGCGAACGGTATCCATTCGACTTCAAATACACACACATAGACATGTACACTCGACACGACTTAGTCTTCGAACGGTTTTATTAAGCGACAGTACGGTGTCTTTGTCAGTCCACCCCCTCCACATTTAACGTAACCGTTTCTTCGATAATCGTAACGTTACGTTACGAAAAATACGCTATTATCCATATCGAAGAAACGATCTCGTTAAATGTGGAGGGGTGGACTGAGAAAGACAGCACACTGTCGCTTAATAAAACCGTTCGAAGACCAAGTCGTGTTGAGTGTACGTATTAATGTATGTGATACAGAGAGGAGAGGCTGTTATGCATGTACATACAAAGCAGGTATGTATTTGAAAGAGAGAAACACATTCCTCGATCGCTTTTGTAAATTTCATTAGAGAACTTTGTTTCGTTTTGAATATGAGAATTTTATTTTAGTATGGATATTGTTATTCGACCGTGTTTTTGTTAATCAAAAAAATATATATTTCCTGACGAAGTCACAGAGTATGACGAAATATTGAGTAAATATTTTTATTAGTAAAATGACCGCATAACCCGCAGAGATTAATTGATTGATTTTATTTTAGTTACAATTTTTATAGTTTTGTTTCAGTTCAATGTTATTGCATGGATATGTAGCTATATCATTTGGAAAACTAGATAATCAAGCTACATGTACTAATTTCTAAAAGCAAACGTATATGTTTTACCGCACTAGTGCGGTAAAAATATTACAACAACTACTTCGTAAGTAGGCTTATGAAACTAGCCTTTCTATTATTTTTTTACAAACATAATTTTAACATTAAACGCAAAAATATTTGTATTAATTATGAAAGAAGAGACTGTTGTACGATACTTGTATCGTAATGTGTGTTTACCATACTTGATGGGTTATCCAACTCGCCTTCAGCTCCTTTGACAATTTTTTCATCATGCATCATAAAATTAAACACTACGATACACATATGGGAAATATCTACTGCACGATAAGTTAAAAAACATGAGCATGTCATAAACTACAGCATTAAGCATTTTTGTGATAACGAAATACTTTCTAATGTTGGGAGCTATTATTGAATTACGTTATATATTCTGTATCGGTATGACAAGAGACTCTTTGGAGAATGTGACGTTTCTCCTGAAATTATTAAAATGGTCCCCAAACAAAACGAATACAATAGAAGAGACCCATCCATTGACTTCTGTTTCAATAGCTAAGCTATTGTATTCTTTTTTTGGAGCATTCTTTAAATAATTTCAGTTGAAACGCCACATTCTTCAAAGAGCATCTTACCATTCTACCATACCAATTCGGAAGATCTAAAGCAAATTTTATAATCGCTTCCAAATTTAGAAAGTATTTGATTGTCTTATATCGTGCGGACCACAGTAGATAGAAAAATATTGTTTATATATTTACATAAGTTATATTCTTCTCATATTTATGAAAAAACCATATATGTTACACATACTGTTTATGTAACAATTGTATAGACTAAAAATGGCAGGTGTACACATAGCATAAAGTGATTAAAAATTAAAAAAAAACATTTTTTTCGTACATTATTAAATTATATTTAAAAAAATTAATTTATTTTTCTTTAAAAACGACCACTTCCTGGAAGCTAATCTTTTATGAACATTTACTATCCATCAGACTATCAGATAAAACATCGACAGCAAAGGCATTTTTCTATATCTTGACCGACTACGGCCTTTGCTATAAATATTAAGGACGCAATAGTATGTATACATAGATGAATGCAGATATAAAATGTGAAATGAATGAATCACCGAAAAATATTAATTGCAGTTTAATTGCTTTGTCTGCTAGCGATTCTGTTCAAAGAAGAACCTTTATAGTAACTAAACAGCCTCTTTTGCATTGGAATTATGCGACTTCCTACGACCTCTCATGGTGAATTACATCTACATAGATACTGGAGATATTTGACATTTACATTATTGACCATGTTTAGATTAAACATAATTATTTTATGTATTTTCTTTAATTTTTTTCGTCTCTCTCGAATTTCTTAATGATATAAAAGGCTATTCACGGAACTGGTTCGTTAGAACTATTCGAAGTTCCTAAAATCCTACAATTCTGAAAACTTGTAATTACGGGTAGTGTCATCTAGTTTCATTGGCGAAATTATTTACGCTTTTGTATCACTTCCGGTTTACCGGAAGTTCAAGTTAACTTTCTTAATTTATATAGCAGGATATATTTTTTATGAGATTTTTAGATTTCTCATGTAATTCTGCATTAAAACTTACTAAGATACATTATAACCAAAATCAGCTGTTTTTGAGCTATTCGCTTTTTTCCAACAACAGGGCCAACTGCAACGTTATAAGATTTTTCGAACGCTGCAAAATAGTCTTCTGTTGCCGCAATGATTTCTCCAGTTGACGCGAACCGCTTGCCACCAAGCCATTTCTTCATGTTTGGAAAAAGAAAAAAGTCACAGAGGGACAAATCTGGCGAATATGGTGGATGGGGCAACACTTCGTTTCGTAACTCAGCGAGTTTTGCTGTCGCAATTGCCTATGAGTGGGCCGAGAAGTTATTATGATAGAAAAGGGTGTTTTCTTCGCTAGGTATGATAATACTGACCCGTTATGGTTCACCTTCTCCAAATAATCAAAAGATGATGCCTTTCGAATCCAAAAAAGTCGTCGCTAGAACATTTCCGGCTGATGGAATCGTCTTTCTTTGGTGCACCTTCGCCAGGAGAAACTCACTGTGCTGACTGACTTTTGATTTTCGGTATGTAGTGATAGATCCATATCCCATCAATAGTCACATAACACCGCTTAAACTCATTCGGATTACGCTTAAACTTGTCCAAACATTGCGTTGAAGGTTGCGACGTGCTTCCGTTTCTCATCAATCGTCAGCAGCCGCAGCACCCATCTCGTCGATAGCTTTCTAATACCCAATTTGGCGTGTACGATATTTTTTACTGGTTCATTTGAGATGTTTACCATCTCAAAAATCTTCCTTATCTTCCGGCGGTCTGCTAACACAATAATCATTTCATCTGTAGTGACCTCAACGGGACGACCGGGGCAATCCTCATCAAACGCGGACGTGGATAACGTGACCACGTTTAAATTCACTGAATCGGTATCTGATGGTAGTCATCAATGGTGCATGATCGCTGTAAACTGCTTGCAACTTTTCACTGATTTATGCACACGTTTTCCCATCCAAAAAAGAAATCTAATCACTGACCGATATTGTTCTTTTTCCATTGCAAAAATACCTACACTAACTCACCTTCAACAGCTATAAAAACTAAAGTACTCGATGAATCTCGCTGAAATTTTGTCAGGCGTGAACTAAAGAATTGTACTCACCGTCGGTAATGCAGGCTTTCACACAAAACGCCATCTGTCACCAAACACGAGTACTTATCCTACCCCCTTCGTAATTCTCTATCATTCATTATTAGACATATTAGCTTGTACCTATTTTTTACGATTTCCGAGTTATAAGTGCTTTTCTGGTGAAAATCCAAAAATATGCCTTTTTAATGCGTTTAAAATATTTGAATGTCAAAATAATTAATATTGTGTATGTACTATACGTAAATACACATAGTTTATATCTGTCAAGCAAAATAACAAATGAAATACATAACAGAAAAGAAACGACATTTTAGATTTATTTTTCGTTCATGGGGAATGTAGTAGAATTGGAATAATAACTGCAAAGTGAGCTAAACATATCAAGTATATTTTTCACATTATTCATATAAATTTGCCATGTTCTGCATGTACACTGAAACCTTCAATAGTGATCCATTTACTTGGAATTACACATGTGAGCTATTTTTTCGTACATAGTCTACCATGAATACAAAATTGTTTCTAACAGGTACCTACATAATTCTTAACTTTAAACATTTCTTGTTACTTCATTCCACTCGGCAACCTTATTCTTCCTATTCCGATATTGTCCGTTGCATTTAAAAAAGTGTGGAGACCATTACATTTAAGTCCTTTCGTACCCTGCGTAGTATAACAAATCATTAACGTATACTTGCTTACAGACATAAATAAATTACGTCAAATTTCTAGCAGAACCATTTATTTCCATGGTGGAGGTTCATTAAATCCTATAAAAGAAAAGCTTTGTCTGCCTAAGCTTATGCATATTCCAAAATCAATCATCGCCGTATACCTAGATATACATACATGCGTACATATACAACATGAAGAAAATAATCCTGAGACTCTCGTTAATCTAATCTAAATTACTTACGTAGTAATGTCTGCAGGCTGGAGTTAATCACAACAACTAGATAGATATAGCATTACGGCACGGAACCATTTCTTTTGCATCATCTAGGTCGATCAATAAAATCTGTCGATTAAAGTTACGATATAACAAAGCCGATAACAATGTACAAAAGGCAATGTAATTATATTATTCTACAAACGAAAATAAAGAAATTTAAATATATTATGATTTAATAATCGTTTTAGACTTACAACGAACACACTACTGTCAATATTTCTTTTTTATTTTCGATATAGTATAATTTCGCATAATACACACTCACACAGAGTCCACCATGGAATCTCATTTGTAAAAATAATAATTGGATTCAAGTAAAATATTTAAAGAGCTACTCATTATGCAGAATGCATTAGCACCGACACACTGTCAATTCTATGTTAAAAAATGAGTTTAAATGTTTCAATATGCGAACGCTTGCAAGATATTTACTAATATATGTAAAGTGCCAAATACATAATTAAAATTGTTCTTCTATGTCCGGAGTGTTATTCAAAATACCCAGTTTGTTTTAGGTTTGATCTTTTTTGTAGCTGTAGTAGGGGAGATAGGTCTTGAATCATCTTTGAAACTTCTGCACTACTTTAGTTCTTGTTACCTTCTTCGGATAATAGAGTTTTTGAAGTATTTTGCTGTCTTGGCGTAGACGCCATGGAATTTAAACAACCTGTTTCAGAAGATTTGGTTGGATGTCTGTCTGTGTTCTCATTGTTTTCGGACATTGGAATATCAGTCGTTTCAGATGGCGAAAACATCCAGCCCGGAAAGATAGCCTCATTCAGAGGAACCAACCCAGTTGCTCTAAAACCGCTTGCGGCTATGCCCACCGTTGCCGCCGATACATATGCATTGTTAAATAGTTCACCAGCTTGGTAGTGAGTAACGGTTCTTCCCGGGTGTGCACCCAATCAACATCTAACTTCTTGATTATAATAACTGGTAAGAGGTCGGAAAAAACCCACGTCGAGCGGCTACAAACGGTGAGTGCAGTGGACAGGTAAACAGAATAATATAATATTATTTTCCTTTGCACATGTCAGCACTTCTAAGTTCTTATGGCTACTATGGCCATCAAGTAAAAGTAATATTGGTTTTTCTTTTGATGGGTTAGTATATCTTTTAAACTGCTGCAGCAACTTTAAACATACTTCGCAATTCATCCAACCCTTTTCCTGTGCTAGTCCTATTGTACCGGTTGGGGCCAGTCAGCTCTCAGATCAGTCAGTTCTGTCTTCATGTTTTTCCGGGAGAAAATCATCGCTGGTGGTATAAAATGACCTACAGCATTCATACAGCAAACAACTTTAAAGTGATATCCCCTTTCCGCACTAGTTAATGTACCTACTTGTTTCCTACCACGTTGTGCCAAGTTTTTTTCGGTTTTATTTTGCACAGTTGAGAATCCAGACTCATCCATGTTATATATTTGCTCGGGATTGATATCATTTTCGTGAATTACTTTCTTGTAAGCTTGAAAAAACTTATTAACTTACACTTCATTCAAACATTGTGCTCTAGCCAATGAAGTTGCTTCTGGTGACCGTACACTCAAACTAGGATTTCGTTGCATGAATTTATGATAACAATCCCAGCCCGCTATTCTCTTTTCTTCGCTAAATTTGTGATCTACGCCCATTTTCTTTTTCGCTAACTGATATGCTAGCTTACGTACTTCCAAGGGAGTAAATCCAAAAAATCAGTTGGCCATTTTTTTTATATGTTCGTCCAATTCTTTTTCGACTTCTGGGTTAAATGTAGCTGTAGCACCACCTTAAAAGCCTTTATTCGCGCCTTAGCTACCTTATTTTTTTCCAAAACTCTTTGACGAAGCGTACTTTTACGGACGTCGTAAGTTCTTGCTGCCAACTTCCATCACATATTTTTTGTTATACTTATTAACTGCTTTTATAGCATCCTTCATATTATCCTCATTCCACTTTTGTCTGCTACTACTTCTGTTTACCATGGCTCAGTAAAGCATCTAAACAAAAAAATAATGGAAACAATTTTGTAACCATTCGGGTATGATGGCACACTGTTCCAACATAACCGGAATGTCGGGGTTCCATCATACCCGAACAATAACAATTTCAAATTTTCCGCTATAAAATCGAAAGCACCTATTATAGACGTTTATACAAGTTACAGTAAATTACGTTAGGATCATACTTGAACCGGGAAAATAAACAACACCGGTGTTAGTATTATTCTTGTCAGGAAATACATTTAAAATATAGTAAATAAAAAGTTTTTGGCGTAGCTTTTTCGACAAATCCAAATATTTCATCAAATATGTAAACAATTAAGCCCACGTTACTGGGCTCCTTGCCGATCAGAAAGCAATGTTACCAAGTAAGGAAATATACAAAGTAGCAGTGGTGCCATCATAGCCGGAGGTCCATCACGGCCGGATCTCCCCTATACAACTCACTTAGTGGCAGTTGTTTTAGTTTTTAAAAGTGCATTGCCATAACAACTATTCTTGTAACTAAACTATATCAAGTTCTTGAGAACCTATATTAGCGAATATGTCGGAACCGACATGATTTTGAGCACATGCTTATCAACACTTTTAAACTCATTTTGTAACATATGTACATATATGGGACTCTGACAGCTTGTCGGTGAAGTTCTGACTGTACATACACAAAGCCAATTACAAACCACCTTTCTATTTCCTTATTTAATATACAGAGTGTCCCATCAATAAAAGACGGAGTAACACTAATCGAATGGTGGAATGCTAAAAACAGTAAATCCAAAATATGAAATCTTTATTCTTACGCATACGACAGAAAAACAAATAAACAATTCAGTTGGCCTTACACCGTGCCGGACGAACGCAATATAACGCGGACAGATACCGCACGCATGTATGCATCATATTGAACAAGATATGCAACGCGAGTCCGATAGATGCTAGATAGAAGAATTATGGGACAAGATGTGTCTGTACAATGAAGTAGATAGAAATGGAAGAGCAGTAGAACGTTTGCACATGAAATTTTTGTCGTTCGTCATATTAGGTGATGAGGGAAAGGGTGTTTAGCTTACGCGAACGAGGCACATTACACCCACGCCCACGTTAAAGTATGGGTGGTGAAAGAACACAGAGAGTTTTTCGCCTGGAAGAGCAACTCCTGGAAATGGTAGATGCGAATCCAGGTATAAACACGCGAGCTGCAGCAATACAAGTTGAAGTGTCCCGATCAACGATCCCCCGAATCCTCCGCAAGGAATTATATTTTTCGTAAAAAACAAAAAGATCAACTTGGAGTTTCTTTGAAACGAAAATGTTTTTGTCGTATATCAACTAAACTTCTATTTAAGATTTTCAATACTTTCTAAACAACTAGTAAATGAAACATAAAATTCAAAACAAGAATGTTTACCTGAGATACATTATTACGGGTCGTTCTAAAGGTTAACAAAGTTTCTAAAAGTTTGTTAACCTTTAGAACGCCCATTTTACAACTCATTACTTGAGATGTCAATAAAAACCTTTTGTATGCAATCGTTCTCCTCAGAGAATAAGAATAAGGTACTCTATATGGATGGTGTCCGTTTGTTATAATACATTTTTCGCGAGCGAACCTAGCAGGGTTATTTTACAATTAAAACAACTCTGTGTACAAAAATTTAATTTCAGCTAGGATTTTTGCATATCCCTACAGCGAACCAGATAAGCTGATGCTAATACAACAATATTGAATTCAAAGAATAATGCAGAGCTAGAGGGTATACCATCTAAGCTGTTACAACGAGCTGCTCCAGTTGTTGTTAGATCCTTAGCTCACCTACTGAACTTCGAGCTCTTCAAAAATTTAGAGTACCATACCTTTGAGCTCTTCAAAAATATTCGAGTACTATAACTTCGAGTTCTTCAAAAATATTAAAGTACCACGCTCTGTAGATTGCAAAAAAAAAAGTTTAGAAGGCAACCATTCAGTTAGTTCTACATAATATGGTTTCAGACGTAATTATTCTACATCAACGTCAACCACCCATCTTGCATTAGCTAAGTGGTGCAAACCTTGAACAGACAATGTGACAATGATTTACATTTAAAGGCTAGCAATACATGGTATACTGTTTTCCAGACGTCCCAAACTAAAGTAACCAGATTAAATATAGACTTGTGTACTTTGATATTGCAGCATCAGCATTTGATTAAGCTTCTTAGATTGGAATTGAAAGAGTACCTTAATTTTAAATAGCACTGTAATAACTTTACTAAGAAACTGTATAGTTAGTATTAGTTAATCAGATTTTTAATATACATTTTGAGCATCGTTTATGTAATTTCATTCTACTACAATGGGGGAGAAATAACATGATACGAACAGTCCAATCCTACCTAAGATAGAGAACATTGTAAACCAAAGAAAAATTAGATTCATTTTTAATTCCTTCGTTTATAAATGGGACATATCTTTGCGACGTCCATCGAAGAGGTAGCTTCTAATGAACATTATATTTATTACTAGAGTGGACCAATTCGGAACGAAAGCAGAAGCGTGACTAATGAATTGGTTCCCGCGTGCCCCATCGCACATACGATTACATAGTATGTTGTCCACGGTCATGGTGTGTGCACCTATAATAGTAACAGAAAAGTGTATTCTGTGTATTTAATAATCTTGAAGAAGCGTACAGTAGAAAAACCGCTATCACGCCTCTGCTTTCGCTTCGAATTGGTCCACTCTATGTAACTTCTTTATTCCATATTTTAATTTACTTTCTCATTACCGATAACAAATTTGTCATATTTAAATTTAACGCCTCCTGCATATCTTTAGGAGGCAGGAAATTTCGTTCACATTATTGTGCAGCGATGGGAGTAAATAAAAGCATTGTAGAATATCGAACTGCTATTGTTAAGACATCGAAAGTAGAACGCCGATAGATTGTGCAAATACTCGCAAAATCTTTAACCACTAACAATATTCATTGACATTTAATGATACCATGTGACACTAAGCGAGGAATATTGTATACATATACTACATTAAATAAGATCGAATCGAGCTCAAACTGACAACTTTGCAAGTCATCCTCCTATTACGTTATCCTTTTTCAATACGTTACTTTTAATAGAAAAAGAACATTTATCTCGAACATTGCCGAGGTATAAATGTAGAAGACGTATAAACCAATATATATCACCCATCCTTATCTAAGAATTTATTTCGTTAAGCTTCTAGCGTAAACACTTTATCTAAGCTAAACGCATTACACAACTTGAATTTTACGTTCTAAACACTTCTGGGACTATGAGTAAAGTGTAGCATTAGTGGAATTGCGGCAGGAGTCACGGATGTCAGCAGGTGTACTGTCAGCGGGAATCGCAAACTGGCCGACACCGATTTCGTGACAGAGGTGAGATCGCAATGCCGAACTCGGTTGATGACTCTTACTGAATTTCTTCATTTGCATATACTGGGTAGTTCACGATAATTATGTACCTATTGTATAAGGCCACGGAAAATTAATTCAGAATGATTAATACTTCCAGGCATTACTAATATGTTGTTTCGCTGTATAGATTCATTATTTATTAACCAGGCAATGATTTGATTATATAGAAAGCGGATCAATTCATCATAACATGAAATGACACTAAATATGTATAAGACAAAAAATGTGAATATTAATTAAATGTATCCTACTCAATGTATACAACTTACATAATTTACTGATAACAAAAAAGGGTTGTTAGATAAGGATTGGTAAACACAGCTGTCCACAAAATCTTGGAGCACGGCAGTGTTTCTGACTATAAACATATCGGACCAAATAAATATCTAACCATTGTGGTGGTTCGACTGCATGGGAATATATGGCGCCATAAAATCTTATCAGCTAAAGTTGCTAGATATAGGTATAAAGTACCGAAATAGGTAAGAAACTTGTGTGAGAGAGAGAGAAATACATTTTGGACCCAAATGACGATAATGATAGCTAGTACTCGTAGTATTGCTAGTAAAGCTCATTGCGTTGCGCATGTTTGATAACGAAGCATCACATCCATGACATAATATGTTTGGCAGTTTCTAAAGTGGAATGTCCACATACTTCAAAGCCTCTACTCGCTTCCAAAAGAACAAAGTGGCATAAAGGCTTGTGAATTTTTATACATGAGTGCTTTGAAATGAACCACAAACCACAAAAAACTATACTTGAACATTTCGTTTAAAGAGCCACTTCTAGCTAGCTCAGCGGTATGTATTCACTTCAATCAACTTTGAACACAAAGGTGGTAAAAACATGAATTCTAATTTCGATGAGCATGAAAAAAGAGTATTTATTGCTAAAAAGCAATTCAAACAATAGCCTTCCTCCTTATGACTGGAGGGTTCTAAATTTAAAGACTAATTGGAACTTACATAATTTTTGGAAAGGCTGACCCATACATTTTCGCGTACAACGTTCTCCAGCACCAACATATTTTCTCCAGAAAAAAGTGTTAAAGGATAGTAGTACGCATTAACTTGAAAAGTTAACATAAAAAATATTTCTACTTACGTAAAGAAGGATAGATCCTTATTTTGTGATTTCACATAACATTCCAATACTAAAAACTTCAGTGGTCAAGACTTATTCAATAAGCTGTTACAGCTAACACAGATCTGCTTCAGTCTTGGGACAGTGAAATCACTTCTAGGGCTATATTAATGAGGCAACTAACCTCCTCACCACCTCCTCACTAGATCTCTAATCTATGTACTTTACTTTAAAATGTTGATTTTTGTCTCAATTTCTTGTCAGTACCTACTGTTGAGCAATAGCCACACTTTCAAGACAATACTTCGCAACGCAAGCGTTACATTCTTTAGTTTCATTTTTTTATAGATTTATAGCAAATAGAGAATTAGTACTCAAGCACCTCTTCTCACTAAAGGCAGCATTCGAACAACCTGCTGTTCTGTTCCACATACCTGGCCGCTGTTGCTCCTAATGCAATTGCAACTGTCTCTTGGTGAAACCATTCCATCTGTCGACCGACTGATTGATTACCCGTACTCGAAAATCAGTGAAAGAAAATAACTTAAAATATGTGTGGAGAATTAATTAGACGCATGCCAGAAAAAATACTTATACATCTAACTTTTTTTTTGCCTTTTCTGCTATTATTAAAATATGTAGTACATGTAATATAATCTAGCAGTGTGTAGTCCAGTACACGTTAGTATAGTAATAAGAAGGAACTAAGTACCTGCCATCGATTGAGATCGGTATTTTAATGATGCGTATATACACACGATACACACAAACACACTACATGCGGCATCAGAGAGCATAGATGTATAAAGTAGGACAACTATTTTGTAATGATTCAGTCTTTAACATAATACAAGTATAAAATTACTTTATAATTGGTCCGATTAGATGTTGAAAGATGCGGAAAATCTGTAAAAATGTATATACATAATATCAGAAAAAGAAAATATCTGTTACGCCGTTATTGCTTCTTTTTCTAATATCATAGAACAAAATAACTTTTATTATACAGATGTAACTGTCTATTAGACCTCTTTATGTTATATTTCTGCGTAAGACATACTTAGCCAATTCAATATTTCAAAGCTGTAAAAGTATTTTCAGCAGTTACACTCGCAGAAACGTAGTTGGAAATATAGTGCAACTTTCAACAAATGAATGTGTACTTGGAGGTACTAATTTTATATATAAGAACGAAACTTCTTTGTTTTACTTATTTACTTAGAGTCTAAATATGTTAGATCAATTAGTATTACTCAATGCTATTATGCAGTTAAGATATCTGTTTTGAATCTTATGATTTACGCCCAGGAAAAACTTTATTTTATAAAAATATTTCTATGAAAGAAACTGGTGACACGGTGATCTAACCTGACAAATAAGTAGACGAAAATATGTATTAGAAACATTTTATTAGAGCGGTGGGTGCAGATGTAAGAGCTTTTTATTCAGTCACCAATATTGGCGACATTGAGAGAAAAATCATTAAGATAGCTAAAATGCCCAATTTGGCCCAAAGATCTAAAAATACCTGATTTGGAGCTGCCAGTAAGAATTCACTTCAAAAGAATTTTGAAAATAGAAGAAGTATTAATCGCTGAAAAACTGAAAACACTAAGAAGAATTATAAAATTAATTGCTCAAACAGCACCAATTAAATAGGACAGAGTATAAGCGGAACTGTCGATTTTTATTTTTAGTTTAGAGTTTTTTTTTTACGTGAGACTGAAATATGCGGGGCCTATCTTTTTTCATTACAAAATTTTAAAGGACAGATCTTTTTAGATACGATAAGATAAATATGGATGGTGGTTACATGTTACATGTTCGAATTGAGCACCACTAAAATTCTGACAATACACAAGGCGATAAGCATTATCGATCACACACGATAATGTGTCTAATTTCTTGGTATATTTGCGCTTTTAAATCTTCTAACTTTTCTGGTTGAGTCACCTGCATATACTTACTTTACGTACTTTTTAAGTATCCCCACAAGACATAATATAAAGTCAGTTAAATTTTGGATGGCCACTCAATTATTCCTCTCCTATCTATTCAAATAATTTCGAAAAACTTTATCCTTTTGCTGACAAATTCATTTCGCCGATCAAAAATCAGCTTCCGACATCTCGTCAGCTAGACATCTTTTGTAGGAATGGAACTTTGCCTCAACTCTGATTACCATGCTTTGTCTAACCGATCAGGATGAGTTGTATTAAACAACTGCACCGTTTCTGTTCGAGTATGCATCGTATCTTCAAAACCAAAAATGCACAAGATTTAATTTCTTTCACATTGTGTTATTGTTTTCTTATTTTTCACAAAATAATTGTAAAGTGGTTTTTATTAATATATCCATGTTATGACGTTTATATACTTATCTTACTTATCTTTTATATACATACTTATCTTCGTGAAGTATTTCCACTTGTAGGCCAACTTGCTTCCACGTTTAATTTAATAAAGTACCAATTTATACCAGAACATATACATATATTATGTTTTCGTTAATCAGACTTCTTCAGTAAAAAAAATTGACATTTAATATTAAATACTATTAATTGTCGGGCATAAATCCATGATTACACTGCTTTTGGCTAGCAAAAATACTAAACATGATTTGCTAATGCGCAAATACTAATAATTCTCCCACAATGGAATTATTTGTGACATCGACAATGACAATTAAAAAAACAAAATACATATGAGACGGTGCAGACAAAACGGATTAATACATTATTCCTATGAATACATTTACAATTTTTTTTGTAAATTTTGCAATAAAAATGAGTGTTACATTAAACAAACCGATGACGTCATATCTATTTTTTGATACACCCTTTCTATTTCATTCGTACGTACAAACTCTAAGCTTAAAATAAAAATTGACGTGTCCAACGACTTTTTTGAAGAGTTCCCCTTTTAATTGTTATTGAATTTATCCGGGACTAATTGATAATTTAGTAAATATTGATATATAAAAGACTACTTTCGAGACTTTGTGTAGCCAGATAGTTTCACCTCAGCTAATATATGAGACTTCCTCCTATATATCTTCTCCAGAACTACTAAAAGAATTAAATATAACATGATTAAGTTGTCCGTCGATATACAAGATCCAGAAAATTTACTCAACGATTTTGATCAAGCACTGAACTAAACTAAAAACCAAACCAATCTTTCTGAAATGATTCCCGAAATAGGTTGGTTTAAAACCAACCTATTTCCTTATCCTTAAAGGATAAGGAAAAACAGACGCTTACGATCTTCTACTACTAAATTATTTTCATTAGTTTTGACATTTTCAATGCATGTTCTTGTGTAATCGTTTGAACGTTTTGATGGTTGGTTGCCTTCTATCCGGAAAATTATTTAAATAAGTTTACCTGCCAAAATGAGAATGTTTATAGTACTTGATAAATGTGCAAAACATGTCGTAGCACTCTTTAGTTGAATAATTCGCCATACTTTTTAAACTTTTTAAAGTAGTACCGTAAAACGAGGTGACTTTGTGACACCCAGGCAACTTTGTGACAGCACCACACTCCTTTGAAGAAGTATCTCTTACATTTCTGTTTATTATGTTATTGTAGCAACCTGTCCCACACGCATCAGTAAAGGGTTGAAGCAGTGTCACGTATTATGTCTCGCCGTCGTTCTGCAGTTGTTTTACAACACACATATTTTTAGGGTAGATAAGCAATTTTTACTTTATCAGAAAGTTGCAATACTTTGTCTTGTGTAACTTGAACTGTTTGTTTGATATGTTTTTGTATATGATAGAGCTATAGTATGATCTATTAAGAAGCAGTAAATGCCATCACCTCTTTGTTCTTCGTAAAAATAAAGTACTTATGCTTTATGGAATAAAAAATCAACAAATATCGAGGTGAGATTGTGTCACTTTTTGGTACAAATAGGGGTAAAATTTTTTAATGTAATTATTCGGTGTATATTTTAGAAATGCCACGGAAGTATAAAGGGCTACCCCAAGGGCGCCTACAAAAACTATACATCTGAATCATTAGAAAAAGCTTTAAGTGAAATTAGAAAAAAAAGTAACCCTCAGAGAAGCGCAAGAAAAAGATACTTAGAAGTAATAAAGATCTGTCCTATGTGCTTCATAATTTCTTAGGAATGGAATACATCGCGATACTTTGTATTTAAAACTTAATTTACGTTGTTTTCTTACATTTTCTATAAATAAATTGTGCCAAAACGGTAATTTTTATTATTTGGGTTGACTTTGTGACATATTGATGATTCAGTTAGGAAGTGATTTTGTGACAAATTTGGAGTCTGGCATACATTTACGTGGTTATAATGTTCCAAAATCTCCTCACAGAAAGGTGACATTGTGTTCTAGTGAAAGCCCAATGCTGTCACAAAGTCACCCCGAGCGATAGGCTGCATTTGTGACAAGTATACATCAACATTCTGGCTAAACTACTATTGTTTTTTATTTCACATCATCATTGTTTAGTAGCTAAATGATGTGACTACTTCATATTATTTACTCGACCTTTCAGCTATAAAACTAGAACTGAAAATGTTGTTAAAACTGTCAAATCTGTCACAAAGTCCTCGTTTTACGGTACAAGTAATATTTCAGCTTACTTAGCTTACTTAAAAAATATTCCGTAAATACCTTCTTTCTGACAGATGGTGATACATTCTGGTGATTCTATTGTTTTAGTTTGTGGTCAATGCGACAATCGTCGGCAGTTTGAACATTGCCTGTGAATAGTTAGTGTTTGTGAGATTTGTAGTATTTGTATTTCATTTGATTTTGTTTTAGTCCATGCAAGTCTACTTGGAAAATATAAAATTGTTAATTAGGCTACTATTTTGTTATTTAATTATTGGTTATGTTATATGGATGAAAAGGGAATAAAAAACTTAAGTTCAGAAAGTGGATACCTCGAAAGCCGCCATCTTGAATTTTTGTTTGACATTGATTCTAAATTGTCCGCATCGAACATAGGTTTTACCTTTTATATGAAACTTTTTTCGTAGCTTTTATACTTACGCAGATATTTGACTTAGAAGAAAATGACGATTTTTAATTTTTTTAACTTCTGAATGGTTCGATATTTTAAACTTTTTAAAGCAGATTCTATAAATTAGTATATGAAACTGCGAAACATTGCCCATTTAAACAAATCTTTACCTTGAATAATAAGGAAGATGCCCGTGCAATCCCACTCGATTTGGAACACCCCGTATATTACATTATACTCTCATTTTTTAGAGAGACACACATCAATAAAAATACTTAAGTGTGTTTAATATAAGGCAATATTAAAAAGCTTTTAAGTAAACGTTTATGTATGTATGTACTTACGTATGTATTATGTATATTTCTAGCTCTAAGTTCACATTACCGGTAGATTATCTAAACAACAGTTTATTTCCCGATACTGTGGTTTTTATCACATAATTCATAGGTACCAGATCCAAATATAGGTAACGTTCAGTCAATCTTTCTCGCTGATTACTCAATTTATTCTGACATTGTATTTCTTCGTCGAGTAATAGAACTCATGCCTACCATGTCGAAAAACGATTAAATACGTAATCTAAATAGGTTAATTATTTTGCAACTTTCAGTAACGCGATATTATATTTTAGATACTGTATCTTGTTCTGAGTGGAACTCCTTACGAACATCCAAACTGCGCTCTTTTGTTTTAATTAAAAGTCGTTTTCAGTTTTAAATTATACGGTTTCCTGCCTTATTGTCTCGAATTCTAACATCGTTCTCTATTTTTCTTGATGACTAATACGCAGTAATTAAATACAAACCTAAGGTAAGGCCGATTAAAACGATGCTAATATTTAATTACTCTAAATACTCGTGAAAGCGGTTAAATGCTTAAAATGTAGTTGTATAATTACAACCTGTTAGATGTTTAAATATATACGTATAAAAACAATTGAAAAGTTGTAAGATCTCTATCTGTGTACATTTTAAAATGTCTTAGTATAAAAAAAGTATAAATTTTGACAGCACAAAATTTATTTTGATTATAGAAAGTCAGTTTGTATGTGCTTAAATGATAATAAATGCTACTACATTTTTAACTGCCCATTCGTCAGATACAGTAAACTTTCGCCAGAATATATGCAATTTTAGTTATCTAAAAACTAGGAGGATATATGTTTAAATAATTCCTTCTCTATTAAAGAAGTAAAAACAACTTCATACTTTGTTTAAACAACACATTACTATATCAGTGTTTATTGATATACGGTTTGTCATAACTTTGTATATATTTTATTAAAATTCGTGATTCATAATCGCGCTGTAGTCCAAACGGCTCATGGTAAAGCTGCGAGATATGGCAACATAATTCTTGCCTACCCGCAGATCATACTTGCACCCGTAGCCAAGAAGATACAGTAGACAACGCTCCGAAATATTCCGTCCTAGGCCGTGTGTTCTTTTGTCCATTCACATTCCACTCTCGCCATGTCCTATTAATACTACTCAGAGATCAATCAATACACCTCACGAAATCTTAAAAGAGCAAACCTGAGAAAAGTCATCTCAATATCTTGGCATCCGTTTGGCTCACTCAGGTAGGGTTGTTGCCCTCTATTGCACACGTAGCATGTACAGACTCTGCCTTGGGAATGTACAGTAACACCTGTAGATTTTGACAAGGCGTCGCCCCACTTCATTAGTAGCGACTACTTTTCAAGGTGTGTATATTATCCCTACAGCAGCATACAAACGTGAAATCTTTTGACTCAAGTCGTATGTTGATAGGTATAGCTGTTATACAACAAAGGTTACGTTTGTGTCTCCGCACAAAATAAATTCAACACAAAAATAAATGTCGTATTGAAGATGTGCGACTTGGCTGAATCCAACTATTGCAAATAATCTAATTAATATTGACAGTTATATGTTTCTTTGTACAGATAGAGTAAATCAAGGTGGTGATCGTGTGTGAGTTTAATAACGAAATACTTTTACATTTTTGCCAATGGCCACTCTAACGTCATTGGCCAATTATAGATTTCAATTGAATTCTCGATATGTTGAAAGATTATTTGGTTGATTGTCACTTAATTGCGGACGAAGTGTTTTGTCTAGGCGCTTTTAACATTGATCTCGTGAAAACCAAACATCCATCTACTATATTTTTAAATTCGATTTTTCGAGTATTGGAATTAGACAAGTGATTAATGATCCCACTAGGTTAACAGAAACATCTCAATCATTCTTAATTTATTGCCTACATTGTCAGAAATTCTTGAACGTGTACTAGACATTCAGACTAGAGCCAACATAAATTAATATAACTTGTTGCCGAATATTCCGCCGGGCTACAGTTCCACTATAGCTTTATTTCACATAACTGATGATATTTTGTCTGCATTCGATACGATAAATCATTCAACAGTGTTGACCATTCTATCAGTAATGATGTAACATTTCTATCGCAAAGAACCTAATATGTTAACATTGAATCTCGAAATTTTTACCTTTGGAACTTTCAAGTGGTGTTCGACAGAGTTCAATTTTAAGTCCAATTCGTTTCTCTTTATACACAGCATGCTTTCTTGATAATTTAAAATATACTAAGGCTCACCTATACGTGGCCGATATCCAACTTTATTAGTCGTTCAAGTTGAATGAATGGGAAGAAAGCACTGCTACAAGGATAGCACTGATTATTTCTACAAACTAATAAAACAACATGTTGTAGTCAAAAATTATGTTTGTGTATATAATGCAATTTTTCCGAAACGTCATGATATTTAGGTCTGCCGGGCCAAAACTCTTACTTTTTGATTTTTTTTAACTTACGTGTTGGCAAATATGAAAGATTCAATTTTTTAATTTTCATAAAGGCAGCTTCTGGTCCACCAGGCCATGCTCTACAGACTCTACAGCATACCATTAAGGAACATAGAGTTCGAGGCACAAACCGCAAGTCACGCTCCATCAATGTTGGTAAACACATGTGGCATAAAAGTAGTGCTACGCGGCCTATGGCATACAAGTTTGTGAGGCACTGAGGAAGTGCCACGTGGCAGCTAACGCGTGAAACAACATCTTGCTGATATACCGCCGTGTACCATTTTGCAGTAACCTACATTTAGTTTCAAGCGGGATTGTTGTGATAAGTCCTGATTTTGAGAAGACTCCCATTTTTTTATTTTAACTGAATTAGGTTCTGTTGAAAACAACCATTGAACTAACTGCCGTTTTGATTCCGATTTAAATCTATATATGTAGCTTTTATCACCAGCCACGATGCAAGTGCTTTAGACTTACCTCCGTGGCGTATTTCTTAAACTTTTTTTGACAACATTCCGCTTAGTATTTAGTTTTTATTCCTGTGTTACATTATGAGGCATCCAACGACCACAGACTATCCCCACATCCAAATTATTTTGTAAAATCTTCTTTATTGCAGTCATGTCACTCCTAGTAGTAGTGTACTCCTAGTAATCCTATACGTGACTCGATTGTCGTCTTGAATCATTCCTCGTACGGTGTCTACATTTGTTTCAGTAATGGCACCAAAATCATCATTAAGTGAAACCTTTTGAAATTGAAATTCGTTATACCAGTTGTGAACACTCCCCTGAGAAGGAGCTTAATAAATCATGCCTCTAAATTTTCTCTCGTAGTCGTAAAGTTAATCTTGATCTATCTACTATTTATCAAACAGGATTTGTACACTCTCTGCACCAAAATCCTGAAAGGTCTCAGGTCTTGATTTTTGGTGATAATGAAGCAAGTGAAATTATGAGTAATATAATCAACATTGGAATTAATAATTTACACATAGTGTAAAGCGAAAAGTCTAGGTTTAATGCTAAACCATACATTTTATTTTAAAAACAACATCACCCAATATATCCCTCCTTCCTCCTAGATCTCCTACGCGAAGCTTAGAAAATAATGCGCTCGATTTTAAACAATATTAAAATTATTTTGTGTAACACTTATGTTTTGTCCAATTTTACCTATTGTTCGGAAATATCAAGAGTCCAGAAAGTGCAAAACTCTTGTTTAATGTATACTTACGGCAATTCCAACAGATTTCCCCAATTAATTGCTGCAGGCTGGCTAAATATGAAAAATTGTAGACAATTACGAACATTTTACCAATCTTTACCACAAATATAGCAATTCTCTTCGAATTCTTAAACTATACACTACGATACCGCAACTTAAGTGCAATAAATTTATGTTGATAAATATATAGTATGTAATTTTACATTGTCTATTATTGATCGATGATTGTTGATTAGTTGTATGTACAGTCTATCTAGTTTTGTGGACGTATCTAGTAAAATATAGTTAGTTTCTTATTATTACCCTTTCTAATTTCTTTTCTATTGCACTTGAACTTGAAGCATACGAACTGCTTAAGACATAAGTTATTTTATTATTTAATTTAGTTAAGCTATTTGTTTCAATGTTGTCTTTGGTAATGTATTCAGATAGAACAGCTAACATGAATAGGTACACATCTAATTAGATCTCGCCCTGAGATTGAGCATGTAATTAACTTTTCATTTTCCACAAAAACGAACTTCATGATCTGTAACAACTATATATACCTCAATTGACACAGAGTATAACATTTATGTCTAAGTCCGACAAATATTCGAATATATACTTACTGTTGAAAAAGAGCATCATATTATGTTAAAACAAAAATAGATATGTAATAAGGCTGTATATCATAAATAACAGCGAACAAAATTATTTTCTACAAATGTGATAATATATTTGTTTGTTTATATATTATTTTAATACATATATTTATATTATTAAAGAGCTACTACTTAGTAAATACATTCCAGTCACAAATGAACTTTCATGTTAATCCTTCCTTCCTAATAATTGATCCAGGAAACTGTAACTCACGTATAGACAATTGATAAAACTTTCTAAAGTTACATTCTAAATGCGGCAATAAAAAAGTAATCCGAAACTACCAAATAATATTTTTCCCATAATGGGATAACTCACTACCACTTTTTTTATGGTAATTTGTTTAGATCCAATAACTCTTCACGTATACCGTTCCACTTTTCCTGACAAGCTTTACATTAAATGTGAGAGTAACGCTGGATTTCATTTCGATCAAAGACGAAAGTAGTTGTGAAAAATGGACAATTATTGTTAATTATTAAGTAATTGAGAGCGTTTCATACAAATATCTATTAATAACAATAATAATTAACTATTTTATTTCGCCATTCTTATTATTATAACAACTGGATAACAAGTTCAAAGCAATATACAATTCATGTTAATTTTAATTATAATAATTGTTATTAACGATTGTAATAACAATCCTCTACGCATTAAATGTATTTAGATAATTAGATGTTAGGTTACAAGTATTATTTAGTTTTGAAAGTTTGCTTACAGTGTGTACATCTCCTCCTTGTTGATGCAAATATATATACATGGAAATAACAATTCGCATCGTTATTCAAATTTTAAATAAGTATATCGAATACGGGTATTTTTCAAATTTTTTGGTAGCTGACAAAAGCAATTAATAGGCATAAGATAGAATTGAAACACCCAAGAAATTAATTATAGAAAATAAATCGAAGCAACTAAATCATTGAGACAATGCATTTTTGTTTATTCGGGTGCCCTCCACAGCTTATCTAAGAGAACGATCTTACTACATCGCGATAACCGTAAGAAAAGTGTGACAATTGTTATAACACAATATCTATGTTACATATTATGCAAACCGAAGGGTTTGGTAATTTTTAGCCTATATCATAATTTAGCAAATCAAATCAAAAATCAAGAGTTTCCAGTGAGGGAAAAGAAAAGATCAACTATATAATTTTTTATTACATGTTGAGAAAACACAAGTAATTACAATATCGAACACTAAAATGTTATCAGCATCAACTTAGATGGAAATTGAACATACTAGTCCAAGAGCCCGTGAACGCCAGACTTAGGTCCTAGTATAAAAGCTGAATTTTTTTCTGTGTGAAGACACTATAGTAGGTAACAACGTTTGGCTTCTATGAACTTCGAGTCGTGGGCCCTTCGACAGGTAACAGGTAGCAAAGGTGTGAAAAATCGCTACTTAATTACGTCATAGTATAAAAGCTGAAAATTTGATATGTTGTAGGGATAATTATAACAAACCACCATCCCCATTGTCAGACACTTTGCGTGGGCCCTTCCCTCCGCCAGACACCCTTGAAGTTCATTATCACGTAATTGTACTTACGTCATAGTATAAAAGCTGAAATTGAAATATGATACTTGAGCAACTATTTGAAGATGTTCCCCACAGCAGCCAGACACTTTCCATGGTCCTAAAGCCGTGCCAGACGCAGTTAAAAAAAGACTCGAAATTTCTTTGTATTTGATTTTCTAAAAAGAACAGTAGGTCGTAGAGACAAATTTTATGAACAAAAATTGTAGAGAACAATTATATCTACAATTTATCTCGTAGAAACCTTGAGCTGCGATCAAAATTGCACGAACTAGAGGGCGCTGGAATTTCTAAAAATCACTTTTTCGTGGACTATACTGCATATCTACTAACAATCAATTTTGAGGAAAGGACAAAACTCACACAACGGCACAAACGTTCATTGTGATCTCATGTTTTCCGTCTATATGTACATTGCAAACGTTTATTTTTCATGTAATCTAATAATACATTAAACGTTCTCATTATGCCTTTAGTACTCGTTAGCATTAAAAGTATATTTCACGTATCCCAGATATTAGTTTTAAATGTTCTATAGATTTAGATTTGGATTTACTTGAGGGCGATATTGTACTGCAACCTATAGATCTATTATGCCTCCTTACATGAGCTGTAAGCTGCTGGGCTTTGTTCGCTCTCGTTCTAAGAGCTTTAATAAACTGCAATAACTTTGATTTTTTCAGAGAAAGTACTTCTTCTTCGTCTATGACGTCTTTGCTGAAATAATTGGTTCGAGTTTCAGAGATAGCGATGCAGTTAGATGTCAGATATTCCAGATTTTCATCCGTCGCCCTACATAACCTGCAGTCTCAATTCTGTTTCAAACCTATCCTTGTCATGTGTTTCTCAAGATGACAAAGCCCTGCAGAAGAAACCTTTGAGAATACGTAGTCTGCTTTACTTAGTTCTAGCAAGGTATTTGCTCTATACTTGTGGTAGTTTCCAATAAATATCTTGGAGTGTCTCACACCAGAGAAATTCTCCCAGAGGGATACTCTGAGCCTCCCCTTTTTATCTTTGAGTTCCTTTTTGTAGGTGCTCATCCCTATACCACAAAATAGTTTCTATCGCCCAAACGAAGTTCCTAATTCTTCGATGCCGCTGATTCCAGTATGTCCTGGTACCCAGCACAATGTTCTATAACTACGTATATAATTGAGGAACTGTGGCAAAAACAACCAATATTCTACAAATATTTCTAATTAATAATTTATATATCTGCTCATTTATTTGTTCCGTAATATTCCCTACAAATTCTACGTAAACGAACTTTCGTTGTTTTTGCTGGAAACTCATCAATTTATAAATGAAACCACGTTTATTTTACGATTGATACACAGTACGATTGAGGTTTCCAAGAGGGGAAACGTCTATTATTTGTAAAAAAAATCTGCTTATTGCGAAGCCTCTATAACCATACTTATATAACGATATTCAGTAATATTAATTATCTGCATTACATCTATCAACTTCAAAGGATTTCCTATTGTGACAGTAGAAAAATAAATGCTATAAACGAAAATAATGTACCAACATCCAGTATCTGTCATGTTTAAAGTCAATTTCTTAGATTAACAAAAGGATGCCTTGAAGTCACCGGGAATGATATAGAATAAGTTTCTTTAACTTGCATTGGGAAACCTAATAGAGACGTGTAGTTTCAGTTCTAATCATGTTCAATCTGTTCATTAAATAATTTACATTAAATTATTAAATTCCACAGATTTCGTGTGATTAGTTTGGGTATGAAAGTAACCAAATTGATTTTTCAGTATAAAAGCTCAAGGATGCTGTTACAGTGATCTGATTAGATTGCCCAATTAGAAAAGGGAGAGAAAGGATATCTCTAACGTAATAAAACGTAATTGTTCTATTTAGAAATTAATATAAAATGGAAACAAAACAGAAACTAAAACGCTACACAAGGCAGTCTCGGTGGCCAGTCTCCTAAGGTCTAACGGTGAAAAGACAAAAGCAAGTAAAGACATATTACTATTACATCTTTAAGTAAACGCAGCTATACTGATTTAATTCAACAGTAATAATATTCTTGAATAATAATTCTTCAATAAAAATAAATAACGGTTTGATAGTTGCAGTGATTAGGAGGCTGCTTAGTGTTGTAAGAGATCTCTGCGAACCGGAGTTCAATTTTTCTGGGAGACAGTGTCATGTTCAATGGAAAATTGTATCGCCCTCAATTTATCTATACAAAAATTACACAGCAAGCCCAACAAGCAATACAGCTTAAGAAGCCGCTGCAACTACTATCCACTACAAATAATAAAAAAAGATTAAAAGCTCTTGAACTTCCACTTGAGCTCCACTATAATTTATACAATCCAATATTACATGCATACTTCTCTTATTTAGTTTCCTAATTTTCGTTAAAATAAAAAGAAAACAAAACAAATATTACCGAATAAACGTTGTCAGAAACCTTTACTGTTTTGTATGTAAGTAACGATGAAAAATATGAATCCATTATTTGTACAACATTATTTCAATTTACCCATTATTGAAATACAATTTGAAAATAGCAACTACTTTGCAGGTGCCATAAATAATTTATTGTGATTAACTATAGTAATAAAATCTATTGTAATTTGAAAGTATATATGAACTGTTATTTCCTAAGTGTTATTATTACTTGCGGCTGCAATTATTGCACATTTGTTTTGAAAATATATTTAATGCCGATTACTGCAAATATTTTTGTTTTATATTTATGTCCGCTATTACGAAAACAATATGATTTTTTGTTGTGTGAATACGATTTATTTAATTTTGCTTTTAAAATGTGGGTATGAAGAATTTCTTTAGAAGATTAAGTTGAATGCAAAGGTCAGTAAAGAGAAATTATAATTTTAATGGAGGCTGCTAAGCTATACTTGATGCAATAATTATCCGTATTTTATTAGTCCTTGCATTGATGCTTTAGACCTAAAATACCTACTCAATGTTGCGTTTCTAAAACTCACAATTGAAAATAAGCAGCCTTAAGTATTACTGATTAGTTCATTACAGCAAACCATGTAGTTACTATGCATGCCACCAAGTATCTTCCGTTTGAAGAAAAATGACGACAAGTAACAGAAACATGAGGTAGTACAGCATCAATTGAAAAATTGTTTGGACTATTTCCATCGTCTGTAGGATGATGATAATCCGACGTTTCGAAGAAATGTCTATCACCGCCTTTACTGGAGGATTTATTATTAAACCTTTTGGAATGATATTGCATACGATACTACTTGCTTTATAGATAAGGTTAGAGATGGCTTGCTTCCTTGGCAAGTTTCATCATGACCTTTTCGTATTGTCTGACAGACCTATATAATTCGAGCCCATACCGAATTTCTAATTCACGACGAGAAGTCTTAGACAGTGATAGACATTTTACCGAGACGTCTGATTATCATCACCCTACAGACAATGGAAATAGCCCAAATAATCTTTCAATTAATCCATCATCGCCAACAACTTCTCGGTGTGAAGTACAGCATTAATTTACTTATCTTTGTTTTTATCTGGGCTGTGTACATTTTATGTATTACCTACTAGATATTTTGTTTGTGTAACCACATACGTACCATATATTTAAGCAGTATAGCATTCAGTAACATTCACTTAGTCCAATTTAAGGAGATGCTACACATTATTAACACACAAATTAAAAAATTTGCAGATTTGTGATATGCGTCAAATTATGAAACGCAAACAATGTCTTTGAGGATTAACCTGTTCGCATATTAATTTACCGTAACTGATTGTATTTTCGAATAACCCGAAGAAACTCAATCAATTAAAATTCAGTATTAAAATGCAATAAATACTACAGTCAAACCTCGAATTAAATCTAATTGTAAGTGCACCTTAGATCGCATTCTCATGCATATTGGTAACTTTTTTTGTAGGATCAACTATACACTAATTTGATTAGTTTTACTACTACTTTTATATTTAATATAGTCAGCGATAATTATGTATGAAAGCTGTATTAGAAAAGCGACATTTTTCGATGCTGATTTTTTTTTAAATAGCAACACAAAAAATTATTTTGCAGCATTCTATAGCTTAAGGCAGCGACCGTATCTACAATCCGAAAAAAATATATAATGTTGCTTTAAATACAGAGCACCTAAGCGGTACACATTCATTAACCAAAATATTGCATTTAATTAAACTAAATTTCACCACAGCGCAATATAAAATCAAACCGGAGTTTTTAGCGAACTTTCACCGCTTGTAAAGTAACGTGTAATAAAGGCGTACAATGGTCAACAGAAACTCTTTCATGAGAGAACTCTAGAAGTCGATCACTAATAATTTTAATCAGGAAATTATTAAAAAGGACGCGGAAAGATTGTTAGAATATGAACATTGGATTTTAAGATGTATAACGAAGGTGATAAACTACAGTATTGTTGTGATCGGAACTGCACTGCAATCAGTACGAACACATCTTAATTAACTTCCATAAATAGAGCAAATGGTAAATGAACGACTAACTTTAATCAAGAACAGTTAATTCATGTTATAACAAGGATCTCTTTCTATATAATAATGTAATGGATCAGAGAATAAATTTGGGTATAATTAAATTTTAGAAGTTTCCAGTGATTAAACATTGTCTCAAAAATATTAAAATACTGTGTTATAAATCTAAATTATCACTAAAATTAGCAATAGTAGAAAATGGAAGTATTCCTCTACAATAAGTTAATCTGTTAATTAAGTTATTATGACGCCTTTCTAATTGATGTAAAACGTATAATTATTACTGGACATTTGCATACTGCGTTGAGTTACTTAAGCGGCTATGTATACCTAACTCCCGACGACTATGTATTAGAGCAGTAACACATAATTGGTTGCGTGATGACAACGAAAAAAATATGGTAATGTAATTACGTCGGACGGCCCAGCATTCAGACTCTAAGAATCACATTAGAAATCATCTCTACTTATACACGAAATAAATTTCAATGAATCATTCTACTGAAAAAATATACCTATATAATGTATACTTTCACTTTAAGCGCTTCTGCTCAAGTGTAGGCACAAAGAGCGATTACATACGGATGTAATAAGAATTTGGATGAATAATATTTAGCTGTTGTAATAAGGGAATTTTAAAGTGAAAAGGATTATACCTATACATAAATATTCATCGATAAACCCACATATTTTTGTTTTGTTCGTGTACATCCTCCTTTCTTTTAATTTTTCCACAATTCCGTTTCGTAACACGAGAGGAATTTCTTATTAATAATCTATTTAGTCTGAATCAGATTCTGAAATATGTTGGCGATAATGATTACTTCTCCGAAAATGTATTGTCGCTGGTCGCTGTAAACATTTAATACATAATTACAAATGAGGACTACCAAGCCTTAAAAATATACAGTACTTTATAACGAAAAATATTTTTAATTTTTTATATTAAAACATAAGCCTTAAGCAATCACTTTAAAATGTTAAGTATAGGGAAATCTAATAAGAATAAATCACATCTGGGGCGACGGTTATAGAATAGCCATGCGAGACTTGAAAAGCCACACCCCGTTCGACGTTTCCTCCAAAAGAAAAATGAAGATAATAAAAGAACTTTTTACCACTCACATTGTGGTTTTCCCTCGCCCTTGACAAACAGCAACAGGAATCTGAAAGTCAGAAAGATAACGGAAAGGGAGTTGGCTGAAGCTTCGGCTGACCTCAAAAATAGCAAAGCGCCAGGATTAGATGGTGTCCCCTCTGAAGCGATAAAGCTGGCTGTACGAGCTAACCGAAGATGGATCCTGGATGCACTAAATACTCTAGTGAGTGTCCAAATGTTTCCTAAGGACTGGAAAACTGCGAAGGTCGTGTTACTACCGAAGAAGGGAATAGATATACAATCCCCGTCTGCGTACAGACCATTATGTTTGCTGAACACTATTAGTAAGCTCTACGAAGGCATCATTAAAATGCGACTAACCGAGGAATTAGAGAGGAAAGGTGGGTTATCAGACAACCAATACGGGTTTAGAAAGGATAGATCTGCGGTACATGTAATTGAAAGAGTGTTGAATATCGTACGTAATTGCCAGGAGAGGTGGTGTGTGTTAGTAACATTAGATGTTCGTAATGCTTTCAACTCCGCGTCCTGGAATCTCATTATTGAAAAACTTGAGTGGAGTGGAATCGCCAAGTACTTAGTTAACATAATTAGTGACTTTTTAAGCGATAGGCAACTACAAGTAGAAAAGGGGGAACAAATCAGTGTTGCAGCAGGTGTGCCGCAGGGTTCCTTGTTGGGTCCTCTACTGTGGAATGTACTCTACGACGATATCTTCCACGTTGATCTGCCCACAGGTGCTACCACTCTAGCGTACGCCAACGATCTGGCGCTAATAATCACGGCCAATAACGAGTATGACCTGATGTACAAATCGCAATGCGTCCTTAGAAATATTAAACAACTGGCTCCTGGAGAACTAACTCCATCAAAGTCTGAAGCTATTATTCTTAAGGGCAAGAGAAACAGAGCACGTAAGCTTCAATGTAGACAGTACAAACATCAGACCTCGAAGAAATATAAAATACTTAGGGATTATGTTAGATCAACGTCTGTACTTTGGAGAACACATCAACTATCCTGCAAAGAAAGCAGAAGAGCGGGTAGCAAAACTGTCCCGAGTGATACCTAACATCGATGGTCCAAGCAGTGTGAAACGGAGAGTGCTAGCGGAAGTAGTGCATTCTATTATCCTTTACGGAGCACCAGTGAGGCAGCCAGCGCTCGAAAAAAAGTTTATCGCAACATCGTGGAGAGGATGCAAAAGAAAATACTACTAGGGTCGGGTCGGCCTTTCGCACCACGTCGATGGCAGCCTTACAAGTTATTACTACCCATAGACCTTCTAGCGCAGGAACGGAAGCGCAGGTACGAGAACAGTGGTCCTGATTGCAACGTTGCTGCCAGGAGTATGACAATAGAGAGGTGGCAAAGTAGATGGAATGAAAACACTACAAACGCACAGTGGACTAAACGGCTGATCTCGAGGCTGGAACCCTGGCTAAACTGTAACTTTAGAAGAACAGACTACTACCTATCCCAGGTTCTAACTGGGCATGGAATCTTCAGAGCGTATGTTCTTAGGTTTGCAAAGGACATCGTCGATATCTGTGTGTACCGTGGAGAACTGGACAGTGTGGACCACACAATCTTTGCATGTCCCAGGTGGAATCAGGCGACGGATGAAGCGTATCGCACCTTTGAAACACAAATCACGCCGGACAACATGATCAGTACGATTCTAACCTCCATGGTAAACTGGAACACGATCCATCAACTTGTTAGCACCATTATGAAAAACAAGGAAAAAGAAGAGAGAGAAAGGCAGGTTACTGCACGAGGAAAGTTTTGATGATAATCACCGAACTCCTAATCCCTATGGACTGTAGGGGGCACGAGACGTAGGTGGTAGCGTGTAACACCTAAGACAGCCCAAGCTCAGGGTGCTTGGGCTATCTTAGGACAGACATGTCTACGAAGACGGTACCGGGGATGCTTAACAGGGGCGGTTCAGACGGGCTACTTTCCGATCCGCGAGTCGGTGACGTCCGTGGAAAAATATAATAAGAATAAATCAAAGCACAGAGGTTCTTAATAAATGCAAGCCTTTGTGGAGAAGAGAAAAAACACTATTAAAAAATACTTATTGTCATGAAATTGAATAACAGAAAAAAAATAAGAATTTGAAAAAAATATATATGAAAAAAATGTGATGAGTGATATATAAGTAAGTACCACTTATAATTAATGTTGGCATATTTGTACCACATACATAACTGGTGATATTTCGAGCATTATAGAGCTTGCAATTGGTAGGTCGCCGTATGCCGTGTCGTATATACGTGCATAAATATGCCACGACCAGTGACCGTTTAATATAATAAACAATTAATTAAATAATATCAATAATAATTAAATAATATCAATAATTTAAACGCAGTTTAGGCGGCTGACTATTTTGAGAGGACGATAGGTGCCGGGTTTCTGGAGGGACGGTGATTTTTTTTAGAGAGTTTAATCCCGGATCGACTTGGCTTTCGCTGTTGGGAGCAAAGTGATTAACAGCGCGGCATCATAAAAAGGCGATATGATGCTGTCACAAAGCCATTTAAACACAACTTACACACACTAAACTACACCGCAAGAGTTGCAGTGATAGCCAGACAAGTAATACAGCTTACGGAGTCACTGCAACTAAGCACCCACCACACATTAAAAAAAAAATAATAAAATAAAATAAAACCGTTTTAGTCATTTTACATCCGGGTTTACAAGACAAAAAAATACAACAGTACTACTACTACAGTACAAAATTATCGACAGGCAGACAGATACAAAGAAGCATCTGGATGGTATCAAAGGTTCAGGATCAGCTATTTATGGTTAAGCAGCTGTTTTATCCCCCACACCCTTAAAGACAAAAAGAAAGAGAATAATACTCGAGTCTAAACCACTTATGTATGATGAACTGGAGGAGTTAGTGATCCTTTAAATCTCACATGAATTGTATGCACATCAATCCTAAATAAGATTTTACGATAAAGGTATGTTTTCCGTAATAGCAGATCTAGGTTTTGAGCGACCAAAAACCATTTCCGAAGGTTTACCAGTATTTATTCAAAGGCAATGCTTGGAGGAATATATTAACCAATAATTCAATATCCTCGTTGATAACAGATACGGCAGTTTATGATTCATCAGTTCAGAAGGAACAGTAAATCTGTGTATCATCAGCATAGAGATGATACTTGCAAAATTGTAGGCACTTATTGCTGAACTACCGTAGTATACCGGGTGTCAACGAGATCATGTATCAGCCCGCCATTTATTTATTAGTTAAAATGAAACTTTAAAATTCGGACCGTATATATGAGTGATTGGTGGGCTTCTCCAGGTGCACTCAGTTTTTCTATAGCACTTCTGGTCAAACCGGAAGTGGCGTTAATTCCCAATTTTTAAATACAACACGTATTATTTTTGTTCATATCCTGTTTCCTCTAAAAATTTGCCATCTAGTGCAAGTCAACTTTTCACATTTCTGTCAAAGATGGCGGTATCTGTTAAATTTATCCATTAAAGTGAATCTGCTTCGCAGCAATTGTCGAAATGTAACAACCATCAAAGTTAACTTTGAAAACAATTAAGAAACGTATTTTTCACGTTTACACGCATTGGCTAAGGAAACATGTATTTCACGTTGAAATTACTAAAGAAAATAAGATTTTCTTTTTTTTTCATTTTCAAATGACAGGTACTCGTTTTTAAAAATAGTAACACGTTTTTATTACAGTGCCATATTGGCATAATTTTTAGCTTTCAAATAATATAAAATATGCTGTGGTTTAGTGGTAGACAGGTAGTACAAAATATAAATGTTTTAAAAGTAGTCTAATTCCAAAGCAACAGAACAATTACATTTCAAATGAAAAAAACAGTTTTCTTCGCCAATGCGTGTAAATGTGAAAAATACATTTGTTAATTGTTTTCAAAGCTAACTTTGATGGTTGTTACATTTCGACAATTGTTGCGAAGCAGTTTCACTTTAACGGATGAATTTAGCAGATACCGCCAACTTTGAAAGAAATGTCAAAAATTGACCTGCACTAGATGGCAAATTTTTAGAGGAAACAGAATATGAACAGAAATAATACATGTTGTATTTAAAAATTCAAAATTAACGTCAGAAGAAGAACGTAGAAAAACTGAGTGCACCTGGAAAAGCCCACCAAGCACTCATATATACGGTCCGAATTTCAAAGTTTTATTTTAACTAATAAATGAATGGCGAGCTGATACATGATCTCGTTGACACCCGGTATGTATGTTGGAAGTTTGATGATCCCTTATCTTCCCGTTGTATTCAATTTACGAATCTTACACAGAAGGGTTACCCATTTTTATTTAACTTTTCTTTCTCCGACCGATGATTCTTATTATTATTCGTTACATTTGAGTAATTTTAGTTAATCTAAACATTTTACTTGGCATATCATGTAGCACGATCTGGACATCATAACTTCAACTGAACATGCGGTTGGCAAAGCCATGTTTATGATCAGAAAAACTTCCACGATTATCAGTCTCACCTTCGTACAATCAGTCGCGACCATAATGAATGAGATGTCATTAGTTTACGGCGACTCTTGTCCAGGAAAAACCATCGTGTACAAGTGGCATAGTTTATTTAAACAAGGAAGGGAATCCCTTGAAGACGACCCGAGGCCGGGCAGGAGCATTGAGGTGACCACGCCAACACTTATCCAAAAAGTTGAAAAAATTGTACTCGAAGATGCTCGACTAAAGAAGAAACAACTCGCAGAAATGGTTGGAGTATCCGATACAACAATTTTTAAAATCCTACACGATCATCTCGGCATGTCTAAGGTCAGCGCAAGATGGGTGCCGAGAATGCTCACGCCGCCGCAAAGACAACAGCGCGTAGAGTGTTCGCGTGTATTTTTGGACCTCTGTAATGAAGACAAGGATGGTGTATTGAGTCGAATTGTTACTGGAGACGATACTTGGGTTCATCATTATGAACCTGAGTCCAAACAAGACTCCATGCAATGGCATAAAAAGGGCACAGCACCTCCCAAGAAATTTAAAGTGTCACAATCAGCTGGGGAACTCATGGCAACGGTATTTTGGGACTCGGAAGGAATATTGTTGATTGATTATAAAGATAAAGGTGTTTCTATAACCGGAGAATATTACGCTTCAATATTAGAGCGACTAAAAGAAGCCATTAAAGAGAAAAGACGGGGAGAATTGACGGTGTGAGGTGTGCTGCTTTTGCACGACAACGCGCCCGTCGACAAGAGCCGCGTTGCGTTAGCTGCCCTGCATAAGGTGGGCTTCGAAATTGTGAATCACCCACCCTACAGCGCAGACCTGGCCCCGAGTGATTATTACCTGTTTCCGAAATTGAAAAAGAGCTGCGGGGTAAAAAATTTACTGCCGATGATGAAGTCAAGGAGGCAGTTTCGCGTATTTTGCAGATAAAGAAAAATCATTTTTTTATGAGAGTATAAATAAATTAATTGAAAGATGTGAAAAATGTATCCGTCTTGCAGGTGAATATATTGAAAAAGAAAAATAATTTGGTTTTTTTATTTCCACCCCTTATCCCCCATTCCGCGAATATAAAAACGCTCTCTCGTATATTGTGAAAAAAATAGCTGTCATACACCATCATCATCATCATCATCACTGTCACACTAAACTCTCATCATGTCAATCCAACTTTTATTGTTTTAAATAAAATTGTCTGGTACAATAACCAACATTTTAAGAACAAATTATACCCATGCCGGCATATCTTACAGGTGTGGAGAGGTTCCAAAGTAATACCAAAAGCAAGTAACAGGCCAATTTAAATACCTACATACTACCATACAAATCAGTCAATCTTCGTTTACCTTAAAAGAAATCGGAAGAATTACTGAAAATTAGATAAATACATACATTCGCTAGTTGGAAAATAGTATGCTGTACGTTTATTGACGAAAATATTGATTGATAATACCTCATTTGGATCAATGAGAGTAGCCATGAGGTAAAACAACCTAGAACCCCTTCTAAAGTGGTGAATTTGCATCAGCAAAATTACAGATTAGCTGAAAGGAAGCTGGAGGATTTTCAAACATGTAAAAAGTTGCCTCCTAGGAGGCATATTATTGCCTTGATTGTTACAATACGAGATAAGCATGACAAGGTTGTGAATAATCTAATGTGATGTATAGACATAAAGAAAGCGTTAACTTAAGCAAAACTGTAATTGTTCCTTTTACGAATTGAAGAACGTACTCTATGAGTACAATACTCCTAAATGGAGAACAGGTAGAATATTCAGATCTAGGAGCGAAATTGGAACCACTACTTACACAAAGCTCAGCTGCTCCACTGCCTCCATGGAAGTACTATTAGACCTAGCACCATTGAATGTGTTGTCAGAAGAATTGCCATTCTTAGCTCACTCGTTAGTGGTATCGCATCGATCAGAAAAAAGACTCAATTGGATAAATGAAAATTCTAACTAATAAAACCATTCAGTGTAACATTTCCAAGACACATCGGAAATGGAATTCTGATGGTACAGAATTTGAAAATGGATACATCTTCGGTATAAGACCAGTGAAGGTAAAGGAATTGAATGTAGGATCAGTACCTCCGGTTCTTATTACTTTTAAAGGTATTCCCCACGATTTACCAAGTAGTAATGCATGTCATAGATAAGATACAATGTGTATTAACAATTAGCATTCAAATGCTTACCATTGTGTTAGTTTCTATATCTAGAAGCGACTACAACCTGATCCTTTGACGTTTTTGAAAGTAATTCCCATTCTGCGAATGATTTTATACCCAAGTAGAAAACTAATATAAAATGCAAAATCTTTATAGCTTTTATACAAAACCTCTCGTCTCTATAAAGTAATAGTAAAAGCAAATTGAGCGCTATCTACTTAATGAAAATTTTTAAGAATGTATCCATTTTTTATTCTTAAATGTAAAATCTGAACAATACCAATCAATATTTGGAATTACTTTATTCGTATTTTATGTGATGATTTACTAGATAGTATTTTCGACTTAAGTCTCTTTGAAAAACAGCTTGTATTCAACACATTGTGCTAGGCTACGCTATGTTTTCATCTACCGAAAATATAAATTGATTATTTTTTACGAGAGCATCCACGATTCTAATTGTAATGATTCAATAGAATTTTTCAATGCAACCGGGCACAAGCTGGTTAGTGTAAGATTTAAATTTAAAATCGAGGTATTCAATAGATACCTAGTACAGATGCGTGGTCTCGTAATTCGTGTATACAATTTTTTTAATCGTTGCCCAGCTTCATCATCGTAGGAATAATTATTCTTCTGTAGTCATCGTTGTTATATAATCGTGTACGGATTGACATACTTTGAATACAATAGGAAAAAGAATCAACCGGATTTATTTAAATAGCAGAGCATACGTCTCCGGTACTCACTTATTATTATAACCTGTAGATAGATAAGCCGCACATAGAGTCTTAAGAAATAAAAACATACAATAACTTTTTAAATTTCAATGCAAGGAGAAAGTAAATTAGATTAAGCAGGAACGAAGGTGTTACACAAGTTACTTTTATGAGAAGAAATTAACACTTCTTGTTTCTACTTCTTGTATGCTTTCGGGGGAGCTCATCGTGAATCTGTATTATGGTCTTTCGAGACATTCTAGGTTTATATGATAGAACCATTTCAAAACGCACTTTAGCATTTTTTGTGTAGTGCACAATTTCCGAAGCAGGTGTACATTAGCCGCTAACTCTGTATTAACTATTAATTGAAAATTTAAATTGTGTTAATTATTGAATTAATAAATTGCCTTAACATATTTTCTCTGAATGCTACAAATAAGCGAATATGTTTTTTTCCGAAAACTTTTGTGATACATGTTAGTCACAGTCATATTTTCATTTTTCACATTTTTTCTCACCATGTTCGTCTATTTTTTATTAGTTTTAGTTGGTCGAAACGTTATTGCTATCAAATCAAAATTCAAGCAGAAGGCGAAGAAGAAATTGATCGCATCCAACTTTTTATCAGAATTGACAAAATGATCCATTTTTAACTATGCATTCTAGAGCTCGCACACAAAACGAAATCACCTTTAAGTCATTTTTAGTGACCAGAAGGGGTACTTTTAATGTAAGAAACAAATATAATTAATGCAAACAAACGCAAAGTTAACAAAAAACATATACAGATTGATTCACGACTATTTCATCGGTTTTTTGTAGACCTAAACGCTAAAAGAGGACCGCTTAAGCAATTAATTTATATTTCCTAAAAAGAAAACATAAAAAGAACACTCCCAATGGTCAAGTATGCATGTTAGTCTAGTGATTCTATACCGTGAAATTGATTTTAAAAATATTAAAAAAAGTTATTCGCATTTTTGAAGCTCAATGCTTCTTCTCATGCTGCTTCAAAAGTGACACATGGGACCATTAATTCCTGTAGATATGAAATTACAATGATACATAATATTAATAAGGAAATTAATTTATAAAGAAGGCAAACATTTAGGAAATTTCCAATGAATTTGATTCAATAAGTAAAAACACAATCTTAGTGAATAATCAATTAAACAAATTAAATTCTTCATCATAATAGTAGGGATACTCCTCCACACGCATCATGTCCCAGCCTTTGATTTCTCTTATTTTCCATACCTCTCCTGCCCTTTGAATGACGATATTTACTTGTGATCAATAAATGCATGTTTATCGCTATCTTCTTCTTCACTGAACAACTTGAAACATTCACAGGTTATTTCTTCCTGATGTTTTTATGCTTTTCGGGATCTAAGGTAATTTTCTCTTCAGACTTTTGATCATTTTGTTTATTGTTGGCTTCATTTTGCGATAAGTTCATGAAAAACGGAGTTTTCGTTAACTCTTGACCAGTTCTGGGAAATAATTAGCTCAGAGTCTGAATCAAGTTACCATAACCTAATGCGTTTGATATTGGTTTTGGGGCAAAATTTCAAAGAGAATATTCTTAAAATGAACGGGACCATTTTGCAACTTGGCTGTGGATTTTGATTGCCAAAAGGTTCAAAACGGACTGAGGAAAATATTTCAACAAAGATTTTAATAAATACTAGGTTGTTCAGTTGTTTTTCCTTTGCAACATAAAAGACTTCAAAAATATAAAAGAAAAATCGTCATCGGACGAAGATAAATGCGAGGGTTGAAGGGTCCGTCGTGGCTTATTTACAAAACTGCGGCCAGAAACTTTGATGCCTTCTCCATGATGAGTTTGAAGAAATGCTTTTCGAACAAATTTAATACAATGTCAGAAAGGGAAGTCAAGAGACAGGGTTTTCACTGTGGAACAAGAGAAGAATTAGTTTGCATACTGATGGAAAGTGAACCCATACACAGTCTCACCACTAAAGGGGTTAGACGATGACTTATCGGCTGGAAGAGATAAAATTATAACATTGTTTTCATCCATTTTCAAAACATGTCTAGCGTTCTGTGGCTGCTGTGATTATCAAGGATCATTAATATTTTGTTGGTTGGGCCTGGTTTCACTTGGTTGATGAAGTGGTCTAAATATTTGCTAAAGAAGTGATCAAAATCCATCCAACCAGAACCATTAGCATACCCGACTGAAACATGGTGGACTCCCCTTCATGAATAATGGGTTCATTCGCTCCTGGGGAAGGAAAAAATGGAGGAACGTAAGATCCTGCAGCTGAAATCCCACAGACTTCAGTAATTTTAAAGCCGCGTTCAGTGCTAACTACACGTCCAACCTGTTTTTCGCTCTTTGGGCCAATATTTTTTGAAAGATGGCACTGACCGGGAACAGTTTCATCGATATTATAGATCTGGTTTGGATGAAATGATTTTTGGGTGTAGGTTTGACCATACAACTTTCAAAAAACCTTCTGAACTTGCGGTTTATTAAATCCTGATGGCACCTTTGCTATGCAAAAAGGTTCAGTGTCTCTAATAGTCAACTGATTTTTCCTTTTTTAAATCCAGACAGCCAGTCATTACCAGCCAATCTTGCCGATTTGTTGAATGGATTATTTAACTGCAAACTTTCTGCTAATAAAGCTATTGGAAGTGGCGTTAAAGGTGTTAGCCATAAAAGCGTCTCTCCAAATCTAAAATCTGCTGAACTAATTCACTTTCCTGCTCTTCACTTAAAAACCTGTTTAAAATGGTCATTTTTCCTGGGTGCTTTGGGCATTAGTTCATTTAACATTCGACCGCAAAATACAAGTTTTTGGTATGGCAAAACGTTGGAATGACAATGCGAACAGAAGTTCATTCGGCCTATTATTTCAAATGAAGATGTGACTGATGAAAATAACGTGGCCTATGAGCAGAATTGGGAAGCCAATGAAAAACGTAATTACGCACCATCTGGAAAAAATGACAAATTTTATATTAATAAAATAATCACGGGGCTTCAGAGGACCCTCGACATCGAGTCATCTGTGGCCCCAGCATTCTGCACAAATGAGGTTAAAAATGGCGCAAGAAACAATGTTTGTTTATGTCAACATAGTCTGGCTCGTTTCAACACTCCTTATAAAGATCTTTTCAGTGGAAAATGATGAAACAAAACACTACATTAACAACTAAAGAACAAGAATAAATTGATGAAAAATGGAAAATTAAACATCACTTACCTGAGAAAATTGGAATAATTGTCCACAGAACCAGGTCAAAATGCGAAAATCATTGGAGGAACTGAAACGAAGATGACAGAGTGTCTTATATGTAGAAACATTTTGACAGTCTAATTCAGGAAAGATGGGCCAGTGCTCAATGTGCTATGGTAAATTGCACATAATGGACCTCTGTGCGGAATCGATGATAATGTACCCGATCCTCCCCTACTACCTAAACGCCAAAAAGATATCAGATAGTATTCGGCAGATCAATTCATATTTTATATTTCTTTAAACATAAATAAGTCGTTTAAATGGAATATTTTTTATCCATCCTACATGAAAACATATTAAAAGTTATTAACGATATTCTATAAAGATCCTTTGAAACCAATGCTGAAAATCATGCTGCTTCAAAAGTGACATATGTTTGTGGGTCATTAATTCCTTTAGATATGAAACTATCAATCAAACATAATATTAATAAAGAAATGTATTTCATTTAACAAGTCCAAACAGTTTAGGAAATATAATCGAATTTGATTCAAACAAGTAATATTCAGATATTCAGAAAATAATCAATTACATGAATAATTCATTTGAACTTTATTCGACTTTTTAATAGTATGTTACTAAGGTCTCTGTTTTCCACTAAGGCTGGAATTGTGGGTCCCTGAGCCTTCCCATCTCTACGAAGTAACTTTCGATCTGGCCATAGAAATTATTTTTTAGTGTTTGGCATGTATCATATCATTGAGAGCCCTTTCATGGCAGTATCAGATATCCGCACTGGTAATCCGCCTAATGGCGACGCGGGCAGAAGGTCTGTTTGGGTTCAATTTCCCTAAGTGTCGGACTAACAAGTGCTCCGACCGAGCAACTCTTTGCAAGGTGTTTCTGCCAGCGCCATCGCATAATCCTTCAAGGCTGGAATTTCGATGTCTCTGTGAAGTTGTGTGTTTGTCATGAGGCAGCTTGCATTGACGATAACACGCAACATCCTGTTTTGTGGGACATTGAGCCTCTATACATACGATTTTGCTGCGTTGGTCCAGATAAGAGCGCCATAGATCAATATCTGTCGGAGATACACCGTATAGGTTAATATTTTAAGCTTTAAGCTTAAGGAGCTTTTTAGACAAACTAGGGGAGCCAGAGCCAACAGCAACTAGAGGTGGTCATCGAGAAGTGGTGGCAAAACGTCGATTTGGAGTCGAATACCGTGCCCAGATACTAAACCTGCGAATTCCAAGACAACGCCCGCCTCTCTATGATGACTTACAAGAGAGGTAGATTATATTTCCTTGAGAAGCGAGATCTAAACTCTTATCTTCATTAGTTGAACTTTTTACTAGTTTCAGTAAATTTATTCATTATGCTTGAAACTGTAGTTCTATCTATATAAGGATGTTGAAGATTTCATTCATTAGAGGGACTACCGACGTTTTCATAGGTACGTTTGTTCTAGTCACCGCATGCAATTAACATTAGTATTACAATTAGTATTTACAATAGTTTACATTAGTACATTAGTATTTACATTAGTTGTATTTACATTAGTTCTTGGTCTTCTTCCATTTTTAATTTACTTTAACTATTGTAGCTGTCAAATACAGTTAAGACTAAATAAAATGACACTTTGTACACAAACAATGCAGTTTTTCATATTTTTCGATTTCTACTATTGTTTTTTGTTTTAAATTAATGATCTGTGCAAAACAGAAATAGGTTAATGCTACTTTAATTATATAAGGTATTCCCTTGGCAACGTGGTACCTACGTTATTACTATTTTGAAAAGAAGAAGAAATAAGCTTTTCTAAAATATATCATTCAACCATATTGCTATTTAAACAAAAAATGAAGATGTAAGCGTTGTGCTAAACATTGACGTTATATAAAATTGTCCCCTAAAAAATGTAGAATGTAATACCATTGATCGACTTATAATTTCAGAATTACAAGTTCATTCGTTTTAATGAAAATACATCATAAACTTTATGAAAAATAAGAAATACAGGTACATTAATTAGACTGTCCTTAATTGCGTGATTATTTCTTAATTCTATTCTTGCATGTTTTGCTAATTATTAGTATCGATAGAGATATAATAATACGCCAACTTGAACCCTGCACTCAGTTTTCGATTGTTGCACGAAAAAAATTGGATAATGTTAATCAAACGTACGACACGACGGACGTATTTAATAATGTGTAGCCATAAAAGTAATACCCGTGTATCGCATGTATGTATGTATTTAAGTATATACAGATGTGTATATGTTTATGTATGTACCAGAAATAGTATGTAAGTGATCTGACCTGATTCCAAATTAATTTCACTATAACTTGCGGTAAATTATTATACTTTTAAAAGCATTGATTGATTGACCGACATTAGTTCTCCTTTAATTATTACGTAGCTTTTTCCTCCTCGCAAGTGTACTCGCACCGACCTTGATATAATTGCAGCCGTACAGTCAGAACACGCGACGAACGATTTTGACATCCTTATAAAGAAAACCATTTATTTCTACGCTTATAGATGGATGGATACTTTCTTTCTTTTTCCGTGAATTGTCGTCGAAAGGCGGGATGCGCGCAAACCTTTCTTAAGAAACAATCATAATGATACAAAGTCTTGTATTTACAATGATCGGCTTTTCCGTCGATTTATTGATGTCCGCTTTCTTTAGAATTGTTTGCTTGTTCTATCGTATTCTTTCACACACTTTCTGTAGTGAACTAATTGTTTTCTTTTACAAAAATAGCAATTGTATAAATTATTTATCACTGTAATTTGTAATAGGAATGCACTTTTTAGTATCTACATAAATAATTAAAAAGTATGAAAGTTAAACGATTCTTATTGTTAGTTTATAATCATGAAAAACGTAGATAGCTATTAACGTAATCGTCATCATAACAATAGTATCTAGTATAAACATTCAAAGTTTTATTGTATGACAGAATCACTCCGGAAAACGAATAGATATATCTAAATATTAGTATGCCGAGAAGAGAATTTATGCATGTTGTCACGATATAGATTATAGCCTATCCTTCCAAGGCCCACCGTTAATATGGTACAACAAAAATCTGGTGAACATTGTACAGTGATTACCATACAAATATGTAACTGAATAAATCTGAGTAAGCATTTCAATATACATGCTACCGCGTTTATATCTGCTTTATGGCAGTTTACGAGATTTTTGCTACGCTGTAATTAAAGAACGATTTCCCGGAATAGATCGTGGCATGTTGTTCACTTTATTCACTCCTTATCAACATCAACGGAAATGGTTCGTTAACTAAAGTGTGCAATCTAGCGCTTTGAAAATGAGTCTTCTGAAGGTCCATATATCCCAGTTAAGTACAACTGCAATTTAAAGCCAGGTGCGAAATCTGCGACGTAAATTGTAAATAATGTGTAATAGTTGTGGGGGTGAGCAATAAATATAATCGTTAAATACAGTTTTAACAAAAGGAACCCTTCCAAAAAATGTGATATCAGCTAAGCTAAATAAATTTGTTTTTGTCACTAGCGTGAGTTGTACACTCGGTTGATTTAGAATCGACTCAAACTGCCATAAAACCCGTTTAAAGTATGCTTTCTTGCGGCCCCCGAATGCAAAGCAGTAATAGTATGGTCAACTGTATGTAAATTACTACGTATGTAAATTACTATCTATGTATATACAATATATTTTTCTATTAAATCCAGTTTCATATGCAAGGGATCATTTATAAATTCCTAAACCGATAATTTCTTAATGCGAGCTTAACATACGTATAGTTAAATCGCTATCGCATACAATTTCACTATAATTCTAAGTATTTATGTAATTAATAAATTACATGAATAAGAATATGTATGGGGGCAAGATATAAAAGTCTATTACATATTAGAGTGGATCGAAAAACGCGTTTTTTTCTGCAACACAATTCTAATAACGCGGAAAACTTGCGCATAGGCGTCATTATAAATGAAAAAATATTAAAAAAATGTTTTTTCAAAATTTGAAATCGCGCAGAAGGCCTAAAGTTACCAAAAAAGTCAAAATACCGGTAAATTTTAAAAAAGATGCAAAAATTACAAAAAATACATTTTTTGTTGTAATAGTGAAAAAAGTGTTTTTAAGGGTGTCCTTAACGCATACAAAAAATAATTAGACCCATACTTGTTTTACTGAATTCGCGCAAAAGGTCTAAAGTTGCGGGTTGTATCGCAAAAAAAAACGATATTTCATGATTTTCGACGATTTTTAAACATGTGCCAAAACCCATAAAAGTTTTATTTTTTTTGTAATTTGTAAAAACCATTCAAAATAGTTTTCCCAATCCAGAAAAAATACTTTCAGACCTGTTATTCCTTAACTGTATTCGTGCAAAAGGTCTAAATTATAGTATAAGTTAAGTTATAGTCCCGTAAAAACGCTGTTTTCCATATCTGAGGAGTGTTTATTTAACACATTAGGTTTGTAATAAGACTCTAACAAGTGATTTCCACATCCACCCTACGCAACCAACCAACCAGGGTGAATTTTATTTACAATATTTGCAGTAACTATTTACTTTGTACAATGCATATATTCGTTGTAAGCAAAAGATTATTTATATAGAAGCCCGTTTGAGTTCTGATTTTAAATGCCATCAGTTGTCTTGATTTTATAGTAGCTCTAATATAACCATTTCGATTTTCATGACCGCACACTTTTTCTGCTGCTTTTGTAACCAGTTTTACATACCTCTCAACTGACTGGGTGTGGCATGGGAATTTGAGGTAGTTAAACGCTGATAGCGCTTTGTCTTTCAAAAAGAAGCAAAGTGTTCAGTTGGCATCTTGGACAGTAGTGGCGGCGGTGTTAACTTGCAGATTGACCAATCAATTACTTCGGTATAGTCTTTTGCACTAAAATTTATTGAAGGTATTTTGAAGTCTCTTACGTAACCTTCAGCCGATGGCTCATTTCTGGATTTAAGGATCCTCCTGTAGCCAAGTTCTCTAATGTGTGGTCTCTCATCCATCATCATAGCCAACTTAATATTTTCAGGGCGGCAACCCTGCCCGCAACTTTAGGTCGTTCGCGCGAATTTAGTAAGACAGGAATGGGTGTAATTACTTTTTGTATGCATTAAGGACACTCTTAAAAACACTTTTTTCACTATTACAACAAAAAATGTATTTTTTACATTTTTTAAATGTGAAAAAAAGCATCTATTATTTGACGTATTTGAGTAGGAAGAAATTTGTTTGATGTTTCAAGTATTTCGAATAAAATAATACCGTAGTCTTATTAAATTGTTTTGAAAGGTAATTTCATTACGTTTTGCGGTGAACAATTTTTTTTTTTCGTTGAACTAGGGTAAGATCTAAACCAAAAGCATATTTATTATACAATAAATAACAATATCAAAGGTTTAGTACTTTTATTTATTTAAAACATAAAGAAATAATTATAAGTATATACTTATATTGAAATGCATAATGATGCTTATCAATGAATCAATGTGCGGTTTCTGTGTCTATTTTAAAAACGCTGTAGTTGCATTTATGAATTTACAAGGCCGATTGCATCTATTTATTGTGGTCTTTGCGTAGACATAGACAGATAAGCACAAAAACATATTCTGTATTTCTGGAATCTTTGTTTATGTGAATATAACACAAGCTTATTGATAAGTATTAATAGACAAGCAATCCAGATAAATGTCGAAAATATGCTTTCTCGAATGATGAGTCATATTAGACACTGACCTATATAAAAACAAGCAGACACAATGTAAATTGAAATAGAAATACTAAATAGTAAACCTACCACTACTTTGCAGTCTCATATAAAAAGTATTTATCACGCAAAGGAGAGCATTACGCATTATGCGGAAACGTTCGCGAGCCGTTAGGATCACAGCAACACAACAAAACAGGAATCAACCCGGCAATATATGATATGTGAAGAAATAACCAACCATTCCGCTTAATGCCGTCTCCAAAGCTCTACACCATTTCGTAGAAGAACCTGATAATGTTGAAAATACCGACCGACAGACATGTTCGATGAGGTCGAGACCTGGAGAAGTAGCTGGCTAATGAAGCACTCGTATGTAGTGCTGTTGCATAAAAGTCTATGCTATAGGAACCACATATGGCTGTGCGTTGCCGTGCATGTGAGCCAGAACTATGTGTCGCTAAATGTAGGAGTACAAAAGGGCGCCGCACTCCGTGTACATAACGTCTGTTCAATATACACTAGACGTATACGTTCTCCATATGCATTAGGGATTCATATCATTCTATTTTGCTTCCGATAGCATGGCATAGTTAAATGCACGTATCGATTAGACGCTCAGAAATTCTTCGACAATCCAAGCTTCATGGATCACCTATGTATGTACATACAGCGTGCATCGTGATCTATTAGAAAACAAAATTCGCGTGTATTAGACATGCTATTGTGACACACGATTACGCTGCCCGTTTCATATGCTAGTGTTAACAGAATGAATTGGTTTACTATCTACCCAACGCCGCCATATAGTTTTTCTTCGCGTACTTAATCCTTTTTCTCCCCACCTACGGGCTACATCTTCGCCAGTTGCCGAGAAAGCTAAGTACGCGCAGTTATCGCAGGATGAACTGTGGCGCAATCCTCACTCTTCGTGATTGTGCGGGAGCATCTTAGCTGAGGCTATGCATTTTCTCGTCCTTTGGTAGTCTAGTTAATCGCGCAGTGTCTAGAAACACAAACCTGCTAAATATATCCCCAAAACTTGGCCTCTTTCCAACTCACTCAGGACTCATCTACATATATATTGGTCGTGTTCAGTTAGCACATTGGTAAGTAAGGAAGTACCAATTAGTAAAGTAGTTAACTGAAAACCTATACCGTAGGTATTTTACTCTCTGGTTCTAGATCTTCAGAGCGGTACTTCACCGATCGCTACTTACCGGTGACTTACTAATGTGCCTACGAATGTACAGGCTGCACAAAATTTAAGCCTCGTCATTGGGATCTCAGTAACACTAATAGATATGCAGTCGGTTAAATTATGACAAAAATATGATACCGTATTAAATGTTCAAAGATTATGCTTCGTTGTATTGTGTGTGTAAGATATGTTATAAATCACGACAATAAAATTCAATTTTCAGAATAAAATTGTTGCACTGCGTTGCTACAGTATTTTATATACTCCTACTTTATATCTGTAATTTTAAATTGCAAAAACCAACATTTCGGACAGTTACCATACATACCATGGAATATAACAACGATGGGTGATTTTCTTAGAAAAATTTCTATAATAAAATTTGTTAAACATGGCGACATAGGACACATTGATACAAGTGAAGTATCTACATTACGCTTTTCGATATACATTGCTCCTTACAGAAAATGGCGCGGTCTTACAAACCAAGGACAAATCTCGTTACTTTCGCTGAAGATGTCAGATATAAGAAAAGCAGCTGACTAAACTTCGTTTAGCGAAAAAGGCAGCTAATAGAATCTGAGAAAGACAAAAGATTCCCATCCAAATATTAATTACTACATTTACTGCAGAATTCAAATTCAAAATCAATTGAACTAATATATCATGAAATGCAGAAAGCTGCAACAATAATAATAATAATAATGTTGAGGGGAAGTATCGACCGTACTACGTTAGGGAGGTAATATAATTGGAAAAACCGGGAATGCGGTCTGTACAGAACAGTATAAAATAAAGACAAATTCTCGATGCCAAATGTTTGATTTGTAGTAGGTAATGTGAAAGTATATTGGTGCTCAACGACGTATTAGCTGGCTTATAGGTAGCGAAGCTTTTCTTGCATAAGTGTATGAGAACCTATAATCTTATTTGCGTCCCTTTTCTAGTCCTAAATCTTGGCAGAACAGAAATGAACAGAATTACTGTCCTAATTACTCTTTTTTTCATATTGCTGACTTTTTTACATTTTTAGAAGATGGACCTGCTGCGATCAACTATTAAACATAAAATATGTCATTAGGAAAAGTTATTCAAAAATTCGATATGCAGGTACCCTGACAATTGTATTTTTTCGTGACGGCACTTAAAATTAGTAAATATTTAATGATTTTTGATATAAATTAGAACGCTGTAAAAATATTTTTAATTACAAAAATCAGTTGTTCTGCTATACCATTTGTTAAATCTAATTGACCCATTACAATATATATGCACAAGCAGGCGACGCGGCGGGTATTATATAAAATAATTATGTTTACATTTTCTTTGTTGTCATAAATGTTACTTCTATTCAATACGAGATTACCGTTGTATGCGAAAATAATCATTCTCCAAACAGCGACTAATTTTAGAAGACTATCGAAATTTTTTTGCTTTACAACTAAGATAACTATCATATTTATAATAATGCAATATTTTCATGTAATTAACCCCGGGCGTTTAATCAACTTTTGAACTAATTATAAGTTTACATTTGGAGTTTAATATACCCTCTAGCCTTATATTAACCATGACTAAGATATTTTCGAGAATAAAACTAAGAAGAAGAGAAAGTCTTATTGAATACACCGGGCATGAGATATTCGAATCTTAAATATTATACGCACTTATGTTAACATGCAGATGCAAATACGGGATATATATTTAAGATAACTTATATATTTTTAAACAAAAGTCAGGATAAACGATAGAAAAGTACGTGAGTGTGTAGTACACACAAAAATCTGAAAATAGCTGAAAAAAATTTGAACAGTACCTATAAAGAATTAACGCAATATTTCAATCGCTCACATTTCGTTAGCTACAGTAAAAGCTCTCATAAGCGGGCAGTCACGGTTCCAGGATTTTTGCCCGCTTATGGCAGGTGCCCGCTTAAAAGAAAACTCTGAGAAATCAAACCGAACTCGTATAATGTAACATGTAACTAGTATATATGTATATGTATGTACATAATATGTAATGACGTAGACAGACACAAACAAGTTATTTAGGAACAGCTGGAAAATATCTTAAAATGGATGACTGCTTCATTTTCCTTTGTTGTTCTTCCATGCGGCACTTCTGAAAATGACATTCCAGATTGTTGATATGTTGAAAAGCCACATAGTCATCTGTAGAAAACTTTTTCAGTTCCCTGATGCAATTTAAAGCTTCATCGAGGCACTTATTTTCTTCTTCTTTTTCTTGAACATGTTCTATTTCGTCATCGGTCTCGTTCGCTTCACTAACTTGACTGGATGTAGTAGTCTGATTTTCAAAATCATCATCTTCTGTTGGTGTGTTATCATCACTTTTTATAAATTCGTCTAGGTTCTGGTCACTAGTAACATTTTAATCTTCTGCAGCTCTCCTCATCATTCCCATTGTCGCAAAAACAGACAATGGTAAGTCATGCTCATCCTCAGAGTCAAACTGACGAACCGTCGCATCCGTTTTTCTAAACACAGCCTTTCTAAAACAATTTTGTATTGTTGATGAAGTGACCTTTCCCCATGCCGTTTTAATAAAATATAATGCCTCTAAAACATTAATTCTTTTCAATTCCCATTTTTCGATCAAGCTCGATTAACCATTCACCCATTATATCGCGTGTCATCCAGGCTTTTCGGTTTGACATCCACTTGATAGGTAAATCTTGCTTTTGTTTTTCAGTGCTCTAGGACGAGCCGATTTTCCAATCACCAGTAGTTTCTCTTTCTGTCCAATCATACTTGCACAAAACATCACTGTAAGTCTTCTTTTGCCATTTTTCCACTTAGACACTTTTCATATTTTAATTAAAGAGTCTTATTGGGATGCGCGCGAAAAAAAAGGCCACAATAGTGAAGGAAGTTTTTCCATAAATGCATCAACTGTCTACATGCTCACACTCGATTCTTTATCAAAACTAAAGTACAAAGAACCAACGACCAGCTGTTTCTTAAACGGTAAATCCCCCTTACAGTCAAAGGGAATCACCGACTCTAAAAATAAGTAATGCGTGTTAAAATCTTAATTCACCAGGTTGTTGGAGCTACGTGGTAGCTTATGGGAGATATTTTCTGGCTTGGGTCATAAAATTGTTGCCCGCGCCCGTTTATAGGAACGCTCGCGTATGGGAAGGTGTCTTATGTATTAAAAGAAAATCGGTTCCGAAGAAATTTGGTCGTTTTAGGGAGAGGGTCGCGTATTAGAGCTGCCGTTAAGGGAGCTTTCACTGTAATATACACTGTGTCCAAGATAAGAATGAACTGCATGGGGATCTCGGGAACGGTCAAAGATACAAAGTTGCTTAAATTGGCGAAAAGTTTCGCATTTTAGTGACCTTTTACATTGCGTTTATTTAATTCAATTAAGTTATTTAGTTTTTGAGATATTTAAGAAAACGTGTTTTTTTTAGTTGTCGTTTTTATTCTTTTCCCGGCTTTATTTTACAAGTTTAAATTTTTTGTTCGACGTTTTGTTTTTGAGAAACCATTATCAACTTCTTTTTTTATATGTGGACGGAGAAAAAAGTACACCTTGTATCTGATGGCATTTTTCGTTACGAATTCAACGATTCAACACATTATACATATTTTGGAAATTACTTTATGGCAAAAAGAAGGAAATTTATTTATTTTTAGATCAGGTAACATAGGTTCGATTGGATATGGAAAGGCGCTGAAAAACCATTTATTATCTACTTTACAACGGTTTTGACGCTTATGCTAGTAACCTGCATTTTACTTCTTCCAAAGAACCGTTTTTGAGTGTAGTTTTTATTGTTGTTTATTATTCTTGTTATTTGTTCTTATTTATTGTTCGTTGTTGTTTGTTGCACGTTGTTTTACCGAATTGTTTATACGATATAATTTACTTTTAAACATGGAGAGCGAGTATAATATGCTATATTATGTGCCATAAAAATTCTGTGAATACCCAGGCAATGTACTTTAGAAGATTTCCAGAGAGAAGACAACCAACTGTATCCCTTTTTAGATTTTTGAGTGCCAATTTAAAAGAATATGGTTATTCTTAACCAGCCCCTGATATCTCGACAAAAACTTTCAAACGAGGAGATTCAAAATAATGTTTTACAAGTAGTTGTTGCAAACCCTGGTATATCAATTCGACAAATCCAAAATAATACGGGAGTAGCTAAATCCACTGCTCCCTTTATTTTACGCAAACACCCATATAAATTAAAACATTTTTTTTACAGCTGAATATGTGAAGAAGACTTCAATTTCCCTTTCAAAATTATGTGGTCCGATGAAAGTATGAGCACCAATAATGGAAAATTCAACCGCCACAACGCTCATCAGCATCGTTTTGGATTTAATATGTGGTGTGTAAGTTGTTGTAAGTTTAGAATTGCAAAATAAATATGTATTTTATAAATCAATAAATACTTATTTCTCAAACTACTATTTAATATTGAATTACAGGGTGTACTTTTTTCTCCATCCGTATAAAAAAAGAAGTTGGTGATGGTTTCTCAAAAACAAAACGTCGAACGAAACATTTAAAAAGACAATCTTGTAGAGCTATAAAAGTGCCAATGAAGAACTTTTATTTATTTTTTGATAACTTGTAAAATAAAGTCGGAAAAAAATAAAAACGAAAATTAAAAAAAAAGCACGTTTTCTTAAATATCTCAAAAACTTAACAACTTAATTGAATTAAATAAACGCCATGTAAAAAGTCTCTAAAATGCGCAAGCAACTAAATTATTTGTTATTTATTTTAAACATTTAGCAGCAACGAATAAATTGAATGAAATAAAACTACATTACTATCACAAATCACAACGATATGTATTTTCAAAAACTATGCGACTATGAGGATTTCAAAATTCTGATTCGTTTTTTTTTTCCAATGTAATTATAAAGAAAATTATATTACTTCTAAATTAGATATACCTACACTAATGTTTCTTTTATATTGTTAAAGTCACTTTAATTGTCATATAAATACGTATTCGTACGGACATGACGAAATAAATACAAATTCACTGAAACAGTGTATTACTGAAATTACATGTTCACTGGTGCAAATTATTAATAACTCTGTGGATCAGGGAAGATTCCGTGAAATATTAAAAATTTACAGAATTAAACCTTTGCTTAAAAGCGGCTCTGAGCAATCATATCAAACTATCGCCCAATATCATTATTTCTAAAATATTAGAGAAAGTAATGGCGTTAGGAATAATACAGTTTTTAGAAATTTATGCTAAAATAAGAATCAATTTGGATTTTGCAACGGTCGCAATACTTTAACCGCTGTAGTTTTCTTTTAAATTTTTTGTATAGCAATGTTGATAAATGCTTAACTTAGTTAATCATCAGATACCTATTACTGAATAAATTGTATGGCTGTAAGATAAAAAGTAAAGTGTTTGAATTGTTTATGAGCTATCTTAAGGGAAAAGCATACTATGGCAACATAAGTAATATTTGTTCTGGCATAATGTCCAGAAAAGATGTGTATTGCAAAACATTGTTCTTGGCCCTCTATAATATATAATGTACTTTAGCAATATGCCCATGAAGAGAGCCGTTTTATTCGCTGATAATACATCCCGCTTTATTAGCTTTATATAGTAAATTAACCGCTATAAAACGAGCCACAGATAGTTTGGTAGGTGTAAATGAATACTTGCGTCATAATAATATAAATGTAAATATATAATAAAAAGACTGCGACGTCGTATGACAGGAATGGAGCAAATCTTTAAATATGTAATGGTAACAGTATTTCTAAAGTTAATGCTACAAAGTTTTAAGTATATGTATATGCTTATCTGACTTAAATCAGAGATGAGCTGTGACATATGTATGTATGTACATATGTACATACATGATGTATTACTTTGGCCACTTCCACTCGTTACTCTCATATGCAACGATAGTGCAGGGATTGTCACCTGACTTGGTTTCAGTTTTCAGATTGTAAAAACCTGTAATACTTTTGATAAATAATGTTAATTGTCGAAGTACTTGTAGATTTCACTGTGCCTCAATAAAAATTTAGCAACTACCACACTCCTATAATACGCAAAACTCTTCTATGCTAGAAAATTCCATCACATAAATTATACTTTTGTGGCAAGAGTCCTTGGTTTTTAGCTATAAAAAATTAGAACTAATTGCCAGAAGACTTCAAAAACATATGATGTGCAACAAAATTTAAATCTACTATTAAATAGTTCTTACTATATTACTAACTAAATGAGTTTTTTTATCAACAAACATATCGTCAACGAAGATACATAAATATACTCAAAGCGTACTTGTCATCAATAGGGTGGCAAATTTAAATTTCAGATTTTAACGACTACATCAGGAACAAGTAATAAGACGGGCAAAAAGAATATAAATATTCTACTGGGATTATAAATTGTCACTAATTTATCATCAATATGAACCACGACAAATATTGCATTTCTTATCTTTATACATATTACAATTGCATTATCTAATATGCATGAAAATGAACAAGTAAACATAAATTAATAGTTCCATAAGCTCAGTACAATTATCGTTAATAGCCACAAACTTCCATTATTACTATATGATTCTTTATCGAGACAACAAGCAACATGCAAATTATTTATTATGTTATCTATAGTATATATACCTAGTATAATGTTAATAACAAATATTGACAAATATTATAATCTTAAAATTTAAAAGTTGCTCTGAATAAGTAAAAGAATCCATAGTTAACGTTATATGTATTTTACGAAATGATAAAGTAACAGAAACATAAAGATTTATCTTTCGGGTGTTGCCGTAGTCGTTGTAACAAACTTGACATTTCGCTGATCATACTGTCAGCTTCTTCAGAGGTTCAGAGTCTGATGTTGACGTCTTCTGCTCCTCGTTATATACCCAGTCCCTGCTCCGCTCAAGTGATGCTTATCCGTTCCAGTCCACTGAACTGTGGCGTTATCGTCCTCTGATCCGTATCCGATGCTTCTCCTCGATTCGTGTTGGATGGTCTCGGGTGCGTCTTCGATGATGCTTCTGCTCTGGGCTCTCCAGCGCCAACTACCATACTTTACTCAATCTGTATCCGTCTTCTCGGTTGAACTTCATAGTTCGGGTTCTGCATTATTTTCAGGGATTCTCTCACTATTCGTGAGTAGTAGTGAATGCTTCTGACTAATATCTTCACGTCATTGTAGTCGATTACATGACTGCTTCCGGTGTGGTAGTGTTCAGCTACTGCAGATTTTCCAATATTTCCCTATTCGACATCTCTGTGATGCTCTTTGACTCTGCACTGTATACTGCGCACGGTTTGTCCAATATACGATTTCCCGCACTGGCATTGAAGTTCGTAGATGCCTTTAGCTTGTATTAGTCTCTGTATCGAGTCTATACACATCACCATTCAAATGGCCGTCAAAAAAAGTATGAACCTACCACTCGACCACCAATAATACTGCCCCATACATTTAAGGACCATCTGTGCTGGCGATCTATTTTCCTTGCTAGTCGTGGGTTGTGATCTTCCTAATACTGAAAATTATGGCGATTAAGGAATCCATTTTTATGGAAAGTCACTTGGTCCGTAAACAACACATGGTTGAAGAAGTTGAGACCTTTGCGAACTTTATTTTGCGCCTAGTTACAAAATTTCACTCGTTTTTCATAATCTGTTTCAAGAAGGACTTGGTGCAGCTGAATGTGGTATCGATGAAAGTGATTTTGTTTTAGAATACCGAATAAACCGATCTCTCAATGATTCACGTTTCTTCAGCAATTTCCTTTTGACTAGAAGTAGGTTTTTCTGCTGCTACCAATGATACGGTTAATTGATTTTCCTCAGTTCTTGCAATTCCCTCCTCCCTCCTCATTTTCTCCCCCTGCTTTTACGAACTAACAACTTTTTATTCAACAGATTTCTAAAACTCCTTTCGCCTGGATGCCTTTTGTCCGGATATTTGTGAGTATAAATTCTGCTTCTGACAATTGTTTTCGCTTTCACCTAATACAAGAATCGTATCTACAAGTTCTTCTTTGGAATAATTCATATACTACCAGATGCACTTTCTTTTCAAAAAATGTAAAATGTAATCGACAAAATCAATCTTATTTGACTCACTATGGAACCCAGTTTTTTACTACTATTTTGACATAGTTGACATAATATGATTCATTCATAGCATATTCGATACATAATATGTACACTCGAACCGACTTAGTCTTCGAACGGTTTAATTAAGCGACAGTGCGCTGTCTTTGTCAGTCTGTCCCTTTCCATTTAACGTGACTGTTTCTTCGATAATCGTAATGCTACATTACGAAAAATACGCTATTACTCTCATCGAAGAAACGGTCGCGTTAAATGTGGAGGGGATGGACTGACAGACACTGTCGCTTAGTAAAGCCGTTCGAAGACTAGGTCGTGTCGAGTGTACATACAACCATGTGCAAAATAATAGCAGTACAGTATATTTCTTCACCAGGGTCATATAACACGAAAAGAAAAATTCTATATAAAGAAAAATTTACCTAGGCATAATAATATGTAATATTTTTTAATACCTTAATTTTTAAATTACGTGTACTAAAGTGTGTCGGTGGAAAATGAGCTTTTTTTGTGGTGAAAGTAAATTCAAATTTATATTAGTAAAAGAAAGAATGTAATGTGCTAATCCAATATTCAAAATTTGGTTTGATTATCTGCAGCGATTCCAAAGATATAAATTTTTAAAACTACGAAATAGAGGCGAGAATTGCGTACGGCTAGCTTGCAAGCAATTCTCGCCTAGTCAAGTCACAAATTGGATGAGATCTGTTAAATATTTGCATAGTAATAATAATAGTTGATTGGAAAAATAAGTTTCAGGTCATACAAAAAAAAATGATAAGATGTGTTTCCACAGTAGGGGGAAGCCGGGACATAACAGGCTCCCGGGGCATAATAGGCCCATTACCTTTCTCCTTATATCGAGTCCTGACATGCATAAACACATCACCATATCTTGTATTACGCGGCGAACATTGATGGTCATTAATGGCATACGCGAGATCTGTACACCCTGATCTTAATTTACCAAATCTTAGGAACCTTATAACTAAGTCTGCTTTGTATAATTGTGAACTAAACTTGCTGTGAAATCAAGGTAAGTAAACAAATTTATCAGTAGCATACTATTTCCAAATTCAATTCTACTGTTAGACTCTTTTTTGACATCTGATCTAAGAAGCGGCTTCTGGGGCATAATTGGCGGGGTATATTCGGCATGTGTTCAGTATGCCCCGCTTTTTGTCTGTTGTACTTTTGATTTAGTTTTTGCAAAATGACATGATATAAATTAATACTATTGCTTCTTTCTTCGTCTTTTGGCTTTTGATACTAATAAATAATTCATTAATAAGGCGTAATCATGTTTTAATTGTTTATTTTAGCTACACATATACCTTTATCAAAGATTTTGAAACAACTACTGATTCAATAATTTAATTTTTAAAACGTATCTAGTGTTTCTTCCTAAAATAATTTTAAATTATTGAACCAGTAAATGTAACAGAATATCTGATGAAGGTATACTCACGGAAAATAGTCTTAAGAAAGGAGTGGGGCTACGCGCATCGTGCTGTCTCTTCGACAGTTTTATCCTGCTGCTCTCTAAGAGGGATACGAATGAGACAGACGATGCGCGCGGTGTTAAAATTTTCGAAGACTATTTACCGTGAGTGTACATATATGTACAAAAAGGTAAGCCATGCTAAAAGAAACAATTACAACGTAATTATGCATTATTAATTAACTACTTATTAGTTACAAAAACCGAAAGATCAATAAAGAAACAATACTGTTAATGTAACAACGGGTAATAAAGTCAAATACTAATGCATCTAATAGAAATTGTTTTACAATTGCAATTTAAATTTTTAAAATCTATTGATTCAGATGGTACGTCATTATGTAAAGAAGACTACACGATAAGAATGGTGTCGAGAAGCCCTCCTGAAAGCCATTGAAGATGTAAGATAAGTAAGTTGCAAAGCAGCTGCTCGTACTTATCAAATACCTCGGTCCACACTGCAGAAATTCGTTTAAAAAACGATTGATAATCCAGCTTCTCCAATTAAGGTAATAAAACCAGGTAGCTTTAAACCAGTTTTTTTCTCGCGAACAAGAGAATGAACTTGCTGAATACCTGAAAGGCATGGAATCTCGCCCCTTCGGTTTGTCAACTAAGGAATTTCGTAATCTAGCATACGAGCTGGAGCAAAAATATAGCTTACGCCACAACTTTTATCACCAATCGCACATGGCTGGAGAAGACTGGTTGAAAAATTTCTTAAAAAGATATCCTACAGTGTCACTTAGAAGACCGGAAGCTACATAAGCTGCTCGGGCTCAAGGTTTCAACCGCGCTTCAGTGAACAAATTTTTCGATTTTCTAGAGGACTGCATAGATAAATATAAACTAGGACCAAACAAAATATTCAATGTAGATGAAACTGGCATAAAAACGGTAGCTAAATCTCTAGGCAAAATTTTGGCCAGCAAAGGGAGAAAACAAGTGGGATCTCTGTCGTCTGCAGAGAGAAGGCAGCTCCTCACTGTTGAAGTGTGCATGGGAGCTGATGGCTCTTTTATGCCCCCTCTGTTTATATTTCCAAGGGAAAGACTGAAAGTAGAACTTATGAATCGTACACCACCAAATTTGTGGGAGGAATGCAACAAGAAAGGATGGATAACTGAGGAACTTTTCCTGAGTTTGCTGAAAAAGTTCGTGTCATGGTCACGTGCGAAATAGATGATCCAGCATTGCTGCTATTAGATGGCCATCTAGCGCATGTTAGAAGCATAGACCTTATAGATCATGCGAGGGATAACGCATTTGTGTTGTTTTGCTTCCCTCCCCATCACACACATCGTCACCAGCCACTAGACGTGGCGTTTATGAAGCCATTAAGCGGTTATTATGGTGAGGAGGTAAAGAAATGGTTAAGAACTCATCCCGGTAGAATAGTTACCCATTACCAGGCCGGTGAGCTGTACGGAAATGCCTATCTGCGAGCAACCACAATGTCAGTTGCAATCAACGGATTCAAAACAGGTATTTTAAATGGTCAAAGTCAACATCAACGGAAGACAAAATAAATAATTTGACGTTATAATACTGTCATTAGAGATATGCAATGTTTTCCAAAGCCAACTTATTTTTTATGTTATTATTACCTGACTCGAGTAATATGATCATCCCGAGAACATCGCATATAATACAAATCTCACATATTGTCACGTACTAGAGATAGTTAGTTTATTTGTTTAGAATTAAGATCAGTCTTATTGTATTCACTTAGATGTACACATCTTCGGTTAACTTGCTAGATAAATAAATTCCGGTTTTTTTTAAAAATCTCTATTTACACAATGGATTTCGTAAAAATAAGATAAAATTCTCGTTTGAATCTTTAATAGATATCTCATACAACATTAAAAGGAATAATTAAAAATGTGTAGCATGGACATATTATAATGTGTTTGTCTCTCATAAAGATACTCATAACGAGCAGTAATGTGGTAACAATGCTGTTTAACGTCCCTTTCAAACGAGTCTAAGATTACCCGGATAGGTTGAATAGTAACGGAAATATTGAACTTTAAACATTGATAAGTAGATGGGAACAAATACGAAAAAAGTCACTAAAGAAATAATCTGGTATTAAATGGGCTTTCAATTGCTGATATCAAAGTTACAGCGCTTATTCTGCGATTTTCTGAGATAATAGAAATTTTAGAAACATGCAGTTAACTTAAATCTGGAACTTGAAAATAACGAACTCTTACTTTTACTATCAATAGCAGAAACGGACAAATACTTTTAATTTTTTAGAGGACCAACTGTATATGCTGCATACCGGTTGGTAAAATTGATCATGTTTTACACATACATATTTAACTCATAGCACGATAGGCTAAAATTTACATTCGAAAAAAAGTTAAAATTCCAAAATCAATGAAAAATCAATAACACACATAAAAAAACTGGTACATTAAAAGACATGGGACGATTCGATTGCCATATTGCGATTCGCATTCCGATACTTGTGGCAACGATACGTCCCGTCAATCAGGTTTATATTAGACGATACCTCATTAATTAAAATTTTGGAATATCTTAAAGCACACTTTCTTAATATTAAGAAAGAAAATTTAAATAGTTCGTTTGATTTGAACTTACGGGCGCCATCTCTTCGTGAAAAGCTCTTATTATTGTTCGAAAGCTTGGATACGCACCTTATTCACTACCGCATTAAAAGGAATAATTAAAAATGTGTAGCATGGACATATTATAATGTGTTTGTCTCTCATAAAGCTAATTATATATCAACATTATTTTGTACTCATAACGAGCAGTAATGTGGTAACAATTCACAAAGCGCCATCTGTCGTTCCTAATCTTGATAAGAAAATCGATTGGTATGTACGGACTTCATTTATAGAAACTGTAATACCGTAGTACTTTCATATTAGTTCAAGTTTACAGCAGATGTCGGTAAAAGGAAATATTTTTGTATAAATATTTACTCTTTATTCAAGCCTTGTGTTAAATCGGTTTTATCTATATATAATGTATCTATATTAATAAATATAACGGTTTACTTTAGATTTACTAAAAGTATAATAAATAGTAAATAGCAGTTAGCGACGATTACCCTCGGATACGCCATCTATTGCTCACGGAACGAATCTTGTCGGAACGTAAATAACGTCATGCTGGTTATGATTATAAGAACGGCAGTATTTACCCAAATTTGCTCAGTTTATTATATCATGGCGGTAGATTTGATAGGTCGTCTTTCGCAGCTAGTAATTTTTTTAACCGGTAACCTTATATTAACTACTTGCATTGCAAACGCGAGCTTATTTCCAGAAATCGAATCGGTATCCGTCATAAATGTCAACGATACGAATTCGGACTTATATCAAGATGAGCTTCGACAAGTGGAAATCGAAGTGCACGGTAAAAATTTTTTCGGCGGTATGCAAATCAAGTGTACCCGAACACCCGGCCAAAGAAATTCTATATGTGAGGACTTAGAGGACTATGAAATTAGTGAATTATATGCTGAAAGTAGTGAAGCTAAACTTTTGCTTCTAGTACCACTTAGTGTACAGAACATATTTTTTTGCATTCCACACGTATCGCAAGGTGATCGGATTTATTGGTATCATCAAGGTATAAACATTTCTTTGAGTAGTTCGAAGAAACAGCAACTGCAGGAATTGACAGTGTAGTAAGTTTTTGTTTACATTTAACCCCTCTATTTACTTATTCAATTTACAAATACCCAGCATCTTTTCATTCATAAATTTTGATTCAACTTATTTATCTTTATTCTCGTGTATATTTCGCATTTTACCTGTATAAGCCCTTTTGTAGATGTGAATTCTGAACCGTTTCCTTTTTAACTGGTTATTACTAGATTTTGCTGTGTACCACATGACATATTTACAAGAATAGAAATACGTTCTTTTCGCTGTATTATTTGTCTATTGATACGTATGTATGTAACTACTTATAGCGACTAGAATTTGTATTTGTAGTAGATACATACATCATTATACTCGTGAAATGATTCATGATTACGTACATATTTGAAATATAAATCTTACATGGTACCGTTTCTGCTTGTTGAAGTTAGATACTATTAACTAAATATTTATCATCAATTAAATGCTACTAATATATAATTTAAAAAATATATTCCTTAAATCAATAAAACTGAACTGCACCTTATAAATATTAACGTGTCTGATTCTCTAAATTTTAATACTATCGAAGGATTCCCTTTTACGGAATTCCCTACTAGAAAGTAAACATATGTACAAAGCGTTTTTTTAGAAACATGCCATAAATAGGTACCTATGTGTGAAAAACGGAAAAATGTGAGGTGGGAGGCGAAAAGTATTTACAAAAGTTCTTATTAAGACAAGGTCATTTATACAGTATGTCCCCGGATGATTGACTCGACAAGAGGAAAACAAGCTTTATTTTTCGGTTTATAAAAAAAATGTCAACGGAAGAATTTTTTTTACTGTTTGTGAAATAAACAATTCTGATGTTACATTTAAAATATTAGTAAATTCAGCCTTCAAAATTCAATAATAATAATAGCTTGTCGCTCTTGCAAAATACCTATTGCAATATTCAACTTCATCATATTATCATACAAGTATTGGTCTCTTCTTCTTCTTCCACTTGTTTTTCTTGGCGTTAGGTTACACCATTTGAGCCAATCAGTAGTGTTTTGGTACTTTGTACATTCCACAGATCTTTCGCACTATACTTTTTCTATTAAATGCTGCTGCAAGAACGATCACTTATTTTTTTCTAGTATTGAGAAATTCTATTATGTATTTATTTCTATACATAGTAAGGGGTGATAAAATTATAGCTATATTAGGGATATATATTAGGGAGCGAAAGGAAGCTTTTAAGTCCGCAAATTTGTTGATTTGGTCCTGATGATGCATACATTCCAGGAGTATGTGGTTCATATTAACTAGATTTCCACACGTACGTACAGTGGGCGCCAGTGAAATTTGAACAACTTTTCATAACTACGGAAACTTAATAGACCTTTTTCTTTGCTTTTTAGTGTAGTGCAATTTACACTACAATTTTTACACTGCTGCAACGACGCCGAAATACAAAGAATCAAGTTGAATGTAGAATAGATCGATTTATAAAATAATCTCAACAATCAACTCGTCATAACCTGAGTTGACAAAAACAAATAGCATTTTCTGAATTCAAGCATTGTGTAACTACTAATCCTTTATACAAGTGACTTTCAAATCAATATTAGAATACATTATTGCTACAGACCCCCATTATATTTAGTGTTCACTTTCTAGTGTATAAACAATATTGATGATCAACACATTTGTACCTATACCTAATCTTTATCTGGTAAGCTGTAATACCAGAAATATTTCCGAAATTGAAGGGTATGGGCTGTATAGATAAGACAATATAAACATTAGTTTTTGACATGCGCATAAAATATCATGCCATTGAGAAAAACCATAATTAGTGTAAACTATGTTACTTTAGCCCATTTAGCCACTTCCACAGTTGACATTTTATTGTAACTAAAGTTTCTAACCCCGAAGTGATACTGCAATATAAAGAAATAAATAATTTAATATTGAAAAGATAATTTACATAAAAGTATAGAAATTGTTGAAAATGTCCATTTACGTCTAAACATAACCCAACTCTTCTCCGTAATTCACCAAAAACTTCATGACAACATTTGCGTTATTACTTAATCTCTTCACACTTTTCTGTTATGCGATTGTTAAGCTCTTTCAGGTTATGTATTTGCGTTGAATAATTGGAATCTTTGATGTATGATCATACGAAAACATCGCTTATGTTTAAATCACAAGACCTAGTTGGATATAGGATTTCAGTGATCTTGCTTATTATTCTGTTATCAAAAAAATTTCTCAGATATTGAAGTGTTTCTATGATCGTTATCGATGACCACAACTTCATATTCTGTGACTTCACATATCCAGAAAAATGAAACCAAATCTCATCTAAGAAAACAACCATGTTAAGGGTATCCTCATTATTTAGATTTAGTCTTGGATAATCCACTCGAAGAAGCTAAAAAGATTGCAGATTCTACGCATGATAATGTAAATTTTGGCAAGTTGGCATGTGGCAAAAGACAGATTTGTCTATTGGGTAATAATTGCTGAAATTAATAATTTTGGATTTTCATCAATAGTATACTGAATGACTTCAATATTTTCAGCTCTACGTTTACATGGCTGTTCACTACCAGTTTTTCGACCAACGTTACCAGTCTCCCTGAGTAACTGCACAGATCTTGTCAAACCATTGTAGTCAAAAACGAATGTCGGATATTCTTCACGAAAATCAGCCATCTAGTCTGGAATTGAATATTACCACTCACCATTTACTTTCCCACTTTCACAGAAGTAGCATTCGATAATTTTTGCTTTTTACTCTGTGTTCAATACCATTTTTTCAATTTAATGTAATTTAATAAATGTTCAGAAACATTTGACACAAATGTTCAGATTGAATGTCAAGTACCTAATGAATGTCATTAATAAAGACCGCAAATGTGGTTCGGTAGCAGGGGCGTAATTGCATCGGCTTTACCGAAATAAAAATAGGCGTTATTTAGAGAAACTTTATACCTACTAGAATTAATGAAAACACAGACATAGTATAGAACCTCACCTTATTAGCAAACAAACACCTTGTTGGTATTTTCACGAACTTTCGACATTTTAAATGCGTTACAACCAAATTATAGGTACGCGTACTTTTAATACATGATCATGCAACAATACCGTACGACGACTGGCTACAAACTACATATTTCACTACATACCAATTCTTGCGGTCTTTAGTCACATACTACCTTACTACCTACGTACCTACTTTAATTATAATTTTTCACGATGTGTGTGTACCATTCGATCAAATGCTAAAAGTATACTTATTAATTCTGCATATTTAAAATTTTGTAATTTTTAATAAAATACACTTGAAAATTATGACTTTATATGTCTTCTAAAATACAAGTTAAATTTTATTTTATCGCAACCATTTGCATTAAACTTGGGTTATAAATGAATGGTAAAAGTTAATGTATTGTTAATAAATATCGTAAAAGATTCATAACAGTCCGAATAACTGAAATACCAAGGACAAATAGCAACTTTGCAGATGTGGTCAGCAAAATTAGTTCTCCAACTCTTACAATACGTAGGCAGTGTTTGCATCAAATTACCCAGCAGCATCTATGTATATTAATGGAAAAAAACTTACATTTTAACAAAATAGACATAGGTATAACGTTAAAGTAACGATATATGTTTGAAAAAGTTGTAGCCAAAAATTTTCTGAAACAAGCTTGTAGATTGGATTTATTTTTATTCATTTGTCTCTGTGTTATTGATACTACGAATTATTCTTTTTTTTGCTCCTTATGAAGTACAGTCAAATTTATTGCTCCTCGATATTTTGCCTTCACAATAAAAAAGGTTTTTTTCTGACTTGGTACAATTAAAATAAAATTTGTAAATACAAAAGCTACCATTTAATATGATAACAGTAGCTTTAATTAACTACCTGATTTTTTAATATTGAAAAACCAATTTTAATGTATCGAGCACATTCTTTTCTCAAACGACTTGCAGCGTTAAATACTACAGTGCATTAAAAATTAATCACTAGAATACATGTGGTTCCAAGTAACAAATTATAGCACAGAAAATATGCCTACCATGTTAGTCATATTTGTTCGTCGAGTTAAACATAAATATGAACCAATGTAACTTCATATCACGCAAATTTACATCATATACTGTCTAAATATCCTTGCCTGTAAAGGTGCTACTTACATACAAGTGTTGATGATGTTATGTGTACAAGCATACTTACAAATTCAGCTAAGATAGGTACACTCTTTTGGCGGTCTCTTTGCATATACTATACTGATATCTTTATTCAGTGGCATTTTTTTTAAGAAAATTGCATTTGAACAATAAAAGATTGCAATAATAATGACGCCTGTAATTTAACTTAAAGATAAGAACAATTTTTTGCTTTATAGTAAATACATAACCTCTTTTTATCTTCCCTTTGCATGCGTTTCGTAAATCTTTAACGATTTTTATCAATGTAGTATACTGCACAAATTACAATAGTACTCGTAGTATAAAGTAAACGGCATGAATAAAAGTACAGTCGTGGCCAGATAAATGTAATACAACCTTAAATCTCATATATGTATGTAAAAAATTTGAAATTTTATTAATGCAAGACTAGCTACTTGTCATAATAAAATCCAATGTCAAGTCATAATGGAACATATTCAGTTTCTTATCGACCACACTTTTCGTTAAAAAAAAAACAACACATAGACGATTTTCGAATTACAGTGTATTTATTATTGTTTAGAACAACATACAGAAACTGACTATTGCACGATTAGACGTCTTTAAAAGTACGTTCAGTTTGATCGTGAGGAAGTTCATCTTATCTAACTTATTTCAATGCAACTTTTTTGATATGATGTTTAGCATTCTCTTCTCTGGAAAAAAAAACATTGATTGCAATTTTCTTTCTAGAAACCAAACGATCTCTAGCCTCATTTGACAAATTTAACAAGAGTTGTTATGTCCGTCAGAAATTCTAAACAATTTTGATTTTTTTGAAAAAATCTAAATTGAAAAAAGATAATTTTTAATTTTGATTTATCAAAAAATTACTTACTGTTTCCTTTAAATACTGCAAAGCATCTTTAAACAGGAATAATTTTCTAAAAATCCCAAAGTCCGAGTTCACTGCCCACTAAGAATAAACATGTACAATTTCACACCGTTGGCGTTGTGTACACACGTAATGTATAGTAATGTTTACGAATTGTTTAGTAGAGCGCATCAATACTGTCTACAGTAATGTCTACATTTTGTACCAGTACTGTAGAGAGTAAAACACCTCTCGGGCTAAAGTTCTTTTTTGTTGGATTGTATTGCTTTAGTCATTTGCTAATATACCTATATTAAGTATCTAGAATACTAAATATAAAATCCTTCGTCAAAATTAATAAAATAACTGTTATAATATTAGTTTATTATGACTGTAAACATGACAATTTGACACAGATTTAACGCAGAAATTTAATTTTAAAGAAACAACTAATAAAAAAAGATATTTTTTTAATTATACACATGTGCAATATCAAACTTATAAATGAGACGAAAAACAAGTAATACGGGGAACAGTGGGAGTAAGGACCGGAACAGTCTCAATATCAATATTTTGTTATCGAACCATTGGCTGCTATAACTGCTTGTAATCTTCTTGACATGGGCATAATGAGGGTTTCCATGTTGCATGTATGTAAGAGCTGTTTCTATTCATTATTAATGCTTGTCAGAGTTGTTCAGAAGTTTGTCGTTAATACATTTTTTTATATGTAACCCCATAAATTTTCTATGGGGTTTAAGCCCGGGCTTTTCGATGGCCTAGGCAGCACATTGATGTCATAGCAATCAAACCAATCCAACCAATTATGCTATAAAAGGAAAACATATAAAATGCAACATTAACAGTGCTTTAGAACCGCAGTGTATGTATAAAAGCGAGCGTAAGGGTCTTGGAAAGTCAGATGAATGAAATACTAGGTATACTAAATACTGCTGCCGTATTGATAGAAAAGTAATAATTTGACGTAAATATCGTTTTATAAAATTGGTGTACTAGATTGAAAAAAAGATTGTAGAGCTAAACTACTTCAAGAATTTTAATAATCTTTCCTTTTAATCTGAGATATTTTTATTTTTAGGTCTACTAAAACAGCAATTAATTAAATATCAATTTATTCCAGACCGTAAATTATTATTTTTCGTTTATGATAGTTCTTCAGTGGACGGAATTGACAATAGTATTTTGTGTAAAATGAGTATTAGTATTGCTGTTTTTAGAAAATCCATAGTTATATTATACGATATGTTCTGCGTTTTCTAAAAGATTTATTTTCCAGTTTCCAAAAATCGATGTCAACCTCATACGGAGATTTTAAACGATGCAAGACATTCTTTACGCCTTTATAGGAATTTTACATTTAGAAGTCAAAACAAACCTAAATTACACGTTATATTAATGAAATAATCATCAGACAAGAATATCTCCAATAATTAGAAAACGAAATGAGCCATTAGAATTCCAAAAACTATGTATGAATTTAAAACTTATGATGTAGCAAACAAATCTGTTTTAACTGAGGAAAATAAACAACATATGCATAAGTTTGTAAATGAATATATTATTAGAAACATCGCATTGAAATAGTGTTGTGTTTAATGACCAAAAAGCATGTCAGTCATGGCTAAGTGAGCGCGCCAGATTTTATTGATCAGTAAATGCACGATATGATGCATAATGTACACTCCTACAATATACGGAGAGCGGTTATTTTGGTTGTGATATTTGAGGTTAGATTAGTTCAGAAACCGGTTGATGTAATGGGGAGAGATTTCGCGACTAGTTTATGTCGACACACATTCACACTTTTAATGTAATCGATTTTGGCTGACCTTGAAGCTCGGGCTTGAATCAACAACAGATATATAAGGCTGAGTGGTTAAGTAAATACTTCGAATAATATTTTATCCCAGAAATTATAAAATATATTAAATTCTGTGTCAAAGAAGCTAGGAATATATGGTCCATGAAATGTTTTTAGAATTCTTTGTAGCATCAGAAAATCCAGTGTCTAATATGCAGGATGTTCGATTTATAAAAAAAAATTGTTATTACATTTCGAGTCAATATTAGTGAATTAAGCGAGGAATTAAGTCGCTAGTTGCGCAAGCAAAAAAGAAACGTCGATTTTTTTTTCCCGACCGGTTTTCGTCAAAATAGGTATGTAATTTTTTGTGGTGAATACAGTTGCAGCAGCTTGTAGCTGTATTCCTTCCCGCCACTATCCACTGCAACTTCTGTTGTGTAAGTTATGTATGTTATGTGTGTAAATATGTTTACACGGCTTTATTACAACATTAATGTTGCATTATTAGTTATATCCTAACAGCAAATGGTAGTTGAGTCGAAATACCGATCTAGCGAGACGTTGCCAGAAGCGTTATCGGCAACATTTGAACCCTGTGCCATAAGTAATTCGGGGGGCTGTCAAGGTGTCTTTTTAATTAAAACTAATAACAGGGTAACTAATTTTGTTTCGAGTTTTATCATCACGCTGTATGTATATATTTGTTTTAGTCACCATAATATTAAATGAAGTAGTTTTGGGATTGTTTCTGTGTCAATTTTTTGCTATTTAAGCAGAACCTTTACCGCAGGTTTTTTTTCTCAGTTATTTGCGATATTATTTACCACGTACATTCGATTGACAATTGCTCAGAACCAAAACCTACATCATTATGTATAGACGTGAGCTATACATTTGATATTAACACGATAACTGATACTCGCTAGTAGGGCTGGGCGAAGTATCGATACATCATCCAGTATTCCATACCATTACTGGTATCGATTCGCCGATATCTAAGATAACATCGGTATCGATATCTTGGAATCGATACCTGGGTAAAAATCTATGAAACTTGGCCACTAATATAAGTGGCTTCTTCAGGAGCAAAAGTGGGTAGGAAGCGCCGCTTACCCTCACCTTGGTAACTCAAGGTGTAAACCACGCAAGAGGCGAGAACACTGCTATGACGCGGTCAAATCCCGGAAGCCCTGATAGTTAATTGTCAGATATATGTAATTATAAAACATATAGTTCAAAACTACCGGCAATGTGGAAAATGAATACAAAAATCAAATTACCAAAAATGTAATTAACGAACAACGTAAATTGGAAGTCAGGCAGTGTTGTTGAGAATTGAACATCTAGTGCCCAAGAAACTCAAAATGATATGTCTGCCATACCTGTGAGAAGAATATTTAAGAAAAATAAATTCAGGCGATATAAACCGAAATTCCTCGACACATCGCAAGAAAGAGACCGAAATAATAGGCTATTGTATAGCTTAGTTTTAAGTATACATTGAAAAGTATCGTTTCTATTAGACGAATCATCATTCACATCTAGCGGAGCAATAAGTTGGTAAGGGAGAGCACCAGTAATCAGTTCAAGACGTGTTCGAAACTTACTCATTGAGATATTTCGTGGAGAATCAATTGAAAGGTTCTCTGAAAACTCTTACCAACCACAGATACCCTAACTTGACGCCGACTTTTATGGTGCAATTTAAGAACTACGTATGTTTCCTTTAGTAACGTCGATCATGCGGAAAATATGCGAGCATCTATGAGAAAAATAAAATTAAAAATGCTACAAGGTATTTCCAAAGAACTTTATGAAAGAACCATTATATGTATTCAACGCGACGGAGGAATAAGATATTAAATAGTAATAAGTTAATCTCGACTATAACAAATTGACTACAAAAAATAAAAAAAGATAATAAAAATCGAAAACATTATTTTTGACAATAGTTACTAAGAAAGCCAAGAGTGTATGGAAACAACCAAACTGTTCACTAATAACCTTTTGTCGTAAAATTCTTTACTTTTCGAAAAATTGCAAATTGTTTATCAATTTCGACAAAGTTCTTTTCTGACTAACTAAACATCACTCAGTATATCTCTTAACAGTATATGTATAGGTTATATAACAATAAAGCCACAAACCTCTTAGTGCTTTTGGAGTACAGGCTTCTATTCTTCCATTTTTTGCAAAACCAGTTCAACCCTGGCACTTTTTTTAGTTACAGGCTATGGCATATGGTCTATTACTACACTACAACTTGGGTTTTCTTGTATGGAACACCTGTATCTTTCCTTAAAAATGAAAAGAGCGCTAAAACGATTCTAAAATATATAATAGGTACATAGTATTTCTTGTCTTTGAAAAATTGTTAATTAATTATATATGCAATTTCACATTTTAGGCATGGAAAAAGTTTGACGTTTCATATATATGTATTGTTGCCTCTATAGAAATAGTTTTGTTGTCATTTTATCCATTCGGTAACCAATAATTGTTGAAAATGAAGCGGTGTTCGCACGATGTGGTTGTATCAGAAAAACGAAAACAGAAATCAAAACAGACTCTATGCTATCGGATGTAACTCAGAAAAATGTCTCGAGGATGTCGAAATCGTTTTTCGATAGCACTCAAGAAGGCGACATATAGGGCTCAACTGATTTTACGAAAAATCAAAGAACGCCCAGTAGTAGTAGAAAACGGCTACAGATAACGGAATTCGCTTTGCTCCATTATTATTTTTAAACTTTACTCTACTATTAGTACAATTTTGAAATTTGTTATTGGAAGTATTGGTTCTACGAATAATTTTATAATATTTTCAACCAAATCTGACTTACGATTATATGGGAAGTAAATAGCAACTTTGCTATTTTAAATAGAATGCTATAATTTTTTTTAATCGAATCGATTCCATGCATTATCTGCGATCGCTTTGTATTACAATACCTTATCCCTAAATTCAATTGTTTCTGAGATATTTAAAATTTTATTTAATATTTTGCTATTGCACCATTCTTAAGAAAAGTTACCGTAAGGTGCCAAACTTCTGCAAAAGGAAGATCCATTACATCGCCAATGAACAGTAATTTACTAAGTTTTCATAAACCCACACAGTACACACTTCTTTAGCATGCATCAAGCATTGAATTGGGTCCCTTCACAACTGAACAACCATTACAAGCAAACTGTGTTATTTTCTTGTTTGTTATTATTATTATATTTATTTAGTAACTGATACTTGATGAGTTTACTTTTGTACGTGAACATTTCCTGTGGTAACCATTATGGTATAGATGCACAGTGCCAATGCTGAATACGAACTGTGTTGCTTCTGTAGAGATTTATAATACATATTGCGTTCTTCCACTCCGATGCCCTATCATCCTATTTGTGGAAATACACTTCAATCGATACTAAATAAACTGCGTGTATAAGCGTGTATGCTTTCTGGAACATTATAAAAATAGTTGTGAATGAGTGGAATGCTTCTCTCGCCCTTGCTTGGTGGAATAATTACCTAGATTAATTTGATACAAAGAATCAATATTTTATATATCATGAAAACGTAGGTTCAATAAAATGAAAACACATACATATATATGTATGTATAAATATAAATCAAGTAAAGGACCTGAATACTTTTCTTAAATCATAATAAATGACTAATGTGTTCAATACATTGTTTTTTTTTAATATAAAGTGTTTCGTTTTTCTCGTAGGTATGGTTTTGTTTAGTAAAAACGAGTTCAATCTCGTTTTTACTCAATTCTATCACGATATAAACAGTTCATAACTGTTCTACGAAAGCCTGATAAACGGGCTATGTACCAATCTGCTCGTTCTACATGTAGAATTGTTTATCTATACTCTTGAGTTTACTGGCGTAACACTTTTAATTGAACATGAGTTTGTTTGTAAGAACATTACGTGTTTATTTACAGAATTAGAGATAGATAATTTTAAATTATATACATATTTATCGTGAGAACATTGTATAAAACTTTTTGTTGCTGTTCGTTTAGACATGAACCAAAATTACTTGTATAAATATAGAAAAATATATTTACGACACATATCAAGTTTTACGATGGATTTTAGGACGGCGATAGCCCTTTCATTAAGGTTTTGCTACACAGAATAAAGCGTGGAACTAAATAAAATGCAAACTGGGATATAAGCTCTCCTATTGTTAAGAGAAGTTTTACCATTTTGTGATGGTGATAATTGTATTTTCTTGACTGTATAAACAATACATACTAAACATAATGCATGATTGTACAACAAAATGACATTTATAGAAATTAATAACCTTTTAAGTACCTTTTACAAAACTAAATGTGGTTTCCTTGTTTCTAACTAGTAAAGCATGTGGTCAGTCACAACTACACGATGAGAAATAACACTTAAGCTATCTAGAAGTCCTTTATAAAGGTCTCAACAGCTTTGTTCTTCAAGCTTCTAGCTTCTTTCAAGTTTTTAGTGTAAACCTTATTGTATATCTAATAAATCTAATTATTAACCTAATCCACCTTATTAACCATTTGGCAATTACAGTGAAAGCGCCACTCTTAGGCCGGATTCTCACCGGATCGGACCGATTATAATCGTCCTGATCTGGATCGATCCGATTGTGATGGGTCCGACCGAAATCGAGGGATCATGTTCATCGGATCCATCGCACAAATTCACAAATAGTACACCAAACAGTACCGGTTGTAAGCCGACTGCCGACAAAGACGTTGCAGGCTGCGTCGTGCACGACCATTGTCACCTGATTGAAATCGGTCGCGACTGAAATCGTGTTAGTGAACACATAGATACGCGTTTGCGACTATGTGCACGATCTTCGTCGCGCGATCGAAATCGGACGATTTTTATCAGTCCGAAACTGTGAGAATGTGACCTTATAAACAAACATCTGGTAACCGGACACATTTTCTATACATAAGTGTTTGTTCTGTATCCCGTTCAAGCAGAGACTCTTAAAAATTGTTATCCTAAAGCAGCATTTGTAAGACATAATTGCATCCTTCCAGAGTTTGATGCCAAGGATGAACTACCATTGGTCGCGTTTATCAGACTGAGCCGCTCTGTAACAGTTACCGATTTTTCTGATGAACGGCTACGCTACCTACTACTACGTCATCGCTACATCGAACGCTTCCAAGAATTTATATGTAGCGGTCGCCATTTTTTCGAGCGCAATTTTCTTACGCTCCCAAGATCGAGCGGTGAGCAGTATTCGTTTAGCAGTTGTTAGATAGTGGTTTAAATATGGCGGACAGAGAACGCGTATATTGTTCATCAGAATGCGATGACGTCAGGAACTGTTGTAGATGTAGCGGAGCGGTAACTGTTACCGAGCGGCTCAGTCTGATGAACGCGACCAATGTCAACACTTTTAAATCTACAAAACGGGTTCGCGGAATTAAGTATAATAAAAATTAAACAAATTTTTAAATATGGATGAAACAGTTTACACTAAGGATCACGACTTAGAAATTCAATGGAAGTAAACGATTCAGAAGACGAAGAGGACGAAGTTAATGACCAAGTCCTTGATTAGATAAAATTATATGCTGAGACACGAAAGTAAATTGCCCGTTTGAAACGCTTTGCAAGAGATGACTTTATAGCATTTCAATATTAAAAAAAAAGTGATTTTGAAAATCAGTTGAAATGGAAGTAAGCCAAGTTTCAACAGGCAAAGATTAATAAATTTTTTCAACCCACGTAAATTTATTTTTAAATTTTTTATATATACGTACCTACATATGTATATGTATGGACAATTGTACAAAGTACATATCTATGCTCTATATATGCATACATAGGTACTATGTTTCTATATCTATTTAGACATATAAATTTGTAATAAAAACGATGTAATGAAATGATGGTTCTATAAAAGCTATTTATTATAACTGAATTTGCGAAATTTCTGTTTTTTTATTCATTATCTTAAAAATGTACGTTAAATACAGATTTTTTCCGAGCTATCCCATAAGCTGCCATCCCCCATAGCCGGACGCAAACACTGGAACCATGAGTGCCCGCTTATGAGAGCTTTGTAGGTAACGGGTTGACCATATATGTAAGAGTGGCGTTCAGCTATATCTCAAGAACGGTTTATAATACAACTTCGGCAAAGAAATATCACTGACTAAAGTGTCCCCGAAAAACATCGGGAAATTATTTAGGGAAAAGTAGAGTAACTGGTAAATGGTGCAACTGAACACCACAAATTTAAAGTCTAATTTTCTACAAAGTTTACCAAATTGATTGTTGATCACAAGTATGAAAAAATATTCTGAAAATTCCGCATATTTTACATTGAACAAATGTTTTGTATTTTATCAAATACGAGGAGGGGAGAAGGGGGAACTTTGTTTTGAATGTACACTTAACGTTTTTATAAATAATGCTGCAAGATAATTTGAAAATTTAGACTTTTCACTAACTCTACTATTCTTTTTAAAATCACAAAATTTACCTATTTAAGCTTCTTTAAGACTTCTAGCAGTGAGGAAACAATAATATCAAACAATTTGAATTACTAACCATAGACGAAAAAGAATCCTTTCTAACAAGATCAAATTTGCTAAATTTCGTTCAGAGGAAGCGGAATAATTTAAATTCCCAATAAAATTTAAATAGCGCCCTCTAGCTTGCACGTTACTGATTAGATTGGTGGAATAGAGCTGTTTTCAACGAGACTAAGTCGTGGGACACACTGTATATTTGCCGATAATATGATGATTAGCAGTTAAAAATGTTAGCAACATAAAAAATATCAACAAGGATTGGAACCCACCGCATAAAAAAGTAATAACGCCGCAACTAAAAATACCAAACATGCTTGCGGTATTTTAAACTTTTGTCGTTACGAAATGTCGTGTAGGTTCGGTTATATCGTCTGCTGGTCTAGACATTTATGTATATAGTCGTGCCAACGCAATGTCTCCTATAAACTCAGATCGTTACTGACGTGATCTGGATTATACATACTTTTACAAAACATTCGTAATGTAAATACTCGTACAACTGTGCAAAGTTCTGTTAAACTTTTGGCGCTTCTCGTAATAAGTTGAATGCACTTTCTTATTTTGAGCAGTACTTATTTGAAAAATAGAACGGCGGGAAATTTAAATAAGCTATTTAATTTATCTTTCAATTAATTTAATAAATATTATTAATATTAAAAGATTAGTACATAATACAGATAGTCATCAGTAATACCAGACACCACAACGCCTAATTAATTTGGGACACGGGTTTCAGTAACACGTGTCTATAGCTACTGCAGTGATAAATATTCGTTTATACGCAAAGCATTTTGTCAAAAAACTATAGAGGATATACCTAGTTTTGAACAATGATTACTAAGTAGATACATGACTAGTATGATGTGAGTTGTATGTGGCGCTATCAATATGAAAGTCCATTCATGCTTTACTTATTAAACCAAACGTTATCATTTTATTCGCAACATTCGCGAAATATATGTACGTTTATACGCAGAAGCCAACAGTAATATTTCTCGAATACAATTTTCATTTAGCATAAAGAATTTGGTTACCCTAAGTTTGTATGTTATTTTCAAAATTATTTTCCGTTAACCATTCATTCATTTAGATTGTATAAACAGTATGAGGAGAAAGAAAACAGTTACCAGTGAAGAAATTGCCCGAACCCAAATATTGAAAACTTTAAAACTGTCAAACAGAGAGATAGCGTGCAAAATTGGAAGATCCGAAGATATGATCAGGAATCTTCTAAAAAAAACGTGACAATTAGGGAGGGCAAACGTCAACTAAAGGAAACACTAAACTTTCGGCAAGACAGAGAGGCCAAATACGACATGAAGCAACATAAAATCGCTTAACAGCGAGGCAAATAAGAGATAAATTAGAACTTCCCGTAACAAAGCAACACATTACACCCCTTCTCCGTCACTCCAGCGGTATAAGACGGAGAAAATCCCAGGAAAGCCGCATTTAACAGAAAGTCACAAAACAGCACGTTTGCATTTCGCGCAGAAATACATGACGTGGGAAGATGAATGGAAGAAGGTAATATTTTCGGATGGAAAGAAGTTCAATTTAGATCGACCTGATTGTTATAGCTGTTATTCGCACGATTTAAAAGATAAAAAGGTAATGAGATCAAAACGATACTTTGGGGGTGGTACTGTTATGGTCTGAGGCGCATTCAGTTATCGAGCAAAACTGCCTGTGTGTTTTATTACCACTCGAATGAACCATATAAAATATTTAGAGTTACTGGATGACGTGTTAATACTGTACAGTGAAGATGTGATGGAAAATGAATTCATTTTTCAGCAAGACAATGCTGCAATTCACGCTTCCAAATTATCAAAAGAGTGGTTCGACCAGCGAAATATCATCTTATTAGAATGGCCTGGATGCGGCCCTGACTGTAACCCTATAGAAAACCTTTGGAATGTCTTAACTGCACGTGTTTACGCCATCGGGCGACAATTCAAGACAGCGACTGAACTTCTAAACTGTGTTGAAGAATGTTGGGGAAACATTGAGCCGAACATAATAGAAAATTTAGTTAAATCAATGCCAAAACGCATATTTGAAGTAATAAAGAGTAAAGGGGGTCATACAAAATATTAATTTTATAAACAAAATGCAATATGTTAACTTTTAGTGTTAAATTAGTAGTGCGTTTAAACGAATATTTATGCTTATTTTGTTATTACTTCGTATTAATTATAATTTACCTAAAATATTCGGTTATTTTGATCTTATATAGGTACTCATTTATTATAAATTAACTTTCATTTTCTTTTCAAGATCACTAACAAAGCCAACTTTCGAGCTGATGATGATAGCTATGATTAATTTAGTTATTACGAAAGTAATAATAATAATAATATAATAAGACTTATTAACGATTTAATGGTATAATACAGAACTTCGATAAACTTAATATTCATTTTTATTTGTACTACTCGAATTTCTACTCAGGTTATGCATATTCCTCTAACATTGCAAGGCAATAAGAAAGTGTTGTTTTGGTGCAAAATGTTGATATTTTTGTACCTTATAACATAAAATTACTCAAAACGTCAAAAAAAATGATTTCGAATTGATGCCAAATTTCGAATTTTAAAAACTAAGGTATCTATGTAACGTGAAATTTTATTCTCTACAACTTTTATTCCACGTGTTTTTTCAATAGTAGCATCTGTTTTCAAGATGTGTGGTCTTGGAAAGCCGCATGTAAGGTTGCACCAAAATACGAAATTTTTAACATTCGATTTTGGCTATACCACTAAACCGAATTTAATTTTTTTAATGTCAATCGACGCAGAATTTAGTCCTCTGTATTTTAAAAAAAATGACATTTTCCGGCTACAAGCAAAAAAATAAAAAAAAAATGCAAAAATTTGGCTGTTTTTCGGATACTAAAAGTTAAGCTCACCACCTGGGATGGTGCAAACTCAGAGCATTTAGGACCAAATAGAGGTTTTAAAACGATTTCCATCTTGCTGGAAATTAATTCCTAAAAATATATTAATTTGATTGGCCTACATGTTTGATCACCCAATATATTTTTTGAAAATTCTAGTAATCGCAAAAAAAAAAAAAAAACAAGTTATTTTTTCTTTACGAATTGGAATTACATTTATGAAGAAACTTCGCGGACTTTGAAATGAGGTTAAATGCTGAAAATGCCATAACCTATTGCTTCAGGTCTCGATCATAGCAAAACGCAAATTATCGTTTGACCACCCACCGGTAAAATTTTATCCGACTATGAAGTTATACGTAACAGAGATTTCGACGTATGTACATCGCACCTACCTCGATTTTATTTGAGATTGTACGATAGGGTCGGTCATTCTCAACGTATGCTAGCAATTAGGTCGCCTTAAGTAAACAGAAAACTTATTAATTTTTTAATAAATACTTGGAGAGGGATTTTTTTTTAACTTGTAACTTTTAATTTTATGTTCTCATTCGGTGTTCGGTCGATAGTGATGACCCACACGTGTCCCGAATTAATTAAGCGCTGTGGTGTCTGATATTACAGATGATTATCAGTTGTATATCTATGTACTCGTACATATTTGTATTTCCGATAAAATCAAAGTACCTAGGAAGGCCGTCAACGATATTGAAGATTAGTTAGCGCCAATATAATAAAATTATATCATTTGGCACAATGATTCTGAACATATGCATATATTATGGGCATACACGTGTTAAGCTTATCTCAAAAAACAACAAATAAAACTTATAGCTATAATAATTTTAATTTCCGCATATCCATGATACATCAATAAGTTCAGGATTGTCTGCGCGAACTATTACTGTTTATTTTTAAAAGTGAAGCGAATCTTTATTACCTCAGTAGTTACGTGTAGTTGAAACACGGCAATTTACTTGAGATAATATTCACGAGTCTCAATTCACGAACTGAGCTAGTTGCAAAAATAATCGTTTATAAACTTAATGAGTTGTCTTATCGATTATTTTTATTTCGAATCTACTATAAAATAAAATTAAGTTTAATGAGATAAGAGTAATCACTTGAAACTGTATTATATTATACTTATTGCTATAAAGATGTTATTTCCATTACATCATATTGATAATGTGTTAATAGTGTACTATATAAAACGCTGCAGTATTTAAAATAAACATTTTATTAAACACAGAAGACATTTAACAGACGTGGTAAAATTCCTCAAAGGCACACCCAATTTTCTCATTCATTTATTTTTCCCTTTCAATTGTTTTTAAGCTTTAGGAACAAAAATATTATACCAAAACTATTTCGTCATTGTCTCAAACCTGAAACAGGAATGTTGCCACATGGAATAATTATTTTATAACCACCTAAATACCCACGTTAATTTATGGATAATAAAACAGTTTCTACAGCAACAAATTCAACATCATATTTGACTTATATTACTAATACAACACCAAACTGACATTACTCAGTAAACAGACAGGTTGTCTGACAAATTTACTAAAACTTAAGTTTTAATCCGAAATCTTTTTTAACGTAATAGGCATATGCAATCCACGTACGTAGTACATTTTTTAGTTTGTTGACACACATATACATTATCTTAACAAGCAAACTGGTACGCCTATCAACTTCAGTAAAAATAACTCAATTACTCAATAAGAGATTATTAACGTTGATCGTTATATATTAACCTTTGCCACTGAAACCAACTATTACTAGATCTTGCCGTCTAAGTTAGTCGGTTTATGTGAGGCATGTTGCCAGAGCAAGATAGTACAAACTGATTCACGCTTGAGGGAACGTGCGCTAAGTCGAGCTTTAAATATTGAATTAAATTGGATTAAATGAATTACTATTTATAATTACATTGTCTTAATATTAACGAAATCAGTGCATTGCGGTGGGTATATATACACTACCGTACAAAAGTGTTTGCGCACCCAAAAATTTAACTATAAACAACTAACTACAACTACAAATAACTAATAATATTGCTTTTATTTTTGTTTAATATATATGTGATATACAATTCAAATAAAACAAGAAAAGAAGACAAAATAAGCCATTTCTAAATGAAAAAATTGTTAAATTACAGCTACCAAAATATATTATTGCCATATACATAATTATACATTTTTAAGCGAAAACATCGGCCGTGCTAGTACTACATAATTATAAATCCAAGCAATTTGGAAAAAAAATTGTTTGGGAAGTTTTCTTCTGCTGATAAAAGGAGTGAACGTGGTGGTAAATGTAATAATTTATATGCTACACTCCATATTTTAATATATATACCTTTGGTCTTGGTCACAGTTTCACAAATTCTGGGAATTCTGGCGATTAGTTTTTCGAAGCAACCTACTCAAAGAATTCCGTGAATAACTCCGTAATTGCTGGGTATTATGTAATAGCCGTTGTTGATTTAAACGATGTTACGGCCTCTAAAAGGTTATACAAGAATTTTAATATCAGTCCTAACCGCTTTCTATTATGCAAAGTTTCTGGACATATCTGCTATGTGACTATAAAATAGTGATTTTTTTCCAATATATTTAAATACTTTTCCTTTAGTAAAGTGGTAGTTTCGTTTAGTGGTCAAAACTCGACAAAAATGATAGAAAGTATTGACCATTTATTGACAGCATACCCATGTTTTGGCGTCTAATAGCAAACACGCTAAAAATTGAAAATACAGAAATTCTGTTCATCGACACGATTGACCACCTTTTACATTTTCAAAAAAAAATTATTAGAAATTTTTTTTTACTGCCAAGACAAAATTTTTGTTGCAAGATATGCTTGATCAACGTTTGACCACCAAAAAAAATTCTTTTGCGGATTTAAATAGGACTTATTGTTACGTAGCCTACTTCGTGCAAATTGAAGTGGTCTGTTTCGACAGTAGCAGAAGAAATATACATTTTTATCTAAAACGGTTGAAGATAAATGGGTACATTCTCATATCAAAAGAAAGAGAATTTAAGTTTACATCCAACCCTGGAAACAGATATAGGATGTCCCATTTAAAAATCAGAGTTATTGGCATTTACATGTTTCCAAATGTTGGCGCCAGTAACTGTATGTCAACAAAAGGATCCGTACATGTTAATATTGGAAATAGTAAACCAATTCAAGACCTATCAATTTGCGCAAACCAAAATTTTCTACCTTTTTTAGTTTTGATTCTACAGCTCATTATCGAGAGCGCTGCAATTGCAACATTTTTGATAAAATATTTATTTTTTCGAAAACAAAAGCACATAGGTCTAGGAAGGTCTTAATAAAAGTTACTTAAAATATCATGGAGAATCTAAAAAATATATAATATATAAGGTGATCCATTTAAAATTAATAAAGTTACATACGCTTTTTCTATAATTTTCTATAATTGGGACACCCTGTATATTTGAAAATATTTTCTAGCTATACATAAATAGGGAGGTTTTTTCATTTATTTCGACTATTGTTTTCAAAAAATTATTAGGTGGTCAAATGATGGTCAATCCCACCCTGCAACAAAAATGTTGTCTTTCTAGTAAAAATAATTCCTAATAGTTTTTTGTTTACTTTCGAAAATGTAAAGAGCGGTTAAACGATGGTCAATCGTATCTTTTGAACAAAATTTCTGTATTTCCAATTTTTTGCATTTTCGCCATTAGACTCCAAAATACTGGTACAGTGGCTGTAGCCTAAACAAAACGTGGTCAATCTAAATCGCTGATGGTCAATAAATGGTTAATCATTTTTGTCGATTTTTGATCACTATGTGGTGACAACTTCACGGACCTACTTAATAGTGGTAACTGGCATCTCATCTCTATCACTCTATCGTTACCAGTATATTAGTCTCTCTTCCGCAATAATAGTTGCCTCGTAGCCATCCATTTTGGCTGCTGATTTTGCGTTCTCTAATATAATGAATGAATTCTTTCCTGCAAATTTAACTGAAACAAAAGAGCAATACAGCATACAAAAATAACCGGCATGCCAAATTTAAGAAAACTGATACACGTACTCAAATAGTGTTAAACGCTCGAATTGACTAAGATTTTAATATCTTTCCCAAGATTGGAAAAATGCCACTGAACCCCATTTTCCTCTACTAACCAGACTTCTCCACGATTTTGGGCCATCTTTTTTAGGCAATAGTAAATTTACGAGAATGAGAAACGTAGTATGCCAAAAGAGACCAATGAGCCGTTCACATAATCGAAAATTAAGTCAGTCTTTTTCGTTATTCAATGAACCTTAACTTTGGAGGTAGAGAAGCTCAAGTTCGAGTTATGTAATGTGCTTCACCACCAGGTTTTCGGATTTTTCAATTCAACACATTCAATTTTCCATTCCAAGGTTATATTTGCTAGGTCACAAAGGGGGAGGGTGAGGAGCCTTGCACATGTTTTTGAAAACTGCTTACAAAATGGACAGCACACATAGTATGTTGCTGTTTTTACTTCTATTATATTCTCCATTGACTTCTGAATAGAAAGGAATAATAATAATAATACTTTGGTTTTTTGATGTATTATGACTTATGACTGTATGTTGAAGTGCTCGAGCGATGTAGTAAGTTTGGACTTGGGGATGGGAGATTATGAAGATATAAATCTATAGCTTGTTCAACACCAACATGTAAGTTTATTAAAATGGAAATCTATGTCAAATTTGGGATAATCCATAAAGGTTTTCCAAAAGAATACTTTTGAAGAGGCCACTCAAAGTTATCATTCATAACCAGCAGTTAAGTTACCTATTGTAATACTATTTAATAGATTTGGGTCGTAGTTATTTGCAACTATTTATTTAACAGTAAATTTTGTTCAACTCTCACAAAAGTGTATTAAATAAGACCATTCGCTCAAGGCAGGCCGTAAGTGTTTAAATCAACGTTGAATAGTTTTCTTTGTCAAACCTATAGCCAAATCTTTGGATAACATCAACGATATGTGTGTACTAAATTCATTAATGTCGAGGTAATCAATAATAATCAGATTATGATAATATAATTTTAAACTATACGTAACACATTAATTTGTTTTAGTTTTCCAGTGCACTGATTCTAACTACAGTTTTAAAACCGTCGCGTCGTTCGCATCATAACTTAATTGAACTTTGTAAATCCGGTCAGAACTTGTTATACTGGTTTTTAAATCCCTATAGCGGGATGACGCAAATTTGAAAATTTTAAATAGTTTAATAACTTTTTCCTCTTACGTAGGAACCGTGAAACAATTAATTGATACGTTACTTGTCTTCACTTATAATATTTTCCATTATTTTTCTAATTTTGGGACTACTTCTATTTTCAGAATTAAAAAGAAACTCTCCTTTAAAGATTTAGGTTTACAAATGATATACTTGCTCCGCACTGCTTTCAAGATCATTACTGATGGAAAGATTTTTCTATAGAGTTACTACCCGTTGAACTGTCTCATTAAGAGAACACAGATTTATACATTTTATGTGTATTAACAAGAAATAAGTGTTTTACAGCACTATTTCTACACAATCCCAGAATATTTGAACATGTAAATAAATGATATTATTTTCATACAGTATCGAATAAACGAGTAGAGTAACAAATAAATACTAAAAATTATGAAAAGCTGTATAAAGTTTTTCTTCAGGCACCTTAGAAATGCTTGCGTCAATGGAGTGAGGCAGTACATTCGCCTCAGTTAATATATAGAAAACGCTAGTGTATTTTTAAACTTTTTTGAAATGTGTAAATTCATTGAGAGCATGTATGTACAGTGGAATTTTTGGATCTTGTCCATTACGTCATTATCAGCGTAATTAAACGCAGATATACGTAAAATATTCGTCACCGATATTTTACGTACATTAGAGAGAAATGTGAACATGACATATGAGTCTTTTCATACTGACATTACTCATGGCGTAACGGACAAGATCCAAAAAGTCGACTGTACATATAGTTTCGGCTAGTCGTAGCGAGATGTTCTATTTTCTACTAATTTGCTGCAAACATTCCACGAAACTGTACACTTCTACTTGTTCGAAATGTTTGTAGCTGACTTTAAAATAAACACTTGTCCTGATAATGTCTATTAGAATATTTTTCAGCATAAAGTCTTGATGCTGATAAGCAAATTTTCTTCGTACTCTCTAATTACCTACTAATGCAATGGCATTGTTTCGTTGTGTAAGGTAAATTATCCGTTTAATTAAGTAAAAATTTATGAAATAGGCTCGAACAACTACTACTGATAGTGTATCTGACGGGTAATGTTAACCATGTTAATATTGACTTGATTTAAACGTTAAAAGTTTTTGTTGTAAATGGCTAAATAACACATTAAATAGACATTCACTAACTAAAACTATAAGAGATATATATAGGGAATAATAATAATAAATGGCCTTTATTTAACCGTTCTTCTCAACCGTTACAAAACAGAAAATTAAAAAATAATAATAATAATAAATGTACTACAGAGTACACAGATAGAAAAGAAAGCGGAGAAAATCAAGAGGCGAGGATTCAGACAAACAATTCAAAGAATTGTTCCCTGCTCTACCATCTAAACCTCTACAAAAGTGTGAACTAAAATAGGAAACAAAAATGCCTAATATTAGAAACCTAGATCTAAATTCTGCATGAAACAACACAGAAAAAGAGAAAAGAAAATAATAATAATAAATAAATAGCAAACTGTGGTGCTATTGCTTCGCAAACAACAACTTCCTGGCAGCACGTCTGAACACGGAAGGTGAGGCAACCTTCAAGGATGACGGTAACGGATTAAAGAGCTTATAAATGGAAAAACTGAAACTTCTCTCAAATAAGGCAGAGCTATGTGCTGGAGGCCTAATGACCTTCCTGTGCCTAATATTTATATTATGAACATCCGTTCTACATTCTATGGTATTATATAAGTACGGAGGAGTTTTGGAAAGAATAATCTTATGGTAGAAGCACAAACACTGCAACAACATTCGATTTCCCATGTTCAACCAAGAGAGGTCATTTAACTTACGAGAGACATGGTCATGTCTTCTTAATCCAAAAATATACCTAATGCACGCGTTGAATATTAATAACATTTGGAAGATTAACAAAATTACAATGGAATTATATTATTAATTACAAGCTATTTCGTTTAAAATAAGACAGTTATTTAACTTTATCGATAGCTACAGTTAAAAGTAAGTTTCTACCATTATGTACAATTTCTATAAAACATCATTATTTTAGCATTAATTGTAATGCTGTTGCTAAATACATATACAATACATTTAAATAAATTCAGCTTAAGTATGTGAAGGAATCGAGCTTTTTATATTTTGGTTTACATGTTCAGAAATTGTTGAATATCTCATAAATCGCTTACTTTAAAGCATAGGAAAATACGAGTAAGTAACTAAGACATGTATATTAGAAGATTATAATAGGTCACTATCAGTAAACGAACAATGTTCATTAGATTAATGGCTACCATGTTGTAGTTATTACAACTTTTTATAAATTGGGCTTACAGGTATGGAAATCCGTATTATACATACATATGTTCGCCAACATAGCAGTAATACGAGGGTGAATCAAATATGAACCGAAGTTTTCTTTTTAATTTCCTCTAGACGTGATGTTTTAATATGTGTTGGAGAGGGTACGTAAGCCGGAGGGGAGTAAACCGATTCGGTTCGCCAGCGCAGTGTACTGTTGGTAGCAGCTGGTTTAAGCAAGAGGTTCGCACATCTGTTGAGTAACGTATTCTTATTAAATTTTTGGTGCCGAAAAGCGTGAATCATCATTTCAAATGATTTGGGTTACCGAAAAGTGTCAGCAAGGTGGGTTCCTCGACTCTTGACGGAAGATCGGAAGGAAACCGTCTTGCAGTGTGTGAAAGACTTTTGGCACGATATCGAAAAGTGGGAGTTATTTTCACCTGTGATGAGACATGGGTACACCATTATACCTCGGAATCTAAGCAGGCAAGCATGGAGTGGCGAAAACCTAGAGTAGCAGCACCGCGCAAAGCCAAGACCCGTCGTTCTGCTGGAAACGTTCCTGCAACGGTTTTTTTTTGGGATTGTAGAGGCATACTGCTCACTGATTTTCTCCACGAGCGACGTACAGTTAATGCTGCGTACTACTGCTTGATAAAGTGAAACTGACCTATCAACCAAAAAGGCGAGACCTGCCTATTTGAAGTGCGATTCTACTTCATTGACAATGCTCAACTGCACACAGCTGCATTGACTCAAGAGTTGAACTACTGCGCAGAATTGATGGGAGTTTAGATGCTGAAAACTGCATCTGTATGTTGTTATAATGCAAGATATAATGCTACCCCTCCTTCCCCCTTCCCCCCACTCAAAAGTGGAAATGCCTTCTCAATGAGTTTATATGCAGGACATCGACCCCAAACTCACTTAGGGTCATATTTATAGTCCGTGCTTGAGGTTGTGTCGATGCTTGAGCACGCGATTTTGACGTAAATGTCAATACAAATCTGTCAAAATCGCGTGCTCAAGCATCGACACAACCTCAAGCACGGACTATAAATATGACCCTTGAAGGCTAAAAATGGTTTATGGGCAATAATATCAATTTATTGTTTACTCTGTACACAATCATCAGACCCAATTGAAGCAGATATAAAAAAGACCGTTTCAGCAGCATAGCCACAAAATACAAAGCGGAAAATGTGGCAAGAAGTATAGAAATTCGGTCCAATTGTTGTCGTTAATTAGTGGAGTCGAGTATGTCTCGACGTTGTCAGTCTATGATTCATATTGAAATAAAAACTAGTTACTTGTGCAAATAATAAACACTGCTACTTTAGGCTCGGTGCACACTTGCTGCAAAAGTTACCGAGACGCTGCGTCATTTCCAATCGCATAAGAAGAAATGCATACCAACTCATGTGGGAATTCACACGTGCCGCTGATACTTATCTGACGCTGAGATAGTTATCGATGTTGCCGCAGAGAGCTGTAAGACGCGCGTCACATTTCTATACCGCGTTAGCTGGTAATACACATTTGTGTGTGGGAGAGTGCACATCAGCCGCAGCGTCATACCTCCTATCGAGCTTGTGAAGTTTACACCATGTCTGATGAAAATGTGGATGTCGAACATTTCATCGACGAAGTTTGACATTCGAAAATAATTAAAAGAACTTGTCATCGTCTTCCCCGAGGTCCGTCAAGCAAACATTAAAAGCTCCATTCAAGTATCTCTCGGTATTGTATGGCTGAATCCAGTACTTCCTTCTTCTAATTTCATTTTCACGATTTACGTACTTGTACACTAAGTACGCAAAAACGACTTTCTTTTTCAATTTTTGGACGCTTATACGTTCCATTTCGGTTGGTCCCAAATAAGAGACTGACGCTGAGGTCTATCACCGCGAAAGTGTGAATTGGAATGGTGATAAGACGCAGATTGAAATGACGCAGCGTCCCGATAACTTTTGCAGCAAGTATGCACCGAGCCTTAACGAACAAGATAAAAATATCATTTTGTCTCAGAATTTTTATCATGTTCTTTTTTCGTTTTTTAAATTAGATCCGAGAAAATATAATAAATTTATACGAGATGGATATATCTGTAAATGCCGAATCTAAATCTGTACAATTGAAATTTTTGCTGTTTATACTAACGGCGTAAATTGTTAAAAACTTTAAAAGTTGTCGATTACTTAAGGGTAGTTTTCATCTCTAAATATCAATTTCCGCAAGAACGAAAAACATCGCGTTACAACATCTGATAAATTCTACCAAATGACTACGTTTCGTTCAGATCGACATTTGCTACTTGCAAGATTTTCTTGCTAGTGGACTGTCGATTTTTCATGCACTAAACAAGCAACTTCTAGCTCAATGATACCGCTAGAGATGTCAAAATTTCTATGCTGCAGGGCTTAGCAAATTAATCAGCAAGTTTCTGTAAGGATGGAATACAGGAGCTGATTAATTATACGTTACGAGAAGTGCCTTAATGTATATGGATATGATGTTAAAAAGTAGATTAAGAACCAAGTTCTTAGGTAAAAATAAGATTGTTAAAACAAATGGCTTTGTGTCCTTATTTAAAAACATAATTCCTACAATATACAGTGTGTCGCACTCTAGACGGCACTACCGCAGTATTATCGATAATATGTTAACAAAATGCTGAAGTGGTGCCGTCTAGAGTGCGACACACTGTATATGTATACTTATATGCAATATAATTGCATATAAGTTATTATTCTTATGTATTAATCTACTCATTGAAACGGAGATTTCCATAATTACAATGGCAAAGGATATTTTTAGGTTTGTAATTATTGAATCTCACTGTGTGCCATCTGGGATTAACGCATTCAGTACTATATTTTATTTTGCTACATATTTTTAAAGCTGCGGGTATTGTCATCTTGTTCTTCACAACTTTTTTATGTGCGGTAGGAGTTGTACTCAGTACTAAAAATGTAGAAGCGCAGGACCAAAACCAAACAGAAGCAAAACCAATGCCAATAATGATACTGTTTTAACCTTAATCCCATCTTTTTTAATTTTGGTGTAAAAAAGCGCGATTAGCTTAGTAGCAGCAGTAGCAAATGTAGATGATATTTCAGAATATTCGTTCTTTAATTGTGCCAAGTAAACTGTACGCGCCAAGAGAGAAGGCACGCTTTGCGCAAGTGCAATAGTGAGTAAGATGTATGTAACGTAAGCAGAACCAACAAACATGTGCCAAATAAAATGCTAAGAAAAGTGTTTTGTTTCAATACAAAAAATATAAGCATAAGGGTTGAGCCGCCAGCAGCAACACACCTCCAAATACAACATTTTGGTCCTTCGAAACGGATTATAAGGAAACAGTGAATAACATAACCTATAGAACGAGAAGCATTTCGAACAGAAACCGCAGGCAAGTTTAGTCTATCCATCTCACTCATCACCAAGTAAGTTGTTCCTATCTTTATCTTTCACCCGATAGTATTTTATTCTTTAAAAATGACTGAAAACGTCGAATTAAAAACATTAAGGCATAAAAGAGGTACGTTGAAAGCACAATTAACGATTTTCGAAAAACATTTAAACGGTTTAGATTTAAATAAACTAACTGAAGCGGAAAAGGAAAATTTAAGAGTACGAAAGGTGAAATTAGAACCCCTGTATGAAACGTTCAATGAAATACAAGCGAACATTGAATTCATGTGCTCAGAAGATGACGCGAATGCAACACAAGAAACTATAGAGCGGGAATCATTCACGAATTTGTATTTTGAATTAATAAGTTCGGTTAATAATATTTTGACAATTAATAAAGAAGAAAATGAATCAGAAATACATTCAGTAGCACAAACCATTCCTAGCGTAAGAAATTTAAACGTAAAGTTACCGACAATTCAGTTACCATCATTTGATGGCTCATTCACTCAATGGAGGGAATTCTATGATACATTCAATGCATTAATACATACAAATCAAGAATTGTCAGACATACAAAAATAACTTATTTAAAATCGTGTTTAAAGAACGAACCTGCTGATTTGGTGAGAGCATATGAATCGACAGCGGGAAATTATTCAATTGCTTGGAAAACATTACAAAAAAGGTACAATAACAAAAGACGAATCATAAACAACCATGTGCAAGAATTATTAGACATATCTAAAATAACTAAAGAATCGCACTTAGCTTTACGACAATTAATCAATGTAACCGAGAGTCATATCCAATGTTTAAAGGCACTTGGTCAACCTACGGAAGCTTGGGACGCGATAATTATACCAATAGTAGCGGGAAAGTTAGATTTTTCAACAAATAAAGAATGGGAACTCAAAATAAATGCAGAAAACGATGATTATGAAAAATTACCAACAATTAAAGAATTCTTAGATTTTTTAAATAATAGACAAAATACTTTAGAAGTAATATCAAAAAGAAAGACAGAAACAGAAAATAAACATTCAACCAACAAATACAGTAGAACGTTCACAACTCAAAACGTTTCATGTTCAGTTTGCAATAAAGAACACAGCATTCATGTTTGTCAAGAATTTCTGAAACTTAATGAAAAGGAAAGAAATGAAAGAGTAAGAGATTTAAAATTATGCATTAATTGTTTACGTAAGGGACATTTTATTCAGAATTGTATATCTAAAACAAGTTGTAAAAAATGTCAAAGAAAGCATCACACGTTGTTACACAAAACTGAGATATAGGAAGCAACAAATCAAAATAAATCAAATGCAGTGAGTAATTCTGTAGATGTTGCGGTTACTTGCTCATCAGAAACAAAAGAATGTAATTCACAAGTTTTGCTTTCTACTGCTCTTGTACACGTAGAAACCGTACAAGGACAATATCAAGAAGCAAGGATATTATTAGATTCCGCATCGCAATCCAACTTCGTAACTGAACAAATGTGTGAAATTCTAGGTTTGAAGAAACATCCAGTAAATCTAACAATCACTGGGATAAGTAAAGGTTTAACAACAATCAAACTAAAGGTTTATATCAAAATCAAGTCAATGCATAATAATTTTACCACTCAACTTAGCTGTTTAGTTTTACCAAATATAACTGAAAACATGCCAATGAGGTCATTTAGCAAACATTTAGTCAAAATTCCAGCAAATATCAAGCTTGCTGATCCTAATTTTAACCAATCACGAAGTATAGACATTTTATTAGGTGCAAACATATTTTGGGAATCGATTTGCATAGGTCAGATAGAAGAAAGAAACTCACCTGTACTTCAGAAAACCAAATTAGGTTGGATAATAGCAGGAAACTTAGTCACAAACAACACCAATGAAAACACTGCATTAACATTGCTCACAATAGGCGAATTACATGACAAAGTACAGAGATTTTGGCAAATGGATGAGTTTATATCAACATCAAAAATGTTAACTCCAGAAGAATCTTATTGTGAAGAATACTATAAAAAGACGACCACTCGTAATACAGATGGAAAGTTTGTAGTAAGAATACCACTCCAAGAAAACATAGATGACCTAGGAGACTCAAGGCAAATTGCAGAATCAAGATTTTACAAATTAGAGAAACAGTTTGAAGACAATCTTAATCTAAAGAAATTGTATGTAGAATTTATGGAGGAATATAAAACTTTAAATCACATGACTAAAATCGAAACTAATCACAAGAATGGATTTTTTCTACCGCATCATGCCGTAATCAAAGAAGCAAGTGAGACGACCAAACTAAGAGTAGTTTTTGACGGTTCGTGTAAACTTGGAACAGGACTTCCTATAAATGAAATACAATATACAGGACCTACCATTCAAGATGAACTATTTGCAATCATAGCACGGTTCAGAATGTATAAATATGTAATCACAGCGGACATAGAAAAAATGTACAGACAGATATTGATACATCCCGATGATAGAATATATCAGCAAATATTTTGGAGAGAAAATAATAACCAAGAACTACAATGTTATGAATTGAACACAGTAACATATGGTACAACGTCAGCACCGTATCTTGCTATACGATCGTTGTATCAATTAGGGATTGATAATGAAAATGAATATCCAAAGGAATCAGAAATCATTAAACATGATTTTTACGTTGATGACTTGTTAACGGGAGCGAATACTATAGAAGAATTAACAACGATAAAGATCAACATTGATTCTATACTGAAATCCGGAAACTTCAGCTTGAGAAAATGGGCAAGTAATACAACGGAAATGTACTATAAAGAGGAAGAAGAAACGACATCCTTCAAAGGAAATCTTCGAAAGATATTGGGAATAGATTGGAATCCAAAAACTGACGAATTCTCGTATAATGTAGAACAGTTTTCATCACCTAAGATAACAAAGAGAACCATTTTAGCAACGGTAGCTCATCTATTTGATCCCTTAGGTCTACTAGCACCAATAACAGTTTTGGCAAAATTTATGCTGCAAAAATTATGGCAATTGCAGTTAGAATGGGACGAAAGCGTACCCTTAAACATACAAACAAAATGGTTAGCATACAAAAGCAAACTAAGTCAAATAAACGATATAAGAATACCGAGACATGCAATTCTGGAGAATCCTATAATTATTGAATTACATGCTTTTAGTGACGCATCACAGCTAGGATACGGAGCATGTATTTATTTAAAATCCTACAATCAAAAAAACAATACTCATGTAAGTCTATTAGCTGCTAAATCACGTGTAGCACCCTTAAAACATGTGACTTTACCACGTTTGGAATTAAACGCAGCAGTTGTATCATCACAGTTAACAAATAAGTTTAAACATGCTTTAAAATTACCAATTCATAGAGAATATTACTGGTGTGACTCACAAATTACGCTACACTGGATCAAAACATTATCTAATAAATGGAAGACATATGTAGCTAACCGTGTGACAGAAATACAACAACTGACGAATCCTAATGATTGGTATTACGTCAAATCAGGTGAAAATCCAGCTGATCTATTGACAAGAGGAGTTTTACCAAATAAATTAATGGTATCGAACTTATGGTGGCACGGCCCGAAATGGCTAGCAGAAGTGAATATAACTTTTATTGAGGAAGAGACGATACTTTTAGATGAAACCATATTAGAAGTACGAACATCAAAGGAAGATGAATATCATCAAACGTTTCTAATGTTAAAGGATTTCGATTTAATAACAAAATATTCATCGTTACAAAAACTAAAGAGAATAACTGCTTTATGCTTACGATTTAGACACAATTGTAGTGTCACACATGAGCAGAGAAGAACTGGAATATTGAAAGTAGATGAAATAGATAATGCATTCACAAGGATAATAAGATTGGTTCAAAAAGAAAGTTTTGGCACAGAGCTGACTGATTTGCGAAAACAGAATCACGTTTCAAATAGAAGTAATATATTAAATCTAACACCATTTCTGGATTCACAAGGTATATTAAGAGTAGGAGGTCGATTAAAACTATCTAATCTTCCTTATAGCAAGAAACATCCTATTGTTTTGCCAAAGAATCATCATGTAACATGCCTTATTTTACGAAACGAGCACGAAAAATTACTCCATTGTGGACCAAGAACGCTTCTATCATCTATAAGAGAAGAATACTGGCCAATTTGTGGAAAGAGCCAAGTAAAATACATCGTACGAACATGCATAAAGTGTCAAAAATACCAAGCAAAATCCTTCACACCGTTAATGGGAAATTTACCTGAAGCACGAGTACAAATGAATGTTTTTCCATTTCATCACGTTGGAGTAGATTATGCAGGACCATTTTCTTTGAAAACCCATAAAGGACGCGGTGGCAAAACACATAAAGGTTACATTTGCTTGTTTGTGTGTTTTAGTACAAAAGCTATACATTTAGAATTGGTCACCGAACTCACAACAGAGGCATTTATGGCTACTTTACGAAGATTTATGGCACGACGAGGTCAACCGGGCCATATATATAGTGACAATGTGACAAATTTTATTGGAGCGCATAATGAACTAAATAAATTAGGAGAATTCCTTAACGAAAATCATCACACATTAATGACATCACTAACCAATGAACGTATACAGTGGCACTTTATTCCTCCTCGATCGCCAAATTTTGGTGGTATCTGGGAAGCCGGCATCAAAAGCGTTAAGCACCACTTGAAACGTATTTTAACCGAAACACCACTTACCTATGAAGAATTTGCAACTCTATTTGCACAAATAGAATCGATATTAAATTCACGACCTCTTACGCCTATGACTGATGATCCAAATGATTATGACATTCTAACTCCCGCACATTTTCTTATTGGTCGATCCTTTTCTAATATTCCTGATCCTGACCACAGAAACATACCTATTCCTAGACTAAATAGATATCAACACTTACAACAGCTGATCCGCCACTTTTGGGACAAATGGTACAAAGAATATGTAAGTGAACTCCAGGTTAGAAGCAAATGGAAGGGTAATGTCGACAACCTCAAGATTGGACAATTAGTATTAATCAAAGACGATAATATTCCACCAGCAAAATGGAAATTGGGTAGAGTAATACGTCTGCATCCAGGCAAAGATCAAATAGTGCGAGTAGTGTCAGTAAAGTGTAGTAATGGTGAAGTTAAACGACCTGTTACCAAATTGTGTGTACTCCAGCTTGAAGAATATAAAGAGAAAGTTTAGTGAAGTAGAAGAAGAAAGATATTGAATGATAGACAATTATATTGTTATACTTGTTATAATAAGTTTATTCATGTTTAGAGTTACATTATTTTTTATTTGCGAATGTATTAGTATTAGCATCAATATTGTTAGTTAGTTGAAACTTTTAGGAGATTTCAAGGTGGGCGGCATGTACGCGCCAAGAGAGAAGGCACGCTTTGCGCAAGTGCAATAGTGAGTAAGATGTATGTAACGTAAGCAGAACCAACAAACATGTGCCAAATAAAATGCTAAGAAAAGTGTTTTGTTTCAATACAAAAAATATAAGCATAAGGGTTGAGCCGCCAGCAGCAACACACCTCCAAATACAACATAAACTACTACTCAAAAGCTGTTGAATATCCTGTGGGTTAATAATAATCTCAAATAATGTGAAAAATGTGAAATGTGAATAATGTGTAAAATTATTTTTGTAATATTTTTCCTCAAATTTTATCCTACGTTTTTGCGATATATTTATACATATCGTACTATATATTTTACCTACTAAGAAAAGCAATTAATTAAAAAAATATGTACTTGATGATACTGATGGATTTGATGGATTACTCCACAAACACCGCTAAATTTCTTTCTTTGAAGTTTTTTATTGTAATTATTGTCTGTTAGATAATAAAAATGTCGTTGTCGTTCAATTGCAATGTATATTTGATACATGTTTGTAGAATACATAGGATAATAATGTGATCATTTTACTTTAAATGTAGATATGTACGTATGTGCTAACTGACTCAGTTATTATAGATGTTTATATATATGTATGTATGTATGTATAGCTAGTGTTAATAAAGTGACTAATCTCGTCTTCACAATTAAGTCTACACCTATGTATATATTAATATTTGAATGACATAATTACTTATAAAATGCAACTGATGTAAGCAGAATAGTCTTCGATTAGGATAACGAATCCTTTAAAATTTGGCGAACAATACAGTTAAGATTAAAATATTTTCTTTATTTGTCTGTAGCAAATATACAACATATGATACGACTAACAAAATGTTTTTGAATTATTATTGTAATACCTAAAGATTATTTCATATTTACTGTAAATGTATATTCAGACTTATTTAATGTTTTTATAGAGCTATAATTATCTCTACAATTGTTTACCTCATTGTGTAAACACATTCATGGCACTTATTTTGTCTGCGGCCGTAGTAATGAAGTGTTGTCATACGTTTACAATTTTCAATATTTGTAATTCTCGCTTGAAAATATGTATACAAACTCGACCATCTTTTGATGTCAATCGTTTATTATAATCACGGTATCATAAACATATTGAAGCAATAAAGTAAACAATACGATGTTACTCGGGGGATCATGTAAATATCATCGATAACATGTAAAAACATTAAATAGTTTATCTGTTACATGTGATTCGATTTGACCTTCAAAAATCCCTCGAAAGATATAGTTCATTTCAGAAATGAATAATTTATTTACAATCCACAGTGCAAGTGGTCAATATAAATCAGTAGCTTTAAAGTGAAATTGACATTAATACTACAATACTATTTCTCTAAAAGTATTACTGAGCTACGGGGTCTATATGTGCAGGTTAAATATGGGCGACTACTTGTTTGATGAAAAGTTAGGCAAGGCCTCGGAGGCTAATGCCCGATTTTTCAGTGCCAGTTTATACACAATTTTTTGTTTAACTTCAAGTTTAGTTGTGTATTATATTAACAGTTAAACTCTGAATCGAATTAGAAATTGGTTTAATTATAGAGTTTAAATCTGAACTTCGATGTGGACCCAAATGTTAGCTGAGCGAGTTTCAGCGAAGAATTGTACTGGGTATACACATGGCACGTGTATCCTTCCGTGAAATCGCGCGCCGTTTCAAGCACATGGTGCGAATGGAATGAGCGAGGAGACGTACGCGCCTTCAGCCGCGGGCGGAACGGCCCCGCGTGACTACAACACTCGAGGACCACGTTCTTGTGTTCAACGCTATAATGTCGCCTAAATCCTCAAGGCAACTTGGAATTTTTTGGCCAGCATGAAGAGAAGGCATACTCACTGCGCGAATTATATGGGTTCTGCTCGTCACTTTTTTCTAACAGTGTAGTTGAAAGAGCATACAATGAAATATTTTTACAAGTAAAGTGAATATAGTAAAATAGTTTCCTTAAAATTTAAAAATAAACTTCGCGCTTACAATAATATCCATTCAAATGAGTAGGTATACTAGATTATTTAGCTTTGGGAATTTTAGGATACCTCGCATTTTTATTGATTACTACCGTTAAATAACAAATTTTGCCAGAAATATTTCCTACAAGTTTCTTAATATCAGACTGACCAACATCCTATTTTAATCTCCACTTCTAATGCAACTAAACTGATTCAATAAAAGGATGGAAAAACGCAAACAAGTACTTCATGGTTCAAGTTGAGAGTCCAGCTGAACTTAAACCGGACATAAGTATTTAAAAATTAAATCATCAGTACATAGTAGGTCTATCAGAACTTCATGAATGTGTAGAATAACTTTTTGGTCGAATTGGTGGCTTTTACCGAATATAACCTACCGATAATGCTTGTTTGTACCGGTATTTATTTTAACTTTCTTTATATACAGTGTGGAACAGCCAAATGGAATAAATTTGATAACAAATAAATGAGGGTGTATTGGGAAAAACGCTTGGACACGTCGATTTGTATTTTTAAATGCCATTTTTTTCAAAAAAAAAAATTATGCAGGGTGTGTCATGTGACAGTGGCCAATACCAACTTTCTTATTTCAAATGGAAACCCCTGCATATTATTTATTTTTTGGGTTCTTCGGAAAATTCTAGACATAATTCATGTACAATGTCCCATACCTATCTTCAACTGTTTCGGAAATATTAAGTGTTTTCAGATTTATTACAAAAATTAACATTAAAAAAAGAAAATTATTTTATTTCACAAATTCGCTACATTACACTAAAAATCTATTTCCCATTTAGCTCTTGATATTGATAAAGTAAGCAAAAACCATTGCTGCGTTCCTTTTTACTGATATGAAATTAAAAAAATACAAAGACCGTTTTGTTTATTTTCGTAAAAACTCGTAGCCTTAGCAACATGTTGTCTGCCTGCATGACAGTAGTGATCAGTGTCAGTGCTATTGTCGTTTGAATTTCGTTAACTGTACGTAATAATATCAGAAAAATGGTTCATTTAACAGAAATGCACAAAATAACCATTCTACAAATGATCGGTTATGGAGATAACACACGGACACAAATGGAAGTTTCTCGCTTATTTCACGAAAAATTTCCAAATTTGCCGCCTGTATCCCAAGGAACAATTAGCAAAATAGAAAAACAGTTTTGCGAGCTTGGTCATGTAAGACATATTAAAAAAGTAGCTGCCAATGCAGTAAGTGATGATACGAAATTGGATATTATGCTTGAGTTTCAAGAAAACCCACATAATTCTGATCGAAAAGCAGCCCCACTGTTCAACATTAGCGACAAATCAATTTTTCGAGTATTAAAGGAAAGTAAAATGCATCCCTATAAAATGATGCCAACTCAGGAGCTCATGGAAGACGATTTCGATAGGAGAACGTATTTGTGAACAGATGATGGCAATGTTAGATAACAATGTGATCCAATTAGAAGATATTTTATTTTCTGATGAGAGCACATTTACACTTCACGGCCATGTTAATCGTCAAAATTGCCGCTATTGGTCTAATGAGAATCCTCACTGGATGAGAGAGGAACATACGCAATATCCTGAAAAAGTTAATGTTTGGGCAGGAATTGCTGGAAATCACATCGTAGGTCCCTTTTTCATTGATGGTAACTTGAATGGAGATAAATATTTAGAACTGCTCCAAAATAATGTCGTGCCAACTTTCGCAAACTTATATCCTAATACAGCAAACCCACAAGTTCCTGCCAATACAGTATGGTTTCAGCAAGATGGAGCACCGCCCCATTTCCAAATCAATGTTCGGCAGTACCTGAACCAAATTCTTCCAAATCGGTGGATAGGGAGGCGCGGATCGATAGAATGGCCAGCACGATCTCCTGATCTGGCGCCATTAGACTACTTTTTGTGGGGATATGTCAAAAGTCTTGTATACAAAACTAAACCCCTCAACTTAGATGACTTAAAAAGACGAAACACGCTTGCGATTAGATCAGTCACGCCTAAGATGTTGAGTAATGTTAGAAGACATTTCTATACCGCATTAGCATGTTGCCAATACGTTCGCGGCATTGACATTAATGTTTTTTGTTTTTTTTTTTACATTATTAAGAAATAATCAGTATTACTTATTAGGTTTTTAGTGCAATGTAGCGAATTTGTGAAATAAAATAATTTTCTTTTTTTAATGTTAATTTTCGTAATAAATCTGAAAACACTTAATATTTCCGAAACAGTTGAAGATAGGTATGGGACATTGTACATGAATTATGTCTAGAATTTGCAGAAGAACCCAAAAAATAAATAATATGCAGGGGTTTCCATTTAAAATAAGAAAGTTGATATTGGCCACTGTCACATGACACACCCTGTATAATTTTTTTTTAATGCGCATTTAAAAATACAAATCGACGTGTCCAAGCGTTTTTCCCAATACACCCTCATTTATTTGTTATCGAATTTATTCCATTTGGCTGTTCCACACTGTATACGATAATTCTGTACACGAACACCAAGTGACAAATTATTCGGTAAGGTGCGCCTCCTGTCGCTTCGTCCCGAATAAAATAAAATTTATTCGTCCGTTAAATATAAATTTATGGACCCGTCAAACGTATCATAATAATATGTAATCCAAATACAAACAGGCGAAAGATTTAAAAAATATACATCATGGTTTGTGGGCTAACAAATTCCAATGCCCAATTCTGGTGTAGAAATCATTTATCTTATAAAGGCATCGCCTTAGGTATTCAATGTATGTTCCAGAGTTTATTAGCATCTAAAATAAAGGAATTTTACTTATATGTGAATGTAAACACAAGATTACAGATTGTTGCAAACAGATTTATACAAGCATTTAAATAATGAATTCGTCTATGTACATATACTAACAATTTTTGTAGATACTGAGCTTGTAGCTCTAGAATTCGATTAATTTTTTTCGGATTTCTTAATAGATCTTAGTTGATTCATTAACATTAAAAAATCGTAATATGGATGCAAACGAATAAGCAAATCGTAAACGGTCAAGCAGTAAGAAGTACAAATAGTTTCTTCTTTTCTGGCGGAAGTGCATATTAGTGTATGCAAAACATAGTGTAATTAATACGTTTTTCTTGTAAAACAAGATATGTATAGTAAATCACGATCTAGCAAATCTTGGGAAAAAATCAATACCTGTTAGTCGTTGTAAATTACCTTCTCTTTTTCCAGGTCATTATTGGTATTGTGTCTAATTGAGGACTACGATATGAAGCGTTATCCAGAAAAATGACCGAATTACCAGGTAAATTTGGTAATAGATAATTACGAAATCAGTCCAATATTGTTCTTGCACGGAAAATTATATTCAGCACCTACAACAAATTCTTTTTCGTTTTCAATTTGGGCTCTTTTAGACTATCAATTCTTGCTTTTATAAACTACTATCCTGCATTATTCTACGACTCAGACAGTAAATACAATGTTGCTACTTTCATTTCGACACTTTATTAGAAAAAAACTGTGGACTGTAGATCTATTACTCACTTGAATGCATCTGTAAACGTACATTCTTTGTATCTTTGTTCGTTTTTTCAGCGAGAAACAAGTGGTAAAAATTCCCCAAATGTAGAAGGCAGCTTTTTGCCTCTTATTTTTGCTGTAATTTTAACCTATATGTGAATTTTACTCCCTGAAAGGAAATTACCACACATAAGGGCAAAAATTCATCTAGTCTATTATATTTCAAGGTTAAATTTACACTACTTTTTAAAACTACACTTTTAAACCTTCAAAGCTAGCTACGATTATGCTCTTGAATTTTTCTTTAAGTTTACTTGATTGCTTACAAAAAAGTACAAACTAAAGTATGCAGCAGCGATTACAAGACGTTGTGCTTGCTGAAATGGCAGCTAAAAGATGTATAATTTTGTTTACCTCAATATGTAATAAGCTATTAATTAAGTTATTCGTAGCTTAATGCTTTTTATTTAATCTTTGATTTTTCGAACTTAAGTTGTATTTCTTATTCATTCAAACGAAAATTATAGAAGCTATAAATTTGCGATGTTTATTTCAAATAATATCATAATTTTATTGTATCATAGATAACGTCTTGGTATAAACAAAATTCTTTAAAAAATCATAACATGAGTCAAATATGTAAAAATATCTTGTAAAGGAAGCATCAAACCAAAATTTTACAAGGCGCAAAAAAGTTAGATATGTAAATCGTCAACTTACTACAAAAAATGGGTCCGAAGTTCATAGGCGTACGTCGGAAGAAACTGAGGCGTCTGAGTAATTTTACAAAAGTCTAGCTTTATACTCGAGCAAGTAAACCGAAAATTGACGTTTATTATTGCTGATTATGGCACTTATTCAATAAAATTCTATTTTGTGACGTTCATAAGGTAGTATAAGCTTAATAAAATACAGGCGTTTTACAATTCATAGCTATCTAAGGCTTTTAAATTTATGATGGGCAGGTAACTGCAAAGTAGTATGTTAGTATGTTCATATGCATGGATAAATTTCTATGAAAATTTGGCTGACACCGTGCTCAGTGAGCCCTTTAAAATTATGTGACACTAGACCTCACTACCCTTCCCCGTCCCATCCACTCTTCCCTCAATCTATTTAAAATTTTTATACTATGTCGCTCCCTGTCGTCAATCTTTGAAGCTAAATTTAAATTTTACTTCAAGAGTGCTGTATATAGTATTTCATATTCATGATCCAAAACTTGAACCTTTCTATTAAACCGATCATAAGTTAGCAGTGGGAGAGGGAGGGAATACTTTAGAATCGCACTGTATACAGGGTGAGGCACCACATTCGCCTCGGTTGATATACAAAAAACGGTAATACATATTTAAAATCCTTTTGTTGGAGGATATGTAGGTCCACTGGGAGTACGTTCTAAAATTATTCTAAAATATACAGGCTGTCCCAAAAGAAAGTTACACATCAAAGTTATCAAAATTTCAATAGAACACCATGTATATTATTGCATATTTCAATGACGCAGACTAAATAAAGGCAAGTTAGTGTTATATTCCCTATACCTAGGTTCAACAGTTTTTGAGATTTTTAACAATTTTTGAAAATGTAGATCAATATTTAGAATGAGTACCTGGCGTACGTATTTAAGTTACATGTTTTAAGTTGTATTATTTCATTAGCACAACCATTACATCTAATGCTAAAATAAAGACGCTTTCTAAAAATTATACAGGGTGGTTAAATTCTTACCTCTAACTGTAGCTACCATTAATGCTCAATAACTTGCTTATTTTAAATGGAAAAGCCTGTATCTTACATCGTCGTTCGATTTTAATTTTATTTCTCTTTTAAATGTTATTAAGGTGCCCTATAACCATCTCTATATATCTCTATATAGGTTCTTTCTAAAAGTCAATTTAGTGTTTTAAATGGCGACTATGTACTAAAAATTTGGTTAAATCAAAACACTAATTTCAGATGTTAATTTTGTCTGTTATTCTTGAAAAGTAGGCAGTGGTGCATTGGATGTTGTTTCATATTTATTGGAAACAAAACAAAAATTAACCAATACATGTCTTATTACATACTAATTTTGATCATTATTGGGAATATAGGCAACAGTAACTTCCCTTTATTTAGTCTTCGTCGTCGAGCTATGCAATAATATACATGGTGTTTCATTTAAATTTGATGTGTAACTTTCTTTTGGGACAGTCCGTATATTTCAAAATAATTTTAGAACGTGCTCCCAATGGACCTACACATGCTCCAACAAAAAGATTTTTAATATGTATTACCGTTTTTGGTAGGTATATCAACCGATGCGAATGTGGTGCCTCATCCTATACAGTATACTAAGAATTATAAGAATCTTTTAACATGTGTACAGCTGCTGTTGCACCCTCCGTAGCGATAATTCTTTTATTATTATTGAATGGATACGGCTCGCCTGCCTTAGGTGTACAAATTCATTGGGGTATTAACTACAAATTAGGGTCCTCTAATTAAATAAGAAAATGTAAAATATAAAGTATAAAAGAGGAAATACTATCAGTTATGCAAACGAGAGAAATAGTAACCTTGAAATGTGCATACAGCAACAAATAATAAGGCCCTAATTTTTGGTCAGTAGAGCAAATGAATTCATATAGTACCGGACCAAATGTTATCGCCACAGCAGGCGCAATAACAGTTGTCCACATATTGAAAGTTAGTAACTTATAATTCTGAAAGCGCTATAGCTACTATATATTGGTATAGTGATTGATTTATGTATAAACTGGTGACGGTTTATTAACTTACCAATGAAATTAATTCAACTTATACGCGGCGTCAAACACAATTGCAATAACAACTTCACAACATAACACTCCGAATCAATTAAGTGAACCGTTGAGATATTCACAAAATCCCACGCGTACGTAAAACATGTAAATAAATTAGTCAACGACGGGTAACTTTTTCCTTACTGATAACAAATTCTGCATAAAGGTTAAAAGGTTGATTCCTTGGAGGCTAACTCAATTTGTTTATTTTACTACCCTTTTGGGCTATTTTTTCATGGAAATTGAATTCCTAGTTAAATTATCTTCTACTTTCTCCTGGGTATTAATCTCCATTTTTTATACAATGCTATTTCGGTCTTTTAAATGTTCTAGAAACTGTAAGAAACCTAATATGTTTGATTCGGAAACTTTAGAAATTTCAATGTATTTGACGTTGATTACACTGATCTTCAACTTGACATATAAAACATTTGAATAGATAAGGAAATCTGAAACATTCGCTTCTAACTCTGTTATTTATTTAAATACATATTTACGCTTACTTTGTCGTTAATTTCCTATTAATAAAACCTCAACCACACGAATTGTATGCTTTCTACAATTTTTGATACCTATTGCATTTGGTTGACACTTATAACTCAACATACTTAATTAGCAAATTTAATTTATTTGTAGTTAGCAACAAAATACAGTGGTATAAAGTAAAAACGTACACAATGAGGTCGGTAATGTACACCTTATCGCGTCGAAATAGAAAAATAAATTAAAAGCATTTGGTGTTGCAAGGAAGCCATATTTTAACCAAGTATCAAGCTTTGTATACAACTTACATAGGTACACTATATGACTTTTTAAATGCGAATCGAGGTGGTGTAGGAGCTAGGCAGCCAATTTAACAAACCGCAAGAAGGTCATATAGAAGTGATGCGTAATGTAGTAATTTACGTAGACTACTTTTCGATTTTTATTTCATGATACCGTGTTCTCTATTATTATTCAATTTTTTTTTAAACTCACAGTCAAATGTATACAATTACCGCGTGAAACATAGCTACTTGAAAGGCTTACTTAACATTTGAAAATTTAATAAATAGCGACTATAATCACAGTGCATATGACAGAAACAAAGAAGCGCTTGAGAGAGAAAGACCATATTCACCTGCGATACAATCGATCTATTCTCCGTAACATGTTCCTTTTAGATAATGCGTAAGTTCGCACGTATTTGACGAAATGGTCTTCCTTATTTCACGATATCGTAATGCACCCACAGAGGTATAATAATTAGTGCGATATACTTTTATTAGAAATGGGAAGTAGTGTCCGTCCTTGCGCTGGTAATATTTGTGATGCGAATGAGATAAAAGAAATTATTTTACTTAATCAAAATTTCATTGTCTGTCAAAGTTACATAGAATTCTACTTTTTATATTAAATTTATTCTTAAGTTATAAGATTTCATTAATAAAAGAGATTATTGTTAATGTATAATTTTTTGACCTTTTAAACGCATATTAAAAGTAAAGAAAAACAATAACAGTAACTCAAAAAGCATTTATTAGAAATTAAATTGTTTATAAAACAACAGAAAATGTATTCTAACAGATGTTTTAAAAAAATGTCTACAGAATGTTCTTAAGATGTAAAATTGAACGGAAATGTTTGCATTTGATTCATTAGTTGTTTGAAGTATTACTTAGAAATAAGTCTGTTGTTATTACTATAATAATTAGGTTTATTCAAATTCATGCAATTTCCTAGTTTGAGGTGATTATAATTTGAGAATGAACAATTAATGCTTCTACGGACGAAGAATTAGTATGGTATAAAATTGGAAAGTAGACAATAAGGGACTATTTGCTAATTACGACATTATCGCATGTGATATTGTTTCCTTACACAGAATTCTAAATTCTATGTTAAACTTAGGAATTCTTAAGTTAAAGTATTTGATTACAGTGTACTGTTCTTGTGGCGATAAAATTTTTGTATTTACAGAAATAGAACATTAATACTCTAAGTAAATTACCCATTCGTAAGCAAATTGAATATGCTAAAGACAAACATTTTTTTGTTTGTAGTTGTATATATTATAATGCGAAATTAACTTACTGATTATTTGCTAATTAAATCATTAAGGCATGCTACATTGTTGAGTTATACAGAATTTTATATTGTATGTTTAATTTATTCTTAAGTTAAACAAATTCATTTATGAGAAACATTGCAATTAAAATGGTGCTTAAGTAGGTAATCATACAGATTTAGCAAGAAATATGCATTAGATGTATTATAAATACATATATATTACGAACTTACTATAATTGATATTGAAATTAGGGATTTTAATTATGGGGGGTCAAAGAGCACGTTCTGCATATATAAAGGTAAGAATGCAAAATTTTCAAAACAGTTCTAGTTTGAACAGTACCTTTAAATGAAACAACATGCCACGACTTCCAGGACAACGCGATATAAGTCTCGAAAACAAGGGTAAGTTAAGTGCACTCCTAGAAAGGAATGTAGCGATTGTGGATATTGCAGAGGAGCTTAACCTATCTGTAAGTAGCATCTTTTTCTTTTTCATTATTTGAAAGTAACTTGGGTACATGTGAAGAATAACAATCCTATATACTAAACATCAACGAGATCGTGGTTATTTCAACATTTTGCTGTTAACCATGCATCTCTGACAATTAATCGTATCAATCTTTCATATATCTTACTCTACCTTTAATTCTGTTTTTCTTTATATGCTCAGATATCTCAGATATACCGCTGGAAGAAGAAATTTGCGGAAGACGGAAATGCGTTTGCCAATGGACGCCAAGGAGCATGCGGAAGAAAACGGTCCCTAAGTGAAAATGACGTCAATAATATCGTGGAAACTATTCAAAACCAGCCGTTTTCTTCAACGCGTGCCATTCAAGAGCGGCTAAATTTAAATTGCTGCCGTCAAACCATCCGGAGGGCATTATCAAAAGCCAACTATAAATGCAGACGTCCAGGCCATAAAATTGATTTCACGGCTGGCCATGCGGCTGCTAGACTTGCTTTTGCTGAAGCAAATATAAATCGTAATTGGCAAACTGTTATCTTCAGCGACGAAAAAGTCTTCTCGACAGATATTGGATCTCGTAAACCGCTTTACCGACTACCAAATACAAGATATGAAGAACATAATATCGTCAAAACAAGACGAAGTGGCCGGATTTCCTTAGGTCTGTGGGGTTGGATGTCAGCAGCAGGCCCGGGAGAGTTGATGAGAACTGGACCTAGAATGAATGCCGATGAATATATAAACATTTTGGAAACTAGTATGCTGCCAACTGTACAAGCAATATATGGAGATGAACCGTTAGTTTTCGTCCAGGACAACAGTGCGGTACATTCATCGCGTAGAGTTAGGGAGTGGTTCCAGGCCCATCCTCAATTCACTCTTTTAGACTGGCCGGCAAAGTCTCCAGATCTAAATCCCATTGAAAATTTGTGGGGGAACATCGTTAATCGATGGGATGATTTTCGTGGTGATGATCACCTTCGGACTGCAGATCAACTCTATCTACATGCTAGTAGAATTTGGGAGCATTACAGAACCACAAGAATCTGCGATAATCTCGTGAGCTCTATGGAAAGGAGACTGAGAGACACTATTTCAAGTAATGGTTTTTGGACAAAATATTAAGTGTTTTTCTTATACATATGTGTTTTATTTTTTCAATCGTATTGGAATTCCTTGTATGTAATAGCAATTTAAAATGTTTCTTGGCGAACAATAATTTATTGTTTCTACCGGATCCAAAATAACTTTTACATTCTTATTAAAAGTATATACATATGTTTGACGTGATTTTCTAAATTGAATGTTGCACATATCTGACATTATACAATTATGTATGTATGTATATTTTTTGTGTTTATGTGTTCTGTAAATAATTTTTGCTTCTACTAAATTAATAAATGCTTTAATTACATACAAGCACTGCTATGATTTACCTTTAATATCCATCATTACATGCTTACGAAGTATGTTATGCAATGTTTCTTATAAATAAATTGGTTTAACTTAAGAATAAATTAAACATATAATATAAAATTCTGTATAACTCAACAATATAGCATGCCTTAATGATTTAATTAGTAAATAATCAGTAAGTTAATTTCGCATTATAATATATACAACTACAAACAAAAAAATGTTTGTCTTTAGCATATTCAATTTGCTTACGAATGGGTAATTTACTTAGAGTATTAATGTTCTATTTCTGTAAATACAAAAATTTTATCGCCACAAGAACAGTACACTGTAATCAAATACTTTAACTTAAGAATTCCTAAGTTTAACATAGAATTTAGAATTCTGTGTAAGGAAACAATATCACATGCGATAATGTCGTAATTAGCAAATAGTCCCTTATTGTCTACTTTCCAATTTTATACCATACTAATTCTTCGTCCGTAGAAGCATTAATTGTTCATTCTCAAATTATAATCACCTCAAACTAGGAAATTGCATGAATTTGAATAAACCTAATTATTATAGTAATAACAACAGACTTATTTCTAAGTAATACTTCAAACAACTAATGAATCAAATGCAAACATTTCCGTTCAATTTTACATCTTAAGAACATTCTGTAGACATTTTTTAAAACATCTGTTAGAATACATTTTCTGTTGTTTTATAAACAATTTAATTTCTAATAAATGCTTTTTGAGTTACTGTTATTGTTTTTCTTTACTTTTAATATGCGTTTAAAAGGTCAAAAAATTATACATTAACAATAATCTCTTTTATTAATGAAATCTTATAACTTAAGAATAAATTTAATATAAAAAGTAGAATTCTATGTAACTTTGACAGACAATGAAATTTTGATTAAGTAAAATAATTTCTTTTTATCTCATTCGCATCACAAATATTACCAGCGCAAGGACGGACACTACTTCCCATTTCTAATAAAAGTATATCGCACTAATTATTATACCTCTGTGGGTGCATTACGATATCGTGAAATAAGGAAGACCATTTCGTCAAATACGTGCGAACTTACGCATTATCTAAAAGGAACATGTTACGGAGAATAGATCGATTGTATCGCAGGTGAATATGGTCTTTCTCTCTCAAGCGCTTCTTTGTTTCTGTCATATGCACTGTGATTATAGTCGCTATTTATTAAATTTTCAAATGTTAAGTAAGCCTTTCAAGTAGCTATGTTTCACGCGGTAATTGTATACATTTGACTGTGAGTTTAAAAAAAAATTGAATAATAATAGAGAACACGGTATCATGAAATAAAAATCGAAAAGTAGTCTACGTAAATTACTACATTACGCATCACTTCTATATGACCTTCTTGCGGTTTGTTAAATTGGCTGCCTAGCTCCTACACCACCTCGATTCGCATTTAAAAAGTCATATAGTGTACATATTATATTCTATTCTACGATACTGTAAAAATGGTATCTGCGAAATCTTGTTCCTTCAAATAAAGAGTTAAACTTTATTACATATATGAAATACACATATATGAAATGACACAACAAGAAATTATATTTTATCACTTACCAGTTAAATCAGGACATACCTGAAATGTAGTATGCCGAACATACAATGCATATGAATTCTATTGATGTATTGATTTCTTGTGAAACGCTTATCAGATTCATAGATTCCGTTAAGTCTTTTTTAAAATTATGCACACAAATAGTTGAACTTGATACATCACCTACAGTACACTGGCCTATGAATATCAGCTGTGATACGCGAATCAGTCAACATGTTAATGATAAAATATATTATACTTATAACCATCATCGACATATACTCAACTTACCACTTTTGTAAATTTGCATAGTTCATGATGTTTGATATATACTTAATAGTATTTAATATTACAGCAACAACAGACATCGCCGTGATTTTGACGCGATTGATGTCCGAGTAACTGGTATCAGAGTTGAAAGTTCAGAAAAGGGCATCGAACAAACTGACAATGGGGTCCCTTCTGTTTTTCGAGCCGCAAAGACAGAGATGCGTCTCTTTGGCATCGGTTTCAACGAGGATATGCAGATTACCTTTACGGACAAGAAGGGTAATTACCACGACTTGTGCGAGTTCCCCAAGACGGATCCATATACCGTGAGTTAGATTGTGAATTTTGGGTACGTACGCGCGACTGAACTCGTCCTTTAAAACAGCTTCCTTACAGGTAACCAAGGGTTCTTTGAAAGGCGAGACAATTGGCGTAACAGTGGAAATTCCCGAAAATGTACCTGGAAGTGAATTTTACATATGCATCAAGCCACATAATACTTCAGATCGATTTTTCCACCAAGGTAGTGAACATTGGTTATCAATAACAACTCATGGCAGCCTCCTACCAACTTGGGTTGCTATTATAGTGATCATCCTTTGTTTATCCTTTTCGGCATTATTTTCCGGTCTAAATTTGGGTTTAATGTCAATGGATATGACTGAATTAAAGATTCTATGTAATACTGGAACGCCAACGGAAAGAAAATATGCAAAGAAAATCCGACCGATTAGGAAGCACGGCAATTACCTGTTATGCAGTATACTACTAGGAAATGTGTTGGTAAATTCCATCTTCACCATCTTGTTGGATGGATTAACTTCTGGTCTTATCGCAGTTATATTTTCAACGATCGCGATTGTGCTTTTTGGTGAAATTTCTCCGCAAGCTATTTGCTCCCGACATGGATTGGCTGTAGGCGCCAATACAATCAACATTACGAAGGTTGTAATGGTCTTGACGGCGCCTTTGTCCTATCCAGTATCGAAAGTTTTGGATTGGATGCTTGGCGAAGAGATTGGCAACGTTTATAATAGGGAGCGGTTGAAGGAACTTGTCAGGGTAAGTCTTATTGTTTAAATAAGCTTCTTTAATAATGCTACAATAGTTATGCTCGTTAATTAAACGCATTTATATATCAAAACGGTTGAATTTAGTTTTATTCTCTTTGAAATATATCTTTTTGATGATAATCTATTTTTGTCTCTAAGGTTGTTAAAACTGATTTATTTGTCACCTTCGTCACTGCAAAAGTTGATAATAAATTAAGTTCGAGAGCCCTTAAGTAGCCTCGACGTGAAGGTAAATCGTCAATAAATTACTTAAATTAATGATTATTACGAATATGCTAATATTAGAAAAAAATATTATTGAGAATTAGTGAAGTTGAAAAAGTGATTGCATGTAATAGAAACGATCACGATTGGTCAATTGGCATTCAAAGCCAATACCAATTGTTACATTGATTAAAATTTTCTTATACAATGGCTAATAATGCAAATGATACTGTAGCTAACATTTTATTAATTAAATTATATCATTATTGTTTTATATTTTTCGCGAGGAAGATTACTCCATGTATAATCTTGATATTGATAGCTTGACAATAACACGACAAATTAGACATACTTCTGGATACTAAAATGTTCTCTGCTCTGTATATAGAACGATTGAAATACGAATTAGTTTTATTTTCGCTTTCGTGTTATTATATAAATTGTACTAATGTGTTAGAATACTGTCTCTTGAATTGAAACTTTGACGTTTGCACTACATATCTATAGAACAGTATAAAAAGCTTATGCGTGTCTTTTTTCTTCGGATACTTTTGCGCTAATTGTGGCTTTTGTGCAGACTAGAAAAATATTCGTCGTCTAATACAATTTTGTCTAATATACTGAATATGCAACACTCAACATATGGCCTGAAATTTTAACGAAATAAAAAACATTGCATATCCATAAATATGTTCAACGATATGGAACGTACATACACAGTATGTCCCAGATGCAATGAGACTGATTTCATCAAAGCTCTTAGCGCAGCGACGTCTATGAGTGAATAATGGTAGGTGAATGTTCTGCTATTCATCTACTTAATCCCAGCATTTGAGCGAAGTCGGTTAATATTTCACTGTGATTTGACATTTTATGTTAAAGTCACTTTGTATAAGTCTGTCACGAAACCAACATGGAGCAACGAGCGAATATTAAATTCTATTTTAAACTAGACAAAAGTGGTTCAGAAACGTACGAAAGGCTAAAAAATGTGTATGGGGATAAATGCGTGACCCGTGCACAGGTTTTTCGTTGGTTTGGATGATTCCATGATGGTCGTGAGAACCTTGTAAACGCTTACAGAGCAGCGATGCCAAAAGTCACTCGCAATGTAGAAAACATTCAGAAAGTCAACGAAATTCTTCGTAGCGACCGCAGTCTGTCTGTGAGGCTCATCGGAGGAAAAACAATACGCTTTGAGAAGAGCAAACGCAAGGCAATTCTGACCGTTTTCTTCGATTCAAAGGGAATTGTTCACAGTGAATTCATCCCAGAAGGTCAGACAGTGAATGCAGAATATTATCTGGGAATTCTACAACGATTGTGGACCAGAATTCAGCGAGTTCGAACTGAATATTGAGAGCCAGGCAGTTGATTTTTGTTGCCTGACAATGCACCATCACACGTACAGTGTGTGTATTAAGTACTGTCTTCTCGATTGAAGCGCTTATCAAACTTTCTTTTGCTCATGCCCGTTCAGTCGTTTTCGTAAATGCTCCTTGAGATGTGTAGTTGAGTATTAAGAATATCTCAACTAAACGAAAACGACCGAATCGGCGTGAGTTAGCGATGGGCAATTCGAATCTTTTTGGTGATTCGAATCCAAATGATTCCTAAAATAAAAGATCCGTATAATATAATTCGTACCAAAAGGATTCGTATCGACTCGTGATGATTCATGACTCTCCGTACTAGCGGCAAGATTCGAATCGTTCTGGTGATCCATATACTAATTTCGTATGATTCGTACCGAAAGATCGTAATAGATTCAGCCCGATTCATTGATGACTCGTCGTATTAGAGATTCGAGTTTAAACTTTATTTTAATGATCTTGCGAAATAGTATTAATTAAGATTTATATTTCAGTAAAATAAACAAAGCTAAATACACAGATACATTCATGAAAATACCTTGCTAAAAATACGATAAGAATTATTTCTTATTGGTGGTTTTAGGGACACGAACTATTAACTATAAATATAAAAACTAGCAAATGAATATGTTTATGAAATCATAATACACCACTGTGTGACTGTAGTATAAATAGTGACGATTCATATTTATGCTATATACTGATTAGAGAAACTATTTGAGTCATACGTCTGCAACTGTTCGTATATAACATATCTACAATTTACCAGTAGGAAACAAATATACTGTTTGACTTCGATTTAGTTTCATATCAATAGACCTCTAAGATATACGAAATCGTATGAAGTAAACGATTCACATAAGTTACGTATAATTATACAGATTCGTACAGTGGTACGATTCATACGACTACAATCAATTGCTACCAGTATACTACTTGACTCCGAATCCGATTCATTTCAAGCGGCGGTACGACTCCAAAATGATACGGATTCGTATAAAGTAAATGATTCGTATAACATTATATGAATCCGTATCAATAGTAAAGATTCGTACCATACGAATCACACATGACAGTCGTATATACTGTACGAATCATACGAATCCGACCCATCGCTAGCGTGAGTGGCAGTAAGTTTCATATGCTCTTCAAAGGGGAAGACATTACTTAATACACAAACTGTACTTGATTTTTTTGCAAAAAAGGCAAAAGACCTCGACCACCAAACTAAAGGCCATTCTAGCCGATGAATATAAAAAGTATTTTGAACATTTCGTGCGCTGTATTGACTCAGAAGGAGACTACGTATTTTGAATAAACAAAAATAAAAAGTCAAAATAATAAACGCATTGCATTTTTTTAAAACCAGTCTCATTGTATCTGCAACATACTGTGTACATCCTAGTGCTTATTTTTATTTATTCAATCTTTCTTAATGATATCGATGTCGTTTATATCCGCATTCATAAAACTATACAAACAACGCAAATACCGAGCTGATTTTTTATTTGACTAGAGATAAAAGCATGATTATAGTATTAACGTTATTCCTTTATTTTAGATGTGGGGACTTTAATAAAAAATCATAAAAAGACACCTTATAGGCTACGGGATTTTAAATAGCGATACGATTTACTTAAAAGTATCCGATACAATAACTATGCGCAAACCTTTGACACTGCTGTAATCATCAATATGATTTAATGGTCGTGAATAGACGGAAGGAGCTTGCTTCCGTGAAAAATTTTGACCGGCAATCCACTAAAAATTTCGTTTCTCGCATTTCTAGTCCTACAACCGAATATTTAATTTATTAACATCCAGAAAGATAGTTGTAATCATGAGATATCCCAGCTAGATTTTGGCAAACCTCTGTGAATCTATTCTGTATACGCACCTTTGTTGATATTTGATTATTTAGTGGCTCGTTCAATATGTAAGTCACTACTCTAATTGTTTTCTGTGCATTATTTGTCACGGTGATGTACTGTATTACAACTTCAAGTGTAGATAATACTGAAAGTGCTTACGGAATCTCAAAAGTGTTTTGCTATTGCTAAAATAGAAAAGTGACTGTTACAACATTTAGTAAACGAAACTCATTGTGGTAGTCATTGTTTTCAATTGAAAACTTATATGGTACATAGCACAGAATTTACGCAGAAAATTAGATATCAGATTCTTTTAATTATGTGGCAGTAAAGCAGCGATAATTGAACAAAGAACATAAACATACACGTTCAACAGATCAACAAAGTCAAGGAGAAATTTATCCAAAAACCAAATAATATCGGAAGCTTTTTCGATCATATTTGGAGTCGAATATCATCGCAAGACCCAGAAGCATTTTATATTGCCTAAATGCTCAACCGTATGTTGATAATACAATGGCTTGCCGAAGTTGGCTAAAACCACCGATTTAAATGCAGTAAACAAATATTTGAGCACGTATGAGCAGAGACTGATTAATAAATACCTACAACTTAAACCGAATGGCATCTATTAAAGTAAAATTACAATATGCAAAATTTGGTTGCTTCTGTATCGAGAAGATTGAAATATGTTAAAAAACTGCAATAAAGACTCCAAAGAAGTATTAAAATCAATGTCTTCGCGTTAACTACTATAATTAAAAGTCTTTATTGGGCTAAAAGAAAGTTGAAATTTGCCATAAGGGTGAAGAAATGGATATCAAAGAATATTGTTGTCATATTGTTTTATATGCTACCATGATATGTTAAAACGTTGCATATTGATTTATAAAGATGAAATATGAAGAAATCAGAACTTAACTAACGATCTATTACAAAAGACTAAGTTGTTACAATACATTTTCTATGCTATGAGCGACTGTACATGCTTATAACTACTTGTGCTTAAGTGCTAGATACTTAAATTTATTACCACTTAAAATCCTAAAAATCAATTAGATTATCTTGTTATATCAATGAACTAAATTGACAATCAGATATCGTCTTAACATACCTATTAACAAAAATATGTGAAAACAAAAAATGACTTGTACAGAATAAAGTGTGCATCTATTTTTCTGAAGGAGTATATTTCACAATTGTTAAAAGTTATATGTTTGTATACTTTATTGTCCATATTATTGATGAATTCTTGAATTTGTGTTGATAAGTATAGTTATATTACATCTATTGACTAAGATTACTAAATTCTGATAAAGTCTCGACAAAAATGTTTTGGAGTATATTAACATAACATAGTTTTGAAATTCGTGTTTATCTATAAGTAGAATAATATCTTAAATAATAAATAAAGAGAAATGCCACCTTTAAAATACCTTTGCATTGTATAATTTTCGTACTTTATTTCAAAGATTAAATGTGTCGAAAATATATTTCCATTAAAATAATGTATGTATATAGTGTATTTTCGTATACACGGTGGTTCACCTGGAAATTGTTTGATTGATTCCGGAAAAACTATAGCTAGGAATGATCTGAAATTTTGGTACTATACTAAAGTTAGCCATTACAATGTTCATAAAATTATAAACTGTCAGTTGTCGAAGAAATGTCGATTGACGATGGTTTTTTATTAATTTATTTATCATTTATGGGAAATGTATTAAATTTATTTCAATAACATGTCACACATTTGCAACTCGATATCCGGAAAAAACTGAAATTGTCTAACAATACCATAATACAAATTCTTAAACGTATTATAGAAAACTTCAGAAACTTTAGATTCGTGAGGACAACGATCCAAAAAAATAAATCAGCTATTAATAAGGAAAGTATTGAAACGATCTAAACAAAAATTTCAAAAACTTTGTAATGCACACAATAACTAAATAGAAAAAAATATTTTAATAAATCTTCAAATTAACACCCTTGAACCTCGAAACATTTTTCGCGCCTCATCAGTAATTGTTCATGAGTGGCTTTTTTTATTTATTGAAAATTTAGATTTTGAAATGCTCTTCTGACATGGTCTGTGCAGTCGTTCATAGTAGTTAGGGCAGTGTTACAGACTATGCTTTGATTGTATCCCAAATGATGTTGTCTAATACTGAGGGATTGGGAGATCACCATACAATCTGCTATCACGGATCCAAAGTTTCTGACATTTTTTATAATACATTTAACACACTTTAATGGATAAATTTAACAGATACCGCCATCTTTGACAGAAATGTCAAAATTTGACCTGCACTAGATGGCAAATTTTTAGAAGAAACAGAATATGAACAGAAATAATACATGTTGTATTAAAAATTCAAAATTAACGTCACTTCCGGTTTGACCGGAAGTGCTATAGAAAAACTGAGTACACCTGAAGAAGCTCACCAATCACTCATATATACGGTCCGAATTTCAAAGTTTTATTTTAACTAATAAATAAATGGCGGGCTGATACATGATCTCGTTGACACCCGGTATAATACCTACATTCTAACACTACATAATATAATTACCAATACAATAACTGAACTTGAAGCAGACCGAATGCAAACCCTATTCGATGTATCGATACAAGAAACACTAAGTTAAAAAGCTTAGTAGCAAGTTTTACTACCAAAGAATCATCTCTAGCTAATGCTAGGGGAATCACTGCTGCCCCTAATAACCCCACAAAGAAAAAAGAAACATGTAAGCATTTAAGATGTGAATCCGTTATAGAAAGAAATAACTACTTACGAACATGATCTAATTAAATACCGAAACACTCCGAAATTTAATTATTTAGTTTGTTCAACAATAAGAAGTTTTGCAATTATATGCTTAAACTGTAGTAGCCAAAACTCTTTTATGTGGCTAAGCAATGCATTTCTTGCTTGTGATTTTCAGGAATATTTATTAGACTCTTTATTGGTATTAATGTATTGCACATCGGTCCTGAACCTATTTTTTCAACCATAGATGTACGGTGTTGTATACGCCTTGAAAATTCTATAAATACTCGTAAAACATGGAAAGTGCCATTTGCTACAATTAGCTATATTTAACCACTACAAATCATTACTACGCACTCTCTTTAATGAACACTCCAAAACAACATTTATTGTTACTAAGTATCATATTTATAGTTCGTGCTTAAGGTTGTGCTGATGCTTGAGTACGCGATTTTGACACATTTGTATTGACATTTATATCAAAATCGCGTCTCCAAGCATCGACACAACCTCAAGCTTGAACTATAAATATGACCCTAAGACTCAAAGAATAAGGTCGCAAAATATCTGAAAGCTACAGTAAATATTAATTGTATCAGCACATGCATCGATTCCAGGGCGAGAAAACGAAGCATAAAGTTGAGTATTGTCAGCATAGAAATGGTAAGGACACAAGAATTTATGAAAAATATGAAAATGCGAAGTATAAATTGCATACAACAGTGGACCTAAAATAGGACCCTCTGGAAAGCCTATCTTAAGAATACGGAGTTTGAGGTACCTACATTAGTATATACTTGCTGATTTCTACGATCCAAATGACTTGAAAGGAATTGATAATTAATTTTATCAAAAGCTCTTGAAAAGTTCCACAATCAAATGTTCCCCAATGCTTCCAAATCAGTGGCTTAAATAATATCATCTATAATCTTGGATAAAGCTGTAGCGTAAGTGTATGAAAGTCTCAAATCCGACAGAATAGGCAGTAGTATATTAAAATTATTTCACAAGAGGGAAATGTGGGTATGGCAGCCAAAGATTCCAACAATAGACTCAAATTTTCAAATTCTAAGCTTTCGCAATTTATTTATTGCTTCATCAGAGAAATTAAGATAGAGTGTACATTGACGATGTAAATCCAAAAAACATTTTCAACAAGCTAATATGTTAAAATTAGTATAATTCGTATATATTAGTATAGATACTAATTTTAACATGTTATCTTGTTGTTGAAAATGTTTTTTGGAATAAATAAATTGCGAAAGCTTAGAATTTGAAAATTTGAGCCTATTGTTGGAATCTTTGGCTGCTATACCCACATTTCCCTCTTGTGAACTTAACGAGTACAGCCAGTACTTCTTTTCGAAATTAAAATGATTAATATGACATCGCAAGAAGAAGACTTTCTAAGATTTTTGCCAGAATAGGCAGCAAAGTACTAAGCCTGGGGCCACGTTGAAGTTGTAATGTAGTTTCTTATGGGCTGTTCAATATAGTTGAAGATACGTTTTGCTCAATAGGCACCCAGGGATACTTCTGACCACAACACCATCTGCAGGAGAGCCAGCACATGAATGGTCTTTATGGCTGCCGTTGGTATTGAGGATATGGCCCTCGTAATGTCTAGACAAGCAATCCTCTGAACTTTTCTAAGCACTTTGACCGCATGATCCAGACTAGCTTTGTGCTGCCAGACCAACGACGCATAAAGCTGCATTTAAATTGAAGAACAACAATGTTCGTTCAATTAAAATGTGCACTAAACAAAGGAATAAGCGAATTCCTAAGAATTTCTTCGTTCGTTTGCTCGCTTCATCCCCCACATTTGACTAAACATTCCTCTACAGGCGAAAAGGCCTTCGTGGCTTTATTCGTCACATGTTTCAGGTGTAATTCGATCAGTTGATACAAGTATCTTAGAGCCGAAAATGATCGCACATTGGAGTTTGGAGTTTCTCTTTTGCACTATCTCTACACGAGTCTGATTTCGGATATCACGCTCTCGAACTCGCAAACCATAATGGTTATATCGGCATAGCCCTATGCATGAAAGCCCGCCGCGCGAAAATCAGAAAGTTCACCACCAGACACTATAGCAACACCTTGTGGGCAGTCAGCTGCCGCCCTTGAATACATAGTTTAGATACAATTGACTCGGCTTTGAAGCTAAATTGTAATTATTATAATTTTAAAATGTTTATTGTTTTTACAGTTATTATACAAAGTTATAATCAGGCTGTAAATATTTGAAGCATTGATTTTTTTTGTAACTGTGATTTTTTCCATAATTATTTATGATATAATTTCCTTGAACAGATTTTTCAATAATGATACTTTACAAATTGCTTTATATCGATAGTAGTCTCCTTTTTTGATTTCAATTAGTTCATTTTTTCGCCTGCCATTAATTGTTTGTGCACAACTACATCTTTTTGCCTTACCGCTTTATGTATATTCATTGTAAATATTTCGATTGATTTCGTGAAACTTTCTAAACAGTCTATCGGTACATTAAAATTAAATGCTGCTAAGGAGATATTCCGATGACATATCTTTTTTCGAAGAATTGTGTATTTCCCTTCGGAATAAACGTTAATGCTCACTGATTAATTTTACGCTGTTTACTGAAGTCGTACAACATTGTTTGCAGCTGTATCATTGTATGATCATGAGTCATCGTTTTCCTTCACTGTTTCAGGAAATCTAAACGTAGCTAGCGTCTTTTCTTTTGTCATTTTTCGATATATTCCTTTCACAAAATTTCCATCGATCGAAAATAACTTTACACAAGGCCGCCAAAGTATTAAACTTTTTATAACAAAAATGCAGTTTTTCGTGATTCATATATTGTCAATAGTAAATTCTTATAATGTTAATTTTCGTTTATTCGACGGTGTCTTCCTAATTAATTAAGTAACTGAGATAATACGTGCACTTTTTATATATGTAATTTTTCTATACCTTTTGATATGACTTCAATGTATAAACCACAGAAAAATAACACCAACACAGGTTGGGGCACCACATTCGCCTCAATTGATATACAAGCTAATTAGTGACAATGGCCTATTAATAGTATTATACAAACAGAACGGAATTTTAAAACAAAATTTTGCAGTTGGATATGGTTGAATATGAACTATCACGTGAAAATATTTTTGAATAAATATCACTTCCGGTTAACCGGAAGTGGGCATCAACTTCGACTTTTTAAATAGCATCCTATAAACTAAATTACAAATTCAGCTTCTATGATTTTACACATATTTCATGTATTATACTCAAATACCGATCGATATCGATCTTACTTTATAGTGATATTACGTCACGTAGGAGTAAGAGAAACGAATGAAATTTTGCATACGCACAGCTGGTATTGTGTAGTTATACAACATTTAAAGTTCTTCTCTGTAACATTATACAGGGTGTTTAAAAACTTAGTTGCTTATAAATAAGTTCAATCTGCGGAAAGTAGTTTTTTTTTAATGAAAAGGTATATATTCTATTAGATATTCTGATTCTACAAAAGATACTCTTTTAATCCGTATTAGATATTCCTATACCTAAAATGGAATATGAATAAGTTATAACAATTTAATTAATCTCCGTACCTAAAATGCTCAAATATGTCAACTTACTGAAGTAAGGTTGCTTAGCTTATTTGTTTTACATAGTTACTTGCCACTTATTTTGACGTCAGTCATTTTAGTTAGTTGTTCTCGCGTACACTAAGAGAAATAGATCTGCACCAGTACAATAATTAGGCTAAACAATGCGAGAATTCACTTTACAACAACCAAAAATTATTGTATTTGTTACAAAACATATTGTAATCTTAGTATTATTTACAATTTCTATTTTACCTGTAATAACATTGTTTTCGCTTCTGTACAATACATTTTTCTTAGTATATGGTGTTATAATGTATTAGCATTAAGAATAGAATAAATCAAGTAATCATGAATTTATTTATGTACCTATTATGCAAAATGAATGTAATCAAATACTAAAATAATCGTATCGAACGTTTAGTGAAAGATACTAACATTGACAACCAATCATCAGCAAAAATTTCTAAGAATTTTTAAGATATAAAAAGTTTTAGCAGCCGACATGTTCGTAGAACAATGGCGAAGAACAATATCAGTAAAAAAATTAGATTATCTAAAAATTCTCCTAGATACTCCCAACAAACGGTATTTGAATAATCAACATAAAATAAGTTTACGTCAAAGGTCTAAATAATTATAAATGACAAATTAAGTAAAATTAAAATAATAAAAAAGATAATATAAAAGGTACAGAAGAAAAATTATACCTAATAACACCAATAACAATAAGATAAATAAATAACTTATCTAAATGGTTGTATATGGCAACCGTTTCTATTGAGGCATTCTATATTTGGAGACATTGTTACTCTTCGAATAGCATCTGGTGTTATTTTCCTAAAGGATCCCTTCTGCCCATAATTCAATGGGAAGAATCTACGAAAATACGATTAACAAAATGACAGACATCAAAATAAGCGGCAAGTAAGTATGTAAAGTACATGAACTAAGCAGCCTTGCTTCAGTAAATTGACATATCTGAGTATTTTAGGTACGGAGGCTAATTAAATCGTTATAACTTATTCACCTTCCATTTTAGGTATAGGAACACCTAATACGGATTAAAAGATAATCTTTTGTAGAATCAGAATATCTAAGAAAATATTTATTTTCTTCAAACGTCAATAAAACTGACATTTCTCGACTGAGTAGTCGGCCGCAAAGTGTCACTTTTCCTCCGCCGGAGGTTTACTTTTCGCTTTTCCGCCGCCGGAGGGAAAAGTGTTATTATGGCAACGTACAAACCAATACAAACACATAATTTTAATGTTGACAGTGTCCACTTCACAGTTTTATGATGAGTTAGGATAGAAACACCTCGTACTTAATCCTTGGTCTAAACGTCCAAACATCCTACCAAACCCGCTTATCTTCAATAAAAACAGATATTTTTGCATAAATTTGCCGACGTTTGAAGAAAAAATAGCACATTTTATGTGGAGGAAAAGTTACTCTTCATGGCTTGTTCTGTATTACCAGCCTCACTTCGTTCGGCTGCTAAACACGAACGCGCCATGAAAAGTATCACATTTCCTCCGTATAAAATAATATACTATTATATCCATTAAAAAAAAATCAACTTTCCGCGGATTGAACTTATTTATAAGCAACTAAGTTTTTAAACACCCTGTATAATGTTACAGAGAATAACTTCAAATGTTGTATAACTACACAATACCAGCTGTGCGTATGCAAAATTTCATTAGTCTCTTTTACTCCTACGTGACGTAATATCACTATAAATTAAGATCGGTATCTGTCACTTTTTTTCTTTAATTGCGAATAACTCAGAAAGAATGGTATTTAGCTATAGGTTATGATACATGAAATATGTGTAAAATTTGTCATAGAAGCCAAGTCTGTAATTTATTTTATAGCATGCTATTTAAAAAATCGAAGTTGATGCCCATTTCCGGTTAACCGGAAGTGATATTCATTCAACAATATTTTCACGTGATAGTTCATATTGAACCATAACTAGCTATAAAATTTCGTTTTAAAATTCCGTTCCGTTTGTATAATACTTTTAATCGGCCATTCTCACCAATCACCCTGTACATTAATATTATCTATTTTTGGTATCGTTTTTCAGTCCCTTTTTTCATTGTTGAGGACACGTATAGACTGTTCCACATAGCGCACACACAAATTATGATCATATCGGAAAAATGAAATAAATTAAGGTTCTATTTTCACTCCTAGCGAGCACATCCTATACTAACATCGGCTGTCATTACAAATAAATTGGATAACAGAGGGAACTAATAGTACCAGTTGTCGATCATACTGCGAGATGAAAGACAGCGATATACAAAATGAGATAGCAAGATCGTGAAATAGAGACATGTCGTGAAAGGGGTATAAGCACGTAGAAAGGAATATAAAGTAATTCGAATTGCAGTAATTGCGGTGATGATGTGCCCCTCTTTTAGAAAGGTGCCAAACCATTTGGAACGTCTACAGTTATCTGTTTTACTACCGGATACGTTTCTCGCAATACTCTTTTTTATTTAGCATATATTTCTTTTTATAATGTACACCATGCTTATTCCCGCTCATATTTAGTGGACGAATAAGTTTATAACTCTTGAAATACTTTACTTTAAAAAATAAAAAAAAAATTATTTTTTATTAAACACGTAATTTCTGTCACTTACTATTCGTCCACCAATTTATAATTAAATGTTAATATTCCAGTAATAATTTCTTGTTTATAATCATTCTTCACAAAAATTATTGCAAGTAAAAATAACGCAATTTCAAATTTCCCACCAACAACTGATAATAGCCGCTTAACATAATCTTTATGCCATCGGATATAACAGAAAAGTGTCTGAACGATATTGAACCCATTTTTCGATAGCACCTAAGAAATAGATATAGGATTGAACTTGTTTTTCCAAACACCGACAACCAGGCAGTAGACGAAAGAGATAGTGGAATTCTGTTTACGCCATTATTATTTTTAGGAAAAAAAGTTCTGAAACCGTATCTGAGTTTTTTTTTCTAATCTCTTAACAGATTCCCTGGGTTCCTCGAAAACATAGGAAAATGGGACATCTTGTACAATAGCATTACTATAAAGTAATATTAACAAAGTAAATTAACAACTACTGACAATTAAACTAGCCTTACGTAATGGTTATATTGTTATTGAACTGCGCTATTTACTACACTACGAGCTACTGCGACGTCGTCAAATCATCAGTTTCTAATATAGTGTCAGGAGAAAGAACTTCACGTATAGATTATATGTCAATTTCTACACACCCTGAAGATAAAAGTTGAAGCGTGTGGGAGGCTATAACCTAAAAATATTTTTAACTATACAGGGTGTCAAATAAAGACAGGGTAAACTAAACTTACTTTATTTTAAATGCAACACCTGTATATTTTTACTGTTTACGATTCTTCTAGGTCTTACCTTTATTATAATATAGAGTTTTGCTGTGTTATTCGGTTTACTTTAGAAGATTTGGGAAGTTTTGCATGAATTTAATAACAAAGTTGGCGTCTCCTATCGTACTACAGCTTGCGCATAAAATAATTTATTTGCGCTAGAAACATTTATAATGTTATTTCCTTTCATTAGAAATTATTTATTTATCGGCGTATTCAATATTTCTATACAGGTCGAGTCATAACTCGGAATGTTTATTTTCTCACCTATTTCAAATGGAACACGCTGTATTTTATTATTGGAGTAAACTCCTCTCTTCACGAACGTTATTATTTATTAAACATTCCCTATAGCTAAATGCGATAGTTTTTGGGTTATTTGCGTTTCTACAAGTCGATAACATGATTTTAAGTAAAAACGGGTTTGATTCTGAGTAGTTGAATAGCAATGACGAAAACTACCGCTTAGCTGAGAAAATATAATGCTATATCTAAGTTGCTAAAATTATCATTATCTGACGCAAAGTTGAGTGAAAAAACAGTATTAGCTATGATTGACCTGTGTGAAATTTATTTTAGAATTACAAGTTGCTTAAATGGGAAAATGACATAAAATAGTAAACATAAAGTGTTAATAAGATAACATTTAATTATGAAACTTGAAAAAAACTAAAGAAAAGTAAAGTAGGAATGAATTAGGAAAATTTAAAATTAACCTTGTTGCGTTTACTAAAGATTTAGTTTTGAGAATGACCCAAGAAGGTTGAAACTGCAGTAAATAATATTAAATAAAGTGGTTTAACAAAGTAAAGTATTATTTATTTTATATTACAAAATGTACCACAAACTAACGGCTAAAACCATCGATTAATTACAAAATTATTTATTTTTGTGTGTTTATTTTTATGGTCTCTCTATGGTCGTCATCAATCAACTCTTGGTACCGTTGCGCATAATATAGATGCATTTATTTTTCTGTTTAAACGGTATTGGTTCATTAGATTTTTCATAATTCATAGTTTCAGTCCGACAAAACTGTTGCAAGAAAATTTCAAAAACTTCTGTTCTTGGTTGTCGTCTACTAGAGAATTGCTGCTGATAAAGTCTTCTTGCGAGCAAAATATTCTTATTACAAAAGTCATATCGATCTATACCTACTTCTAAACATCAATAAAATTATTCTTCTTATCAAAACTTCAAGCTCGTTAATATCATCAATATTAATATTCTCATTCAATTCTGTCGCAGATAATACTTAAGTATCTTAACTACTAATTGTTTTGCTACTATTTCCATTGTAAACAAACTGCAACCGTAGTACTATAGGTGCTTTATTATTTCTTAGCTCACACATCACCGTGAACCAATTAAAATTAAACCCGTTTTTGTTTCAAATCATGTATTCGTTATAGAAACGCAAATAACTCAAAAACTATCGCATTTAGCCATAGGAAATGTTCGTGAAGAGAGGAGTTTACTCCGATAATAAAATACAACGTGTACCATTGGAAATAGGTGAGAAAATAAACATTCCGAGTTATGACACGCCCTGTATATAAATATTGAATACGCCGATAAAGAAATAATTTCTGATGAAAGGAGATCACATTAGAAATGTTTCTAGCGCAAATGAATTATTTTGTGTGGAAGCCATAGCACGGTAGGAGGCGCCAACTTTGTTATTAAATTCATGCAAAACTTCCCATATCTTCTAAAGTAAACCGGAAAACATAGCAAAACCCTATATTATAATAAAGGTAATACCTAGAAGAAACGTAAATAGTAAAAATATATAGGGTGTTCCATTTAAAATAAAGTAAGTTTAGTTTACTCTGTCTTTATTTGACACCGTTATAGTTAAAAATATTTTTGGTTATAGCCTCCCATGCGTTTCAACTTTTATCTTGATAACATTTTCTCATTTCTCTTATAATACAGGAGTAATTGGACTTCCTCGCGCTAATGCCCCACCCTGTATATATCTTAGAATTATATGTAACAGTGGAGCATGACCTAGTTACAGCAGGTCCAACGTTAAGATATGGGTACTAGATCTACTCCTTCCGTGCACTCGACCTGATGGACCTCAATGCAGATACGACAGTGACTTATGCAATGAAGGAAATAGCTCTAAATACATATGTATATGCTAGTCAATACCAATACGAATACTTTATTATGACGACTCGTTACATACTGAATCATTTTTGATATGTGATACTTTATCTGCGGGCGTCCCTCAAAAATCAAGAAAACGCGTGCTAATAATGTTTCTGTTGAAATTTTGTTGAAATATTTCGTAATAACTTGGGAAACAAACCATATTACTACGATTTAAAATTATTTAAACGGTTTTTTGTGGTAATATTATAATGGTAGATAATGTTAAAAGAAATTAGCGTCTGTACTCACAAAACTTAATGTGCGACATCTTAATTTTTAGTACTATGAGCTTTGAATTCTGATACGACAGCTACTTTTTCCGATCGATACATACCCTCTCGTCTAGATCAATTAATTTCTGAGTTAGAGCCAAGAAATTAAAGAAAGTAAATGTAAGGAATCGAAACGTGTTAAACTTTAAAGTACTATAACTTCAAAACTGTAAAACATTAGGTCACAGTTAGTTTGATCTTATAATATTCGTCGAGAGCTTTCTAGAACATTCTCAGTGAATCCTCGACTCATTTTCGAATAACAACAGTAGCGAGAAAACACGAATTGAAATTCGCTGCAAATAAGTCAACGTCTGAGAGTAATGGTCCTGACCTGCTTAGTCTGCTACGGAAGTGAAGTAGTGTAACGTTAAAATATGTTTACGTTTAAAGCTTTTGGAAGAATGTTGTTCCCAATTACGTTGATATAGATATCTTACGAACGAAAAACAAAACTATCGGTCTTCAACTCTAAATTTTACAGATACGTGTAATTTTCTATAAAACCATAACGAGGCAGTTGATCTCGGCTTATATGGAAGGGAATCTCATTTTAATAAGCTGTTATTTTCCAATTATTTTACGGAACTTTCTTCACATATGTATTATTAATTAATTCTAACTCGACGGCGTTTCTCGTTTCAAAAATCTTAAGATACAACTTTCACTTATTTTCAGAAACTACACGCATCTACAAGCAGGCAACCAAAATAACGTCACTTGCAGTAGTAGTAGTATGACTAAACTAAACAATTTTTAAAGAAACCACTTTATAATCTCCAATATATTGTTACACATAATATCACCGCTAAAACAGCTTTGTCTAAGCAAGACAGACGACATAAAGTTCATTTTGAAAATACTTATAAAAAAAATATAGATATAGAAAATAATTATAAAAAAGATTAATTTATGAAATAATATATGTACATCAAAAAAGAAAATAAAGTAGTCAATCTTAGAACATGATTGGCCACCTTCTGAGTTGCAGTACTTTAAATGTAAAAAGTTCAAGGAGACGTAGTCATACCTAAGCAATTGAAGCCCACAGCCTCATGCATTTAGTGTTGATAACTCAGAAAGTTCAAATACACGATAAGATTTCAAAGTTGGCACGAAACCTAGACGATAATTACTAGCGTCTTGATAATGACAGCTTTGCTGTCAAAATGCAAAACTAAAGTCCATTCCAAATAAGAATGGAGCAGATGACGCTACAATCGGAGCGCATACCACACAGGAACAAACAAAAATTAAATTAGTTAAATTAAAATTTGTTTTCCATTGACTGATAATTGGCTGTTCACTAAGTAGAATAACATCTTCATGAACACTAATAAAACATATTTAATGTTTCTCATTGCGCTTTTTGAGCTTCGTCTAATTTGTCATATTATATCGTTTGACATATTCGTTTCTTTGGTGGCGTCTCTATATCTCTGATAGTATCAAACAATGTCTTTTTGCCAATCCCAACTTCTTTAGCTGTCTGATGAAGCCTTTGCCCACTTTGTTACATGCCTGCACCCTGCACTTTGCATTTTTTGAGGAACCTGTGAGGGCAGCATCAGGTATAATTCATGTATTGACGTTTATCAAAATCGAGATGTATAAACAAGAAAATTTCAGGAAAACAGTTGAAATAATACCTTCAATAGGTGAATGCTATTATTCAGAAGCTTTAAAAAACTAATTTTATATAAAGAATCAAGATGAAATGAATAAAGAAAACAGTAAGTCACAAATCACAATAATCGCAATAGAACACAAACAACGCTCGCATAATATAACCTTTTTGACATAATTTTATGCATACATACAGATATAAATGTACAGTCGAATTTTTGGATCTTGTCCGTTACGTCATTAACAGCGTATTGAAACAAAGATATATGTACGTAAACTAATCATAACTGACATTTAACGTCTCATGAGGTAACGGACAAGATCCAAAAATTCGACTCTACATACAATAGAGAAGGTTTATCATTGTCTCTTGTTTCACTTGGTCCTTCAAGAAATCTCCTTTCAATTTTATTTCCGCTTACCGTACGTTCCTACTATTTTTCTGTCTATAAGAAAGAAGGTACACTCGGTTGATTTAAAATCGACTCACCCAGCAAGCGACGTAGACCTAACATCGCACACAGAAACTTTCAACATTTAACTGGATGTTTGTAGTAATAAAGCAATTTGCTTATGAGCAGGTAAAATAGCTACGTAATGTGAAATGAATGGGAAGATCGCTGCAGAAATATATTCTTTTTCAGATACTTTTAATACCTGCATTATTACGTAGTATAGCGTTTGCCAACACCCATTACCATTAATGACATTTAAACGCAAATAAAATAAGAATACAAATCAATTTTAGAACCATAAGAAAAATTATTTATCGAAGCAGATAGACAGCAATCTATGTTCATCTTAAGTTTGTTTCGTTAAAAACACTGATTTTATTCGAGAATTTATAACAAAACACACAGTAAACAAATAATAATTTATTTCAAATAATAGAGAAGGTAAACGAAAAGGCAGTCAAACTGAAAACAAATTAATGCACAGAAAAAACTTTTTAATTATTTCATTCATTCTCTAAAGTATATGTAATAGGGTGAATCGAAAAACGCGTTTCTTTCTGCAATACAATTCTAATAGCACGGAAAACTTGCGCATAGGCGTCATTATAAATAAAAAAATATTTAAAAAATTTTTTTTCAAAATTTGAAATCGGGCAGAAGGCCTAAAGTTACCAAAAAAAGTCAAAATCCCTGTAAATTAAAAAAAAATGCAAAAATTACAAAAAAAATACATTTTTTGTTGTAATAGTGAAAAAAGTGTTTTTAAGAGTGTCCTTAATGCATACAAAAAGTAATTAGACTCATTCTTGTTTTACTGAATTCGCGCAAAAGACCTAAAGTTGCGAGCAGGGTCGCCGCCCTGAAAATATTATGTTGGCTATGATAATGGATGAGAGACCACACATTAGAGAGCTTGGCTACAGGAGGATCCTTAAATCCAGAAATGAGCCATCGGCTGAAGGTTACGTAAGAGACTTCAAAATACCTTCAATAAATTTTAGTGCAAACGACTATACCGAAGTAATTGATTGGTCAATGTGCAAGTTAACACCGCCGCCACTACTGTCCAAGATGCCAACTGAACACCTTGCTTCTTTTTGAAAGACAAAGCGCTATCAGCGTTTAACTACCTCAAATTCCCATGCCACACCCAGTCAGTTGAGAGGTATGTAAAACTGGTTACAAAAGCAGCAGAAAAAGTGTGCGGGCATGAAAATCGAGATGGTTATATTAGAGCTACTATAAACATCAAGACAACTGATGCCCAGATTTAATTAAAAGTCAGAACTCAAAAGGGGCTTCTATGTAAATAATCTTTTAATTCCTGATTTATTCCCACTTAGAGGTCAATAAAACAATAAATAATTAAATACCAATTTATTCCATAACATATAATAATATGTTTTCGTTAAATAACTTCTTCAGTGGAAGAAATTGACATTTAATATGTGTCAAATTACTAATAATATAAATATAACTTGCCATGCCTATCAACAAAATTATCTAAAAAACAAACAATTCATTGATATATCGAATTTTAATTATATTCACAAGTAATAATGAAGGAATAGTGATTTAATACAACATTAGAAATTGAAATGATTTGAATTATTCGTATATCAATCTATTTTTTGTCAAGCTCTAACAATTCTGTTCAAGGACTAGGGAAAAACATGGCAAAAAAAACCTAGTCAAGAGCTTAAAATTAATAAAATTCAGGCGTGAATTAAATTGTTATATATAACGCTTAAATTATCAATATCCGTTCTAAAATTTACCGCGTTTTCATCTTTTTTAATGTATATCATTTCGTAAATTAATCTTTTTTTATAATTATTTTCCTTTTTTTAAATTTTAGTGTTTTGAAAATCAAAATTATGTCGTCTATCTTTAGAGTGCTTAGATAAAGCAGCTTCAGCGGTGACGTTATGTGTAACAGTGTATTGATGGTTATAAATTCGTTTCTTTAAATATTGTTTGGTTTGTCCGATATAACATTTATTACAATCTTTGCAATTTAATTTATAAACGACATTACTTTGATTACCATGTTTAATGGGTGTTTTTAAATTAGTGAATAAATGTCTATTGTTGATAGGTATGAAAGTTATGTGAATGTCTGATTTTTTTAATTCGTGTTTTATTGTGTCGCTTAAATTGTTTATATATGGTATAGTGTGGTATATGTTATTATTTGATTTTGTACCTGTGTTATATATTTTATTTATTCTTTTTGTGATTATTATTGTTTTATTGACCTCTAAGTGGGAATAAATCAGGAATTAAAAGATAAGTACATAAAGGTCAAAAAATACATATATTAATATGTAAATAATCTTCTGCCTACAACGAGCATTGTACAAAGTAAATAGTTACTGTAAATATTGTAAATAAAATTCACCCTGGTTGGTTGGTTGCGTAGGGTGGATGTGGAAATCACTTATTGTTAAGCCCGTTTGATACAGTGCATTTTTCAACATAGAATTTACTTGTAAATTAACGGTATAAAAAAATGCACCATTGTATACACATAATGCATCTATAAATTTTGTATAAAATTTACATGAAAATTATTTAGAACATGTTGTAAATGGTACGCATAAAGTGCGTATATATTTGCGCTGAAACTCCAGTCACACACATGAATCAACATTTAACCTAAAATCACATCGTTTACGTCAAAACTAATCAAAACATAAGCAACATGTCTTGGAGTCGACAGGAAGTAGAATTGCTTATAAATGAATACCAAAAATATCCGTGCTTATATGCAATTAAAAATGCAGAATATAAAAACCGGCATTCAAGACAGAGAGCGTTGGAAGAAATCGAAATGTCCTTACTTAAAGTTAAAACTTCTGTTATTATAAACGATATAAAAGCAAAGTTTCACGGATTAAAGACCAATTTTATGACTGAATATAGAAAACTCGAAAAGAAGTGGAGCTAAATAGTTTTAACGAAAAATATACTAAACGTTAACCTGTGCGACAAACTCTAAAATCAAATTTCTCAGGATAATTTTATACTGCGTCGGCGCGCGTGCTAAATTTTCTGTAGATTAACAAGCACCGTTGCAAGTAGTTATAATGAATAAAATCATTCATTTTTATGCATAATTTAGCAGAGAAATATACAAGTAAATTCTATGTTAAAAAATGCACTGTATCAAACGGGCTTTAGAGTCTTATTACAAACCTAATGTGTAAATAAACACTCATCAGATATGGAAAACGGCGTTTTTACGGGACTATAACTTATACTATAATTGAGACCTTTTGCACGAATACAGTTAAGGAATAACAGGTCTGAAAGTATTTTTTCTGGATTGGGAAAACTATTTTGAATGGCTTTTACACTATTACAAATTAAAAATAAAACTTTCATGGGTTTTGGCACATGTTTAAAAATCGTCGAAAATCATAAAATATCGTTTTTTTGCGATACAACCCGCAACTTTAGACCTTTTGCGCGAATTCAGTAAAACAAGTATGGGTCTAATTATTTTTTGTATGCGTTAATTACACTCTTAAAAACACTTTTTTCACTATTACAACAAAAAATGTATTTTTTGTAATTTTTGCATTTTTTTTTTAATTTACCGGTATTTTGACTTTTTTTGGTAACTTTAGGCCTTCTGCGCGATTTCAAATTTTGAAAAAAAAATTTTGTAATATTTTTTCATTTATAATGACGCCTATGCGCAAGTTTTCCGCGTTATTAGAATTGTATTGCAGAAAAAAACGCGTTCTTCGATCCACTCTAATATGTAATGCCCCCATACATATTCTTATTCATGTAATTTCTTAATTACATAAATACTTAGAATTATAGTGAAATTGTATGCGATAGCGATTTAACTATACATATGTTAAGCTCGCCTTAAGAAATTATCGGTTTAGGAATTTATAAATGATCCCTTGCATATGAAACTGGATTTAATAGAAAAATATATTGTATATACATAGATAGTAATTTACATACGTAGTAATTTACATACAGTTGACCATACTATTACTGCTTTGCATTCGAGGGCCGCAATAAAGCATACTTTTAACGGGTTTTATGGCAGTTTGAGTCGATTCTAAATCAACCGAGTGTACATCCACAGTATCTTAACCTTACAATCTGCTGAAGTTATTATATGCACATACTCAATTTAATTAATTAATTAATTATTTTTCAGCATTATAAAAACTATTCGAAATCTATGGATTTATATTAAAATTGATCTATTTTTCTAACTATGGTCGCATATATTAGCATCGCATTAGCCAAAGAATTATTGCACTATTGATATAGTACATACATACATATCTAAACATTTCACAGCGAATGTCTACATAAAGAGATAAAAAATAAAGGCTAAAGTGAAGTAATGTCTCTCACTTAAAATGGATATTAGTCACACATAAATATAAACGAAAATATTTACGTGCAGCATGCACTGTTAGGTTATACCGATTACTAAATGAAAATAACAGTTAACTAAGTTTTACAAATCAGTGATCAAATTTATAACGCATAATTTTCCCCGTTAGATAATAATAATTGTCTGACATTATGACGTATCGTATACCTACATTATTTTAAATTGTGAAATTTAAAGAAAGTTAAATTACGTAGTTACTGCTTTGCCTAGAAAAGAACTCGGTTGCTAAATGCATAACACTCTGTTAAATTCGGCAACGGTACCACGGAGAAAATGTTACAAAATAATTAAATGTGAAGATCTATGTATGTTAAACACAGTCTACCTGAAACTACGAAAATTTCTCGAAAAGAACTAGTGAGAGAAAAAACTGAATTTCTTATTTTTTTTCAGTAATGCTTAATAATGAAGAAATAGAAATGTGAGGTTCAAGATATGCATAAAAAAGTCAAAAGGTGTATAAAAAAAGATACTGATTGAAAGAAATAATAATAAAATACACATTTATTTGATGTTAGTAGTAATAGAGAACCTATGTACTTTGTAATTATTCTTTAAATTTAAAGATAATCATGAGAAAACGCCATTTCTTTTATTCCCAGGTTGAGCACAGACCTATGTTGATTTTTTCTTATTTAATTTTTTGTCATGTCACTTCACTAACAGCAACAATAACCGTATCTAGTATGGTAGCTTACAAAAAAGCTGTCATTTGTAAGCATGTGCATCCAGTAAGTAAACATCTACAAAATTATTTACATTGTAAAATTTAGTAACCTTATTAGCTAACAAATTTAATGTAAGCTTAGCAAAGTAACGGGTGCTATTGGTCTTCTCCTCAAAACAACTCTATGGTACTACTTACCTACATCACTGATATACTATTATTATTCCACACTTTAAATTAAGAAATTTACTTACCTACCGAACTGTGTTTATTCCCGGAAGTTCAGAGGCATTATACTGTGCATTGTTCTCAAAGAACACCATCAGTGTTTCCGAGTCAACCTTAGGAAGATTCCGACTATCTGCTCTAAAGAACTCCATATAGTTCCTTGTTTAATTAGCTCAATAAATAATTTAATAAGAGGTAATAATTGTGAAAAACAAAATTAATAAAGCATTTTCCAATTTTTTAGAGACAAAAATATTATTTAATCTTGTAACTCTCGTAAGACAAATGCACTTTTTACCACATCATTCACCATGTTGTTTTTGTTTAGTGGTTTTCTACGTCACGCGGAGCTCAACCAATCAGCTTGCGTTTGGGTCACGTGACTTTCTCGGACGTCTTTCTACTCAAAAAATCTCGAAAACCACAAGTCTTTGAAAAAAAAAATTTCTGTTTCATTTACCGGCAATCTCAATCCTTTATAAAATGTTTAATTCCTGTTAACTTTTGAGAAATCTAGGTTGTCTATTCTCAATATTTTGTATTAGCTCTTTTATTTACGCAAGAGCAACTGTAGTCATTAACATTGTACAATAACTGGATTTAAAACTTTTAACTTGCTCGTTGCGAATCTTTTCTTGTTCTAGGCTTATATGTATATTTATTCCTAGTCGTGTTTTATTCTACATCAACGATCAACTATAAATGAAGTTCCATTGCCACATACCATACATGCCAAGAAAAGCGTAAAAATAATATCGAGAATGTTGATGTGCTTGTTCAAAATTATATATGCATAGATTACTTGTCACGTATACTATCAAAACGGGATATTTCATCTACGCGTAAACACCGTCTGATATACATAAATTAAGTACATAATAGCTGCAATCTGATACTGTCGTAATGGATGAAATTTTGCTAACAGACAGGTGTTTATATAGTATTTGTGCTCTCTGTTCTTAGTGTGCTCACCATAGTAGATTAAAACTAATTTTTAGATATACCTACTCGTATGAATTTATCTGTCGAATTAATGACACCATATGCTGTTCTATTCATATAATTATATATCAACAGGAAATGATTTTATCTAATAACAACAAACATAACAATAAATGTGACCCCTTCAAATAATTTTACGAGTTCTAAGTTAATCTCATGGAAGGAAAGCATACAGATTTTCAGTGTTGGGGTAATCTAGCTAATTTAGGAACATATTGTACACTTTCCATTGAAAATTCAAATAAATGATGTTAGTTAAAAGCTAGATCGTGTGTATCGATTGTATCCTACAACGATATAGTTAATTACATTTGAACTTTATACAAATATTAGATATAACTGGTTCTAATAATAATATGTATACAGGGTGAGTTCACGACTATTCCCTCGGTATCTTGTGTCTAAACGCTAAAAGATATGAGTTTCAACTTTTAGTCAAATATGTAGGATGATAAGGAGCACATTTTAAAATAATTTGCAAGTATACATGATGATTCAAAAAAGTACATCATATCAAGGTTAGGTTATTTTTAATAGAACACCCTATATTGTATACCATTTTTGTATTCTACGTCATAAATTAGGATAACTTTGTTCATAGTTTCTTATACCTATCTACTGCCAATTTCGAGAAAATGTCGGCTTTCGGGAAAAAATTAAAAACAGGAAAGCTGTATGACTTGGACGATTTATATTTGTAAGAAGCTATTTTGACGTCTATATCTAAATTTAACGATTAAAATTTTATTAACGAAATTCTTCAAAAACGCTCTGAAACTGATGCTTTTTCTCATCTAAATAGGCCATGCTTTCTAATTGCTTGTGTGTGGATAATTATATTCCTTGTAAATTGTCTTCTAATGATAAATAAAAAAAATATATTATGTTGAAATAATTTGAATATCCGATTAATACATTATTAAAGAATAAGATAAAGTTCAAATGAATCATTCAAGTAACTGACTATTTGTCGAGTATTTGAATATTATTTGTTTTAATCGAACGAATATTTGAATATAAAAATGTCGAAAACTCCACTTTTAGTTTATAATACATTGATATATTGCACGTTCGTAAGTTATGGTATGGTAGAATTGAAAACCATCTTATTCTATACATAATGTTATATGCAAAAGAAGAATCTTCTTCCGTAAAATGCCTGGAGTGATTGAATGAAATACACTTTTTGTTAACATTTATAATACAGATAAAAATCGGTAACGCCAACACCACAACGCTTAATTAATTCATTCAGGACACATGTTTCACGGGTTAATAGGCAGATTTTTATTTGATCATACGAGACCACAGACTCTGAAATAATATTATTTTTATTTCAGTTTCATATCTTCAGGAATGGTAGGTAGAGTATTGTTTGTTTGTTGTTTTCTTCATGTACTAGACGTAATAATTGTTTAAAATATACGATTTATACGTAGGAATTAATGACAGTCGCAACTAGGTGAACATATGCTAATTTAAAAGCAGCATGGCCTATTTAGATTAAAAAAGCATCGGTTTTATGAGGTTTTTAGAGAATATCGTTAATAACATTTTAATCGTTCAATTTAGATATAGACATCTTTATAATCTTTGGAAGGGGGTTAATCTGCTTTCATAGAGCATGTATAAATACATATCGAAGGCTTCCACGGTCTGAGTCTCTGTTATGAGGGCTTCCGGGTTTTGACCGCGTCATAGTAAAGTACATATATACAATACAAAATAAAATAAAGCAAAAATGAAAAAGAAAAATTACAAAAAATATATATACAACTTACTCAAACTCGACGTTTCGCCACTAATGTAAGTGGCTTCTTCAGGAGCAAAACTAGGTGAGGGGCGCCAGAAGGTCCTTCTGATCAGAAGGTTTTCGCCTCTAGCGTGGTTGACACGTCGAGTTACCGTGACCTTCTGGCGCCCCTCACCTAGTTTTGCTCCTGAAGAAGCCACTTACATTAGTGGCGAAACGTCGAGTTTGAGTAAGTTGTATATATATTTTTTGTAATTTTTCTTTTTCATTTTTGCTTTATTTTATTTTGTATTGTATATATGTACTTTACTATGACGCGGTCAAAACCCGGAAGCCCTCATAACATGTATAAATACAGAATGTTCCATTTAACTTAAAAGAGTTATTGATTTTTGAAAAAATATAAAGTATAAATTGTTTTGCTTAATGTCATGTAGCCAGTATCAAAATACTCTACCGGTTTATTGAAAGCACGCTTTGTCAAAATAATTTCTTACAAATGTAAATCACCCATGTCATACAGTTTTGCTGTTTTTAATTTTTTCCCGAAAGCCGACATTTTCTCGAAATTGGCAGCGGATAGGTATAGGGAACTACCCACAAAGTTATCCTAATTTATGACGTAGAATTCAAAAATTGTATACCAGTATAGGATGTTCCATTAAAAATAACCTAACTTCGATATGCTGTATTTTTTTGAATCACCCTGTATACTTGTAAATAATTTTAAAATGTGCTCCTTATCGTCCTACATATTTGACCAAAATTTGAAACTCATATCTTTTAGTGTTTAGACACAAGAGACCGAGGGAATAGTCATGACTCACCCTGTATATAACCCATACGAGTGTTACACTAAATAACATTTATTGGCTATTTTGATGTTAAATATGTATAAGAGTGAGGAATTAATTCAATGAATTTTTGTTGCATTATTCATTATCCTGTTTGCATCAGGATTGCATCAATTTTCATTGATACGCTTTTCCTCTGAGGTTATTTTAACATAAATTAAAATATTAGAACTACACTAAGTTTAAACTCTGGTTTAGCCGTTTTTGTATACCGTAGGCGAGCGTACTCTATTGCTGACTTCCTTATTATCGGAACTACGAAGTTGGTTAAAGGAACAAGTTGGTGATATTTTTTATTCTAAATGATGACGTTTATGCAAACAGAAACATAATTAAATATTTCGTTTTCAAGATGTTCACAAAAGCACGTTTTTTTTCAATCGGACACTCCGTATATTTTTAGATATTCTTAAAGAAAACAATATTTTGGTCGAAATGTTAGTATCACATTACTCGTTTTTATCCCAAAAATATGCAAATACGTAAAAAGCACTTTACTTTCTGGTAATTGTTAAAATAATGTGCAAGCAGGCAATGACCGCATATTCTGATCTAATTAGTCACGTACAGATTTTTTTAGTAATTTTTCTTACTGGTAGTTTTTTTTACTAATTATTATTAATTATTAGTCAATTATTGCTTTGAAAATGGCATTTATATCAGAGATATAACTATAAACGCAATAGTATCGCCTACTTGACACAGAAATTTATGTGGATCCTTCTACTCAATTTTTGTAGAAAAGAGGTATACAATTAATATATCTATTATTATAAACCTTTATGTAAATACTTATCTTTCAATTCCTGAAGTATTTCCACTTGTAGGTCAATGAAACAGCAAATTAATTATATACCAATTCATTCGAAAACATACAAAATTATGTTTTCGTTAATAAGACTTCTTCAGTAAGATAATCAAAGCAATGTTGTTTATAAATTAACAAAAAATACTTAAAGAAACGAATTTATAATCACCAATACACTGTTATACATAACATTACCACTGAAACTGCATTGTCTAAGCATTCTAAAGATAGACGACATAATTTTGATTTTCGAAATACTAAAGTTTAAAAAAAGGAAGATAATTATAATTTATTATAATTATTTATTATTATAATTATATAGATTAATTTACGAATGGTGGGGCACCACATTCGCCTCGGTTAATATACAAAAAACGGTAACACATATTTAAAATCTTTTTGTTGGAGCATGTGTAGGTCCATTGGGAGCACGCTCTAAAATTATTTTGAAATATACAGGGTGTCCCAAAAGAAAGTTACACATCAAAGTTATCAAAATTTAAATGGAACGCCATGTATATTATTACATATTTCGATGAAGCGGACTAAATAAAGGCAGGTTACTGTTATATTCCCTATACATAGGTTCAACAGTTTCTGAGATATTTAACAACTTTTGAAAATGTAAATCAGTATTTAGAATGAATACCTGGCGTACGTGGGTACCATTAATGTTCCATAACTTGCTTATTTTAAATGGAACAGCCTGTATCTAACATCGTCATTCGATTTTAATTTTTTTCTCTTTTAAATGTTATTAAGGTTTCCTATACCTATCTCTTATAGTTTCTTTGTAAAAGTCAATTTAGTGTTTTAATTGACAATTATCTATTAAAAATCATTGAATCAACCTAGCTTTGACATGACAACATTATTTTTTTGTGTGACATTATTTACCTGTCAGTCATATAATCTATCGTTATTCGAGGTTTAATTCCTTTCTTATTTATTTATTGAAAATGAAAACTTACTCGAAACAAGAGCGAATTGAATGATCTTGGAATTAATTGGAGAATGTGAAGAAAATTGTTTATTAGCATCGATAGTTTATGTGCAAAAGTATCCAAACAGACATCATCCAAACAAACGTTCGTTTGCTAATTTGCTACAAACGTTTTGGAGAAGTGGAAGTGTGGCATATAAACACCATATTCGGCAAAAACCTGTTACCGGACAAGAACAAAATGAATACGCTGTTATTGAATCGATTATTGAAGATCCGTACACCAGTCAACGAAAAATAGAGAACAATACAAGAATAACGAAGCGTAGTATCGGACGAATACTAAAGAAGCACAAATTTCACCCATTTCGCCTGCAATTGCACCAGGAACTCCTAGAGGCAGATTACCATCGACGATTAGAATTTTGTGTGTGGGCTCTAGAGGAATTAGGAGACGATGAAGATTTCTTTGACTTTGTGGTATTCTCTGACGAGTCAACATTCCACAGCAATGGATTAGTAAACAGACATAATTACCATTATTATAGTGATGAAAAGCCCAATCTATTTAGAACCGTTAATCGTCAATATAGATGGTCTCTCAACGTTTGGGGTGGCATTATTGGAACTCATGTCGTAGGACCATATTTTTTTGATGGGCATTTAAATGGGGCAGGGTTCTTTAGATTTATTACTGAAGTTTTACCCATATTGTTAGAAAACATACCGCTGAATATTCGGCAAAAGATGTGGTTACAGCTAGACGGTGCTCTCGCACATTTCTAATGTCCGGAATGAATTAGATAGGCAATACCCTAATAGGTGGATAGGACGTGGTGGTTCACAGAACTGGCCAGCGAGATCTCTGGATCTAACGAGTTTAGACTTTTTTTGTGGGGATGCGTCAAAAATATGGTATACAATATACCAGCAACAACACTTGAAAATATGAAAGAACGTATAAGATTAGCATTCCGTTCTATAACACCTGATATGTTGACTAAAGTTGAACAGTCATTTCGTCATAGAATGTATTTATGTATTGAACATGACGGGCATCAACTTGAGCAATATTTAAATCATTAGTTTTTTTCCTTTTGTATTAAGTTTATGGCGTAGATTTGTATGAATAAAATATGTTTGTTAAGTTTTGTCTAGTTTTAAATAAATATAAAACAACGTCCAATGCATCACTGCCTACCTTTTATGAAAGAATTAGACAAAATTAATATCTGACATTATTGTCATCATCAAGGCTACCTTGATTTAACCAAATTTTTAGTACATAATCGCCAATTAAAACACTAAATTGACTTTTACAAAGAAGCTATAAGAGGGAACCTTAATAACAATTAAAAGAGAAATAAAATTAAAATCGAATGACGATGTTAGATACAGACTGTTCCGTTTAAAATAAGCAAGTTATGGAGCATTAATGGTACTCACAGTTGTAGGTAAGTTTTTAACCACTCTGTATAATTTTTAGAAACCATATTTATTTTAGCATTAGATATAATGGTTGTTCTAATGAAATAATACAACTTAAATACGTACGCCAGGCATTCCTTCTAAATATTGATCTACATTTTCAAAAATTGTTAAATATCTCAGAAACTGTTGAACGTAGGTAAAGGGAATGTGAGAGTAACTTGCCTTTATTTAGTCTGCTTCATCGAAATATGCAATAATATACATGGTGTTCTATTTAAATTTTGATAACTTTGGTGTGTAACTTTCTTTTGGGACACCCTGTATATTTCAAAATAATTTTAGAACGTGCTCCCAATGGACCTACACATGCTACAACAAAAAGATTTTAATTATGTGTGACCGTTTTTTGTATATCAACCGAGGCGAATGTGGTGCCTCACCCTGTACATCAAAAAAATGAAAACACGGTGTTGATAATTTAAGCGTTATTTATAATAATTTAATTCACGCCTGAATTTTATTAATTTTAAGCTCTTGACTAGGTTTTTTGCCTAATTCTTCCCTAGTTCTTGAACAGAATTGTTAGAGCTAGATAAAAATACGTTGATATACGAATAATTCAACTCAGTTTTATTTTTATAGTTATATTAAATGTACTAACGTACTAATGATAGTTCGATATATCAATGATTTCTTTGTTTCTTAGATATTTTTGTTGATAGGCATGGTCATTTATATATTATTAACTTATTAGTATTTTGACACATATTAAATGTCAATTTCTTCCACTGAAGAAGTATTATTAACGAAAACATAATTTTATGTTTTTGAATAAATTGGTATTTAATTAATTCGCTGTTTCATTGACCTACAAGTGGAAATACTTTAGGAATTGAATGATAAATAGATATACAGTACAGTCTCGATACTGTGAACATAATGAAATCTACCTTTTCCACGTTAAGGATTTGTTCACGTTATCGAAAGCTAGGTAGGTACCAGCTTATACCAAGTCAGAAAACCACACAGTAATTGAAAAATGTAGTTTTTATTTTTAGGTATACTTTAACGCTTTAACATACATACGTTGGTTATACGGTAGTTGAAACATTCGATAGTCAAAGCATTTAATTCACTATGCAACGGAATTCAATTGCAGTTTATTTATACATACTTTTATACTAAGTTTTACAAAAAAAATCTGAAATTTTTGATTGTTTTTTTTTTACTTTAAGTTTTTGCATCACTGCTTTGTCTTTCAACTTTTTAAGTACTACAATATCGGTAAAGGCAGCTTCACAACTTTTCGACCATTCTATAACGGTATTAACAGCAATAATTGCATCATCTGGAGAAACTAGGTTTAAATTTTGCTCCTCCAAGTTTTGCTGCAGATCTTCAACGTCAGATTCACTTTATTCTTTGTTATCGCCTTCATATGTAGGAAGGTCGAGACTATCCCATTTTATCACATCAGAAACTTCGAATGTAACTTCTGGGACTATTGTGTTAAGGAGATCCATCGATTCAGATACTGCTGAATTTACTTCGTTGTTCCTCCAGCGGCGTTGCAATTCAGCAAGAGGAAAATTATCTTCACTATCCTCGTTGTCTTCAGTAGTTTCGGAAAAGTTCAAAATATTTTTCCAACATTTTGAGATGTTTCGATCGAGGTGATTCCATGTAGACATCAAGGTATCATTGATGTTAGAATCGTTTGCTATAATAGTGGCAAGAAGGCTGTTTCGGTAATGTAATTTTGTTAGTCTTATTATGTAGTTATACAGCATTTGAAGTTATATTCTGTAACATTATACAGGGTGTTTAAAAACCTAGTTGCTTATAAATCTGCGGAAAGTACATCTTTTTGAATGGAAAGGTATATATTCTGATTCTACAAAATATTCTCTTTTAATCTGTATTAGGTGTTCCTAAACCTAAAATGGAAGGTGAATAACTTATAACGATTAACCTACGTACCTAAAATGCTCATATATGTCAATTTACTGAAGTAAAGGTGCTTAGGTCATTTGTTTTACATACTTGCCACTTAGTTTGACCATATTCACCTGCAAAATTATGTTTTAAAATTCCCGTTCCGTTTGAATACTTAACACTTTTAATAGGCCATTCTCACCGATCACCCTGTATAACTGTGGATAAGGTAAATGAAATTAGGATTAGCGGCGTCCGCGGCTATATAAAATATATTAAACTTATTCCTTTCCAATGATTTATTCTTTAATTATCTTGTTTATTTTCGTGTTGAAATTTTTCTACATCATATGGTATAAATTTGGATTAGTCCAACTACTATTGTGTTCTTGACGGATGTAAAACAAATACAAAATATCCTTATTTCTATAGTAATTTTTATTTAATTCACAATTCTGTTTGAGAGATAAAGCATTACTAGAATATTAAAATACTTTAAAAATGTATATTTTTCGTCCTTTAGCAAGAAAAGAGCTTGTATCGCGTAAAGAAACCGGAAATAAAACAAGAGCATAAATAATTTCGATTAAATTACATTATACATATGTAACTAGAAGTTTTCAGAACTGATTTCGGGAATATCCAGAAGTTGGAGCCAGTTCTGTGAATAACGCTATGCAGTGTATCCCATTAATTAATAATAAAAATTACTTTTATGAATATCACCAACTTGATAATTTAACCAACATCACAGCTGTAATAATAAGAAAGTTAATAACGGCAAACACTTAAAACTTTTAACATAGTGTGTATCAGCATTAAGGGTCATATATCACGCAAAAACTTGACAACGACCTCTTGATTTAGAACAATCTTTTCTTGAACAACGTTTTTGTATTTTCGCTTACAACTCTCGCTTTCTGCTTTAATATTTCCTCTCTTCTCGACTGCATCGCAGTCTAATGCCAACAAGATAATTTCTAAACTCACTTCATTAGTTAAAGGTTAGCACCTAATATTAATATCACTGTTGAGAGGAAGTATACGGCTGTGCATGAGTTACAACAACAGTTAGTAGATATGTGCTAAATAGATATTTCAACCTATTAGGAAGTTAAATAAAAAGAATTCCTATTATTTCAACCTTAAAACAATCTGTACATTTACATATACGAAGTAAGAAGTTGGCTCTGATTGGAATATGAACTCATATAAGTGAAATGAAATCTTAATGACGATTGAAGGAACGGTATTGTATCCTTAGTTTTATAAAAGAATGAGCCGACTGTAATTAAGTTATTCTTTAATTGTCTAACGTGGTATATCGAATCCTGTGCAATTAATACGATGAGGTTTATATAAATACAACAGGTCAGTGGTTGTGAAAACTTGTAGGTATCTATCAGTATAAGAGGAACTACACTCAAAACAATAACAAAACAACTTTCTCATGTGCGAAAGAACACACCATTGATTTTGACAATACTTCCCTGGAAGATTAATATAGAAAAAGAATGTTCCTAGAAATGTACCGCATACGCACTTATAAACGTAATATATGAACTTTAGATCAGATACGCAGGGTTTAAGCGATATAAATACATATGTATATAGTCCCCTTTTAAATACAAATGTTATTAATAACCAAGTTCAATCGACTATTTTAAGTTCTAGTATAATTATAATAGGCTTAGACTAAATATGAATACTATTTAATTTAATTTGACACCCTTTCTATTAAGACTGACAACAGATAGAACTGCCAATGCAGACAATTTTAATTTAGTAATCTAAATTTACATTTACGAATGCATACTTTGGTTTCCCAAGCAATAAACATATGACCTGTTGAACGTCTGATATTTTTAACTTTTGATAATAATTTTAAATTACGTTTTAACTCTGTCATGTTTATATCCAAATAACCGCTGACTTAATTCACATATAGATAGTTTTAGGTGTTTTATTGTATGATTATTGTCGATATTCCTGTTGATGAAGAATAAAGATACATTTGAAAACATAAAGTGGAAGTAATAGAATTTTTTTATTCGACTCCCTAATAGGCTACATTCCCCAAATAAAACACAAGTTAAGAAGTTGAATTTACGCCCTGTGACTATCAAAATTACAAAACCTAGTTTTAAAACTTTCCCAAAAAATAAAAATGTTAAAAACCCATATTTTTCTATCTTATTATTTTGCAATCATCACAATTTTTCTCTTAAGTTTTCTTACTCTTTAAAAAAATGTATTTAAGTTATTTTAAAAGTATGATAGTTCTTTTGACTTAACCGTGCGTTTTTTGCAAAACTAGTTATAAATTAATGAAAAATGTAAGCAAATTGCCTTGTCGATCTATGTATGTACAATTTGTAAATAAAATCGAAACCACTTAGGAAAACCATGACTAACAACCCAGATAATTCAGCGAAACGTTCTTTGGCACCTAATATACATAATATGTATCTATATTCTAGAGACGTTGTAACGAAAGATGAAGTCAACAACTACGCGGAGCAATTGTGGACGAGGACATATTCATAATAACAGTAAAATGCGACAAAAACCCATTATAGAAAATTGTTACAGACAAGAGAATATGTAAATTGGGCTGTAGGCGAATGATAAGTCGTCTTATCTAACGACGAGGCGAGTTCATACTTCTAAAGACGTCATTTTCATTCGTTTATCAAATAAATTCTTTAATGAAACTTAATACATTCAAGAAAATAAGGAAGTAAAAATATACGCTTCAATTGTTATGCAGAAAAGCGGCCGCTGAAAAACGGATCGATGGCCGCAGTGGTTAGGCGGCTGACTATTGTTGTGAGAGGACGATAGGCGCCGGGGTTCAATTCTCTGGAGGGACGGTGACATTTTTTCAGAGAGTTTAGTCCCGGATCGACTTTCCATTCGTTGTTGGGAGCAAAGTGATTAACAGCGCAGCATCATAAAAGGCGATATGATGCTGTCACAAAGCCAATTGAACACAACATACACACACAAAAACTACACCGCGAGAGTTGCAGTGATAGCCAGACAAGCGATACAGTTTACGGAGTCACTGCAACTAAGCACCCACCACATTAAAAAAAAAGGCAAACATACCTAAAAAATATATCAGAACAAATATTAAAAAATTTAAAATAAATTATTTGAAAAGCACATTATCTGTAAAAAGCTTACATTAATATAAGTAGAATTGGGTAGTTTTTTTACAAATTAAATATGGAATTGAGGTTACAGCATAATTTGGTCACAATTACTCAAATCGGTAAGCAATCGAATACCACGGCGATAATTCGTAGCAAGGTTTTTTTTTAAAATAAAGCATTAGCTTTATTTAGAAGTTCAAGCTAAATTTAACGATGTATATTTACAAATACGGACATTACCTACGTACCTAATAATTGATTGTAGCATAAAAATAGCCAAACAAGATTGTCAATTATTGGACCTTTTTTCTGCGATTAATGACCTGATTCAACCTTTTATACCTAAAGGTCTACTTGGTATTTTAAGCCAGTGCTATAAAATAGCGGAAGTTGCCATCACATTCATATGCTTAGATGTATTTTCAGTATTAAACCTGAACCTTTGTTATTAGGTATAGAAATATACATACAAGATTAGTTTTTAAAAAAGACCCACTTTCGACTAATGAAAATATAAGACGATAATGAAAAAAAATCAAAATTCAATTTTTATTACATGAAGGACATTGTTTAACATAGTAGTGATACGAGGGCGCCCTGAAATGTTTCCGGAATCGACAAGAAAATTACGGTATTGGTCTGGTTTTTTATTTTTCGATGTAGTATGTAGATCAGTACACTTTTTCAAACGGTGCTCCAGTCCAAAAATTTAGCGCAACAGTCTTCAGAACAACAAAAGTGTAACAGAAATTTAACATAAAGCTTTAGAACCTCACAATTCAAAGTTCAACTAATATTTAGGCAATTTTCATCGCAATCTTGGAAAACATAACAAAAGTAAGATACGTAATAAACTGGTAGGTTAGAAAATAATTGTGTACACCTGCTACCACAACAAATAAGTTACTGACGGTATATACACAAATGAGCAAAACTGAACATACATAATGTATGTATGTAATAGCATTTCCACATTTTACGTTAATTATATCTGTCGTTATGAGTTAGGCACAAATGGTTTTATTAGCACTAAAAACAATAATCGTTTGTCGTCGTCTATTTGTACGATATGTGTATAATGAATGGCATATCTTTTTTACTATCAAAATATCATACTATTTATATTGTGTTGAGTTTTGCACCAGCTTCTGTTAAATACAAACAAGTGAATCTAATTAGGGGAATAACCGTATTACCTGCGTTGCACAGTTCCGGTAGTTCACGCCGATTATAAATGTTTAGTATTAGTATTCATTTGCATTTCATAAATAAAAGTAGTGTACGAATTAGTGATTGGAAAATGAAGAAAATAAGTGACAACGACACTTAGGAAAAATATTACTACCTACTAAAAACAAAAGTCAACAAAAAATACTTCAACACACTATTTTAATTTTAGTCATTTGCAGTTATGAAGTGAATTAAGGTACAGAAGTAAAACACACAATACTCAACCATCAAAAATTCCATTATACTAAAGTTGAACATTTTAAAATATTTTCGTAATTTTACGTTTCGTTTCTCTTTATTCTGGTAAATTGTTATTCATGGGATAGAAAAGGCTTTTACAAGGTGAATGCATATGTTTGAATAAATTATTTTGTATTACACGCCTGTATTAATTACGTGTTCACGACTTCTCTCTTTCCGAGCATATACATACGAGTAACTATATTATAAATAAGAGTTTCCGTGTTAATGAAGTTTTCAACAATCACGGCTTCTGGAACAGGCAAAAGTTAATTTGGGAAGTGCAACTACATGTGTAGTAGAGTTTACGTTATAGCTTTTAATTATTAGTGATGTAATTAATATACCGAAGCAAGCGTCCAAAAAACAGACTTTTAGAAGTAAAAAAGCAAGGTTATAAATATCCGTAAAAAAATGAATACCGACTATGCGCGCGCTCCGTCATTCCAATTCCGTACATAAACACATTGAAGCAGGTCAATACAACTAGTTTCGTCCAGTTAGAATCTGATCGAACGTGTGGTTCCTACGGGAAGTAGGTACTTCGTATAAAACTCACGCCTGACAAATTATTTGCAAGCGTAGTTATAATAAGCATAACAAATTAACCAGATATCTAAAATATTTGTGATGATTTTATACCATGTCAGGCAAATGTTATCTTCTACAATGTTATATAAGTTATACGATACTTCTTTGTGTTTTGATTACCGGGTATAAATATTTTTACAGTATACTCGTAGTATGTTACTCAAAAAACTTTCAATATTTTTTATTTTATTTTTCATATCTTGGTTACAGAGCAGAGATAAGCGTTTAATAATCTCAATATTTATCGTTAAATTACATACGTTGTATACATTTTAAAATATGTGAACAGCAACACTGTCCGACTTATGATACAACCTCCATAATTCTGTCGTATAAAATAGTGAGTCATAAAGTATTTGAATACACTGCATCTTTTACATACAAGCACACAAAAAAAACATCAATATTATAAACTGGTAAGACATATAAAACATCATACACTACAATCCTATTTCAAAGGACAAATGATTTATTAAATTAAAACTGAAAAAGGCCTGGAAAAGGTCGTGGAAGTATGGACACTTGATTATTTTAATGAAATTTACTAAATGGTAAATCAAACAAAATTATTACATTTTTTTCTCATCAAAGAGACCTCCTTTTGCTGTTATTACTGCTTATACAATTGTGGGAAGCTTTCTATCAGCTTTTGTAGAACTTTTTGACGAATATTATTCCACTCACATTCGAGTATTGTTCAGAGCTGTTCTTTTGAGGTAGAACAGGTTGCCCTAATCATCTTATCTAGTACATCCCAGAGCTTCTCTATCGGGTTGATATCAAGACTTTGAGAGGGACAGGTCATAATTTGTGTGTGTTTTTTGCCATTTTTTCAGCTAAACAGTTCTTGCACAACAATACCGTCTCTTTGCGGTCATTGTCGTGCATGACCTCGAAGTTGTTGCTTATTAGTCTAAGAACAGACGGAATAGCATTACGTTCTAAGATGTCTCTATAATGTTCTTTTCGCATTATCCTAGCAATTTGCACCAAATCTCCAATGCCACTATACGATAAACAACTACTATACCTCCATGTTTCATCGTTGGTATAATGCAAGCAGGTAACATATTCTCAACAGCTCGAATTTCTACTCATCACTTCAAAGTACACATGAGCTTGTGCTTATTGTAAGCGTTTTTGACGATTTTATCGTCTCAACAGGGTATTTTTTATTGCTGCTCATTCATGCAGGTTGGCTTCTCGAAGGCGACGTTTCGCTGTACTTTCGGATACAATTTTCCTACTTCTCCGACTAAATTCAGCTGTTATTTCCGGAGCCGTTAACTGTCTATTCCGTTTACTTATTAAAACTATACGTTGATCATCCGTTTACGATGTCGCTCGTGATGGTTCTGGTCGATTGCAATCTTCCAGACTGCCTATTTCGTCGTACCACTGTTATGTCAGCTGCACGGTAGATTTTTTAACTCTATGTTTATCAGCAATAGCTCGAATAGAATATCCTTGATGAAGAGAAGTATCGATCTTTTTTTCAACATCTAAAGGTTTTTCGCGAGAAATTTTTTAGTAGCAAACTCAGGTTTTTCTTTAGGGACTCTAAGTACATTGCAACTACACAATACCACATCTAATACTACACTGATTTGATAATATTGTCGTCCATGTTACCTAAAATTTTTCAGATCACTTTTAAGTAACAGAGATTACCATAATAATACTGAAAACCATCTTTTACAAAATATTCTAGCACATATTGCATGTATGTATCTCAATAGGCTGATAATCCAATTAAGTAAGTACTGTTGTGTGACTTTGTCCATCCACATAACATATACAGGGTGTCACAGAATAACTATTCCTAATTTTCAGAAATGATAGAGGACACTTAAATAAACATTTTTTATTAATAAACTAGTGTCCGGAAATTTCTCGTTGTCAGCATAAAAATTATAAAAATTGTTCGAAGTTACGACCACCGTTTTCAATACACAAGTTGTAACGATGTGTAATAGACCGCCGAATTCTTCGAAATAACTCCGGACGTTCACGCCAGAATAATTCGAGCCAACAGGTGTCTCATAAACCAGTAATTTAATATGACCCAAAATACAAAAAATCAAGTGGAGTCATATCTGGTGAACGTGCTGGCCAAGAAATCCTCCCCCTCTTCCAATCCATCCATTTGGAAATTGTGCATTTAAATAATTTCGGCAATTTCGTCCAAAGTGTACTGGTGCACCATCATGCTGGAAAACAATATATCTTCGAATATTAAGTGGGACATGCTCAAGCAATTCTGGTAGGGTATGTTCCAGAAAAATCCTATACACACGACCATCTAACCGTGCAGGCAGTAAATATGGCCCCTGTTGTAATAGTCTCAAATATCTTGGAGAAGTTGTATGTATAAAATAGAGATGCGTCTATAATTCTGTATGTCAGATACATTACCATATTTAAATACTGGACAAATGCGTGAAGTCTTCCACATTTCTGAGAAAGAAGTTCGTCAGAATTAAGTTAGTGTAGTGTGGTAGTGTTGTGGCTGAGTAAAAATCGCAGCGCAATCTCCAAGTAAGAAACTAGAAATAGACTCACTGCCAAACAGTAATAAATTCTTCATTCTCTTTAGTATTCAAATAATTTCATGAAATTTGTTGACTACATTTATTCTGGTACTCTAATGGCGCCACATTTATTATATACCAATGAACGGAACTTCTTCGAATCCTGAGACAAGGTGTTTCGGACATCTAATATGCATTTTAATATGCAACATTGATAAGATTTTACATAAAGATCTAAGATTCTCAAATTTCAATAGTACATTAAAGTCTTCTAGCAAAAATATTTTTTTGTTAATCATTAATTTACCAGATTGAAATAAATAAAAAAGTATTACTAGTTTTGCAACTAGGGGTACATATACTGCAAATACAAAAATTTGAAAACCATTAAATACTTAACATAATTTTAACGTCAGCAATATACAAGATAGAAATTTGATCCGTAATGTAACTTAAATTTAATCTAACACAATTAAAAGTATCATACCTTTGCAGGAATAATAACGCCACCACCTCTAGAGACACCATGAGCCATCCAATTTCTATCACACTTAAGCACACTGTATTTGCTTGTAAAAATTTCTAAAGTTAACACGTCTTCAGGTAGTCACGTTTTCAACAAATATATGATGTCAATTTCGCAGGTCAAGAGAGCTTTATAAAACGTAGATACTTTGGAATTAATACCTTTTACATTTTGATAATATAAATCGTTGTTGATAAACCATTATTATTATTATCTAAGAGCTTCTTATTTGGTATACAAGTAACTGACTTTTGCGTAACTTCTGGTTGATCCTAAGTTTACTCAAGGCATCGTCTCTCTTATTTGAAATATTTTCCTTAATCCTAGGCCCAATATATGCCCATTTTTTGTATAGGATCCTAACTTTAAAGAAGATGTGGAAGAAAATTAGGCACCCTCTACCATTGCTTAAGTGTGCTTAGAGTCGTTGTCGTATAAAACCAAAGTCATTTTTGATATACAACTTCTCTATACTTTTTGGTTTTTTTATGCATAATTTTCAAATCGTTCTTGGCATCTAAAATTACCTTAATACAATGTATCTGACCGTCGCTGTTGTATGACATATTAAGTTTATTTGTGCAATTCTGTTCTGGGTTTACGTCAAACCATTTATCGTCCATCCGATTTGAAAATATTGAACTTAGTTTTGTCTGTGTGGAAACCTCTCGAGGTTTATGGCTAAAAAGATTCTCTTACTGTACATGTTTTGCTATATTAGCTTGGCCGATAAATGATTTCCTGCGTAGTTTTTGCATCAATTTGTGGATTCCTGGTTGCCTTGCTCAAAATTTGTCTTTCATCACGGTTAGTTTAAATCTTAACACGATCACTACGAGTCTTATTTTCGATGTTATTATTTTGTTTTGATATTTTTTGATTATGTAGTTTACTGTTCTCTGAGTTGGATCCAACTTTTTGGTTTTATTTAATAAATGGTTTATCATGTGAAATTTTGTATGCAGTTTGTTTGTAGTATGTGCCTTGAAAGTTCATGTTAATAGAATTTTTCATTGTGCATGAATGCACAAAATGTAGAGTGTTCAAAAACTTAATTGACAGACTTCTACTTGTCTTTATAAAGGTTTTCAAAAATAAACTCACAACGCCCTAGTATTTGTAGCAAGTTGAAAACGATTTAAAAACCAGCTATACAATCGGTCTCAGCCTTTTCATCTATAGATTTTGAATACATAGGTTGTCAACAGTATCATTTATTATAATGTCTTTTTATCTAAGAACAATAAATATATGGTCTCGGTAAAAATAGATTAACAACCGACTGCACAGATTGTAACCATATTTTTATTATATTTAACTGATAGTTCATTTTAGTTGGAGTAAGTTGCGGCGCAGTCTATTAAACTTCTAATTAAACAGCAAATCAATACTTAATACTGATTCTTACGTTGGTTATAGTTTAACTTGTAATAAAGTGTAATGATCAGCCATCGACCAACATACATACATATGTGTAGGATCTAAGTTATAATTAATTCTTATCAACGTTTACCATTAATATTTCGAAATGAAACAGTTGGAAGAGAACAGATACATTTTTGAAAGTAGACAATACGGAAGATGCGAAAGTAAACAAACGGTGTACAAGGATAATAAATTTCGGATTTCATTGAAACTTGGTCACTGGCGTCACTTATACATATATATATTGTACAACACCTTAACGTTTTATCAAATTACATTTAACTGGCACTTGGTTATACCGAATGTTGTCAGAATTTTTGGACCCGCATAAAGATACATTACAGAGCTTGTACAACCTACCATTTTATTAATAGATAAAAAGGAATTCCAAGCCTGAAACCGCAAAGTAGAGTTTCTGTTATCTAGTGTTTCATAGTGCAACAACAAAATAGCAAACTATATGTATGCATGTTAGGTACTATCTTTGGCAAATTAAATGCTATTTTTTTATCAGGGAATGTTGATTTTGTAAATAAAGGCTTTGCTTTAAAGTGAATTTAATTACTCTAAAGAGGTTCATCAAAGCAGTACTCTCTTTTAGAGAAATTAAATTTGCTTCAAAGTATAGACTTTATTTAGTAAATGGAAATTCCTCGATGAAAAATTCGCATTTAATTTGCCAAAGATGGTACACATAGAACAGTATGCTACTCAAAAGTTTACAGCATTACCCTTTACGATGTCAAATATAAAATTGTGTTCCTAGAATCGTCTATCAATGGAATTGGTAGATACTGTGCTGTACGTGATGTAATTTAACTCACCCAACTATTTTCTTCTTGCCAACTGCCAGCACGTTCCAATTCAATACGGACCGAATATACGGCGGATGATGTAAGAATTGAAATTTCTTAGGTGACAAGCGTCGTTGAATAATACATATACAATATGTATGTATGTAATATGCTAAAACTAGATCTAGTCAAAATTCGGTTCACACTTTTTTATCTAGTGCAAAATTTACTAAGAAATGCGTTGATGCTGATGCAACAACACTCCCAGGACGATCTTGTGATTATGTGTATAAACATCGAGATAACAATACTGGGCGTTGGCAAAATGAAATTAGGCACGTCTTAGAATGGAAAGATCACTTAAACTGACGCACAGAACGTACTTCAGCGAACACAAAAGTGGATTGGATAGTAGCGAAAAATGTTTGTACGTTTAACGTGTGAGTATTGATAAAAATACAAAAGTATTATAGTAGTGGAAAAGTATACAGGCACGAACCTTTACCCTATTAGAGCATATCAAAGAAATATCTGTATTTGCAGATATAGTGCAACCCATAAGTATTGGTTTAGTGGCCATATTTAGATTAAAATGTGTATAAATGAAGTATTTGCGTTTCTATGTATTAAAAATAAAACTTGCCATTCTTTACATTCCGTATATATAATAAGGAAATTAAATTTTATTTATAATATTCAAAGAAAATAAATACATTGTCTATACAATATCTATATCAGCAAGTATTGGTACGCCCACAAGAATAAGTTCTTAGTTACCTACTATACAGATCGTTGCATCGCAAGTGCCGTCAAACGCTCGCTCCGATTGACGTGTTACTTCGTTGAGCAGGTCTTAGCGTTGTACGAGTAGTAGTATGTATGTACGTGCATAGCTGCGCCGGTGGTATGAATTATACGTAATGTAGGTAGGACTCATATGATAAAATTTTCTTTAACATGCACAATGTGCCCGCTGTTTATATGCTCATAAAAACTAAATATGTAGTTATAACAAGAATAGCAAACTTGTGCACAGAATATGTATTGTAAGAAGATGTTTATGACGAATGAAAAATGTAAAATATTAAAGCAATGTGGAGAATAGTAATACTATGTATTATCACAACAATTCACAGTAAAATAATGAAATTTTTATTCTGTAATTAGTAGCTAAATAAAAAATGAATATTCTCATATTTGCAGGAATAAACGTTAAAAAATTATGCATATGTTACAACAGAAGGAATCTATTATTAGTCATAAATTATTATTTTATAAGTTAACATAAAAGCGACCACTTTTCTAATGCATTAAATGCTCGAAACGTCTTCCGGTCGCCTCAAAGCAATATGCTAAACGATCGTAGAAGCCTCGTTGCGCATTCTGTAAAATTGCTGGAGGAATGTCATCAAAAGTGTTAATAATTTTTTGTTGCAATTCTGCCAAATTGTTTGGTCTATCGTTTTCAAATGTATAGATCTTAGTTTTCATGTATTCCCATAAGAAAAAGTCATTAGGGGAGACATCTGGTGATCTAGGTGGCCAGCGAATAGTTCCCCAGGTACTTAGAACACGGTTTGGAGATACATTATGAAGATATTCCCGTACAACTACTATTATGAGCGGGACACCCATCCTGTTGAAAGCATATGTTATCTAAGTTGAGCGCCAATTCGTGGAGGCGTGGGATAATTCGATTCTGGAGCAAGTTAAGATACTTCTCGCCTGTTAAATTGCCATCTATAAAAAATGGTCCAATTTTATGCTCTCCAAGTAATCCCGCCCAAACGTTTAATTTTTGGGGATACTGAGTTCTAGCATTGTATGTTAGGTGCGGGTTTTCTCTTGCCCAGTGTAGAAGTACAGCGGGATTATGTCTTCCGTGCAACGGGAAAGTACTTTCATCCATAAATAATATATTTGCAATAAAATTTGCGTTTTGATTGCAAATATGCATCATATTTTCGCAAAATTCCATTCTCTGTTGTTCATCTTCGGGAAATATTTCATTTGTTTTCTGTAATCTGTAAGCATGGTATTTATTTTTCTTTAAAACACGGCCTACTGTGCTTTTAGAAATATCCACCTGCTCACTAATACCCAATGAAGATATTTTCGGGTTCTGTTCGACACTGGCACAAATTAAAAGATTTCTTTTGTCTTGGCGAACAAATGGCTGCGTTTGTGCTTGTTCGGCATAATACAGCCCAATCTTTCAAAATTATTTATTATTCGCTTGTTTTTAGAGCGGGTCGTGATTGATAATTCTCATAAAAGCGCTCTATTATTTGCCTTAAGGGTATTTCCTGTGATATCACTTAATAATTTGTTTTCTTTGAACTAAATTATAAACATCCATTATTTTTATAACATATAAATACCAAACTAACAAACTAAATAAATACTTATGTATGTATCTTACACTAAACTCTGCAGAAAACCTAATAGAAACGACGACAAAACACTAACTAAACGAATATGTTTAGCAAAAATGCTTGAACAATGAGACAATTAACAGATTAGGATATAATAAGAAAATGCAAATGAAAAGAATATTGTTTCAACAAGAATAATAAAAAAATTAAAAAGTAATAATATATCGCAAAGCGCTAAAACATATGAGACAACTACCTTCTACAATGCCTAACTGGAGACTGCAAATATCCAAATATTCATACGTATTCTGTGCAACATGTATCGGCGCCGGCGCGGCATATGGACTTAACTAAGACATACCGTTCAACTATCGATATAATATTTTGACGGCACTTGCGATGCAACGATCTGTATATTACACTCTCCAGAATACATATCCGGTGGATTCCCTACTTCGGAGGAAGGATTTTCGTGGCTAGAGTGATATGTCTGCGGTCTAACTGAAACTAGTTACGATTGGACGAAAGAGTAAAGAGACAGCTGCCGAAGAGGAAAAAAAATACATTCGCAAGAAGAAAATAAATCATTAAACCTAAAATAACTGCATCAGAGATTTCAGCAATGTTAAGTACAGGCACTAATGTAAATATTCCCAACAAAACAATTTGTAGAGCTATAAAACATGCTGCTTTTAGTTCAACAAACTCGCGAAAGAAACCTCTGATTTCTAAAAAAAAAAAAATAAGAAACTACGGAGTGAATTTACACATGTGTATATACACAAGACTGAAGACTTCTGGGATACAGCCCTGCTCTCAGATAAAAGTAAATTTAATGTTTTTCGTTATGACGATCGTATAAGGGTTTAGGGAGAAACAAAATGTGAAACAATGTGAACAGTGAATCATGACGGAGGAGTAGTTACGGTATGGGGTTGTATGGCGTCGTCTGGTGTTGAAAAGCTGGTTTTTATTGACAAAATTATGAATAAAATTGTATATTTTAAAAACAATTTGAAGCCAACCGCATAAAGGTTGAATATAGAGGCAAACTAGTGGTTTCAACAGGACAGCGACTCTAATAAAGGCGGATTCAGGCTCCCACGTAGAAAACCGCTGCCGTAGAATTCCGTACAACTCCGTTGCCTTAATAAAGGCGGATTCAGGCTCGCACGTAGAAAACCGTTGAGGAAGAATTCCGTACAACTCCGTTGTCGTAGAACTTCGTAAAAGTCTTTTAAAATCACCATATATACTTGAAGTTTAGTGCCAAAAAAGTCAGAGTTCTAGGTCGTACGTAGGTATTCATAACAGTTTGATCCGTTGTGTATAAAGTTAAAGGCGGATTCAGGCTCGCACGTAGAAAACCGTTGCCGTAGAATTCAACGATCAGCACAACTCCGTTGCCGTAGAACTCCGTAAAAGTCTTTTAAAATCGCCATTTATACTTGAAGTTTAGTGTCAAAAAAGTCAGAGTTCTATGTCGTACGTAGGTATTCATAACAGTTTGATCCGTTGTGTATGAAGTTAACAATTTGAAAGACAACTCTTGCGAACGTCCACGTAACTTCCGCGTGCAAAGTTGAAATAGTACGTACTTCTGCGACATCGAGTTTCTACAACGATCAGCAGCAACATACGGCGAGCTGCGTCACTGAGTTCCACGTACGTATATGAATCGGTACGTTAGCGAATGCTGGTCGAACTTATTACGGCAACGGAGTTGTACGGAATTCTACGGCAACGGTTACTTGTAAAAGAAATGGTTTTTAAAAAAATTATTCTGTAAGGTTTTTGTCGATTTCTTTTCATAGAAAATTCGAGTTTTAGCTAGTGCAATTAAACTTAGGAACTGTAGTGTATTTCCATCGACACCACTTTAGATTATTAATAAGTAGTAGTAGAAGATATGTAACTACAACGACCTGAATTCCAAGCTATAAGAAATTTTATCGTTTGTAGAAACTTATACTGATAATAGAATCTCTAATCGAGAACTAATATAGTGGCCGCAAAAAAATAAACGGAAGACAGTGTTATGTCATAGACTTTATCAAAATGATTCTGTGTAAACGAGGCTGGAAAATTACCTATTGTTGTAGGTTGTTTCTCAAAATTGACAGCCTTACAATTAATTCCCAATAATTTAAATATTATAGTATTCGTATGTATATTAACCAGATATAAAACCTTCTTATAATTTGATATTTCATACAATTAATATATCTATTTTGTGACCTTTATGTATTTATTATTAATCATTAATTAATTGTTCTTTTATTGACCTACTGGAAATATTTGAGGAATTGAAACATATTTCATACAATAATGTCAGTGACAGTAATTACATTTTTAAATAGCTCCAGTTTAGAAAGTACAAAATTTACCTTTTTACGTTTGGATGGTCGTTAGTTGTAAAAATAGTATAGAGGATTTAAATATTTTTCTTTGATTAAAAGAAAATATTATTCTTTAGTAAGTGCAAACAACACACATGAAAATGCAATAAACATGTATGAAAACTGTGCAATAGAACCACTACTAATCATACCGGTTAATGTTTTCCTTCAACTTCCAAACATTTCATATTTAAGAAGTCTGTTTAGATTCTTTGATAGAAAGAAGTTGGGTGACGTTTTAAAATCTGAATCTTGAAGAATATACTTACTACTCATCAAATGATTTCACTTCTAAATCTCTCTTCTAAAAATTTTTTCGCTTGTGAAACTGCCATCTTCCAGTAATACTATATTTTTTCTTTCCTCCAACGTAAATTTTTAATATCAAACAATTAAAGATGCAAAAAGTATAACTTAATTTATAATTGAAAATTATTCACCACGCATTTGTTTTTAAATAATATTTATCCCTAGAGTCCTTACTTTGGATTGTTATCCATCTATGATTTAATAATAAAATGTTTCGGATGTCATCTACAGCTGTTATTTAAGGAATATTTATATCGTCAATGTCATCAGTTATTTGTTTAGGTGTTGCTTTCTGTAATTATCCCTTATCGATCCAGTAATCACAATTTTATTGTAAATGTTCTCCAGAGATAGACTTTTATATTTCAATACTCACGCTAGTTTTGATCTTACAATTTTTATAATTTTGTACGGATATCTTCACTTCAATTCTCTCGTACATGCTTTATCCATAACGTTATAAAGTCAATAGATTTTCTATATATTCTACATCAAATATTGATGTAGTTAACGAATCAACACCAATGTCACTTTAAATTAACACCATCTAATATATTTGAAAATAACTTTATGTTGTTGTTTTTTCCTTTGACATAATGTTTCGAAAAATTCATGCATACATGTTATGATAGCTTTTATCAGAAGTATAACAATTCTGCATCGTGTAAATTATTTCAAACAGCAAAACCTCTGTAAAACAAACTCCCTATAAGCAGAAAACTTTCAAAGATGGAAGCTTCACTTAGGCTTGAGATTACATATACATATAAATAGTGATTGATTACAAGACCGAAACCTCTTTGATCCGGAGGCGGAAAGAAAATGTTCAGACCCAAGAGAAATCATATCCTCCACAACACGGAAGCGAAAGGAGTACATATAGTAACGGTAGTTTTGATTTCTGATTGGACAATCGATCGTAAAAATACGTATACAGATTGTATGTATACATACATTTACATAGTAAGCCTTAGTCAAAAAGTTTCTAGATTGCTGTTTGAAACTATTGATGGAAAAATATTTAAATCTAAATTTACCTTATCATTGAAATCCAGAATTAAATTGATTAAGTATATGACAACAGAAAATATTTCGATATAACAACTGTGTGAGTAATTTAAATGTCGAAAATTTTAAGTGTATTAGATAATAAGACAAAAATTATTATTAAACGTGAGCGGGAAAACAATAAAAGAAATGCGCACTCAAAGCGCCAAGCGATCCTGACAGAAAAGAAGATGCTTAGCAATGGTTTTTGGACGCAAGAAGCAAAATTATTCTAGTAGATGTTCCAACGTTACAAACTCACGCCAACAGTATTAGCGAAACTATTAGCATTGAAAATTTCAAAGCTTAAAGTGAATGGAAACATTCAGAATTTGCCACCATATTTCGTTTAGACAAATCTGTGCAGAAACGAAAGATTTTGAAACTAATTACATAGTATTCATCGAAAAAGTTAGAAAATTGTGATTTAACGGGACTGCTTATTTTATATTATGTTATATATTAAAGCTGCTGTTTTGTCTGCAAATGAACAGAGAAAACAGAAATATTTAGTTTTTTTTATTAACAACGCTACCTGCCATCCAAGATTAAGTTTGTCTAAGTAAAGTTATACTTTTTCCCGTCAAAGTCGTTAAATCAAGAAGTTATTTAAAAGTTTAAAATCCACTATCGTAAACTGGTTCTGTAATGACGCTAACGTACTAGCTAAAACTGTAACAGTCCTCGGTGCAGTAAGATGAATATTGACAGCATCGTTTCATAACCAGCAAAAGATATCAAAAGGTGTTTGAACAACGAGTATGAGATTTAAAAAAATAACAATGCAATGCTTATGGTATATTGTTGGAATTCACCCTGCGAATGAATGCAATGAAAATAAATCACGCATTAGAAGCGAATCACGTGGTTTCGACCTTCTAAGTCTCGTCAGCGCAACTACGAATGCAAGATCTAATTTTATCGCTTTTTACATCACAACTTTAACTGTATAATACCTCCGACAATGGACTAATTCCAACCCAATGTCTTTTCTAGTGCGCAGGGTGGGAAGTAGCACACTGCAAGGCACTATACAACACACCTGGGTACAGCAGTTACTGGAAGCGGGAATGACAATCCACGAATTGTGCGAGCTAGATCAGTAGTAGTATATAGTAACTGTCATTCCTGTCAAAACATTAACTAATGTATTTGGAATTGATGTCTTGATGTCACAATATTAACCAATTTTTCTATACTTAAAGTCATTTCTATTGTAAAATTAATAGCAAATCAACAATGAATTATGAATGTTTTCTAAAGATAGTCTGAAATTCGCGTTTGTTTCTTCAGCTTTTTACCTAATATTTTTCTCGTGTTTCTATTATTACCTACTTGAATGTAGTTATAATCAACCGCACTCTCTTCTGCCCATTGAATTGATATCTTATAGCAACTATTGTATTGCTTGGAGTAACTCTTGAAATTTCAATTTCTGTTTCTTCCTTATTTTTATCATCACCAATATTTTCTTTTCTTGTTCTAATAAACGTTTTTTTGTATGACTTTCATTCCATTTTTGCTGTAAAACACCAAACGGTAAATCGTCCTCCTCGCCTTGTTCATTGAAGTCTAACATTTTCTCCCAGAATTTGACAATTATTATATTCTGATTCATGGTACGGAAATACAGTCTTGTTATATTTTCACTATGTATTTCGGTTTTTGCAAGATGTGATGAAACATTATACGAAAGGGGTAGAGTTTCTATTCAAAGAACTTTTGATTTTAGATATTAATATATGAAAAACATCATTACACTACATTAATAATTTTGAGAAGATTCCTGACTTATTTGGTAGATTAAGTTTACCTTAGGAATTGAACTCAAACGAATTCTGAAACCAGTATTTAAAAATTGACTATAATCATAATCTACAGGAAAATAATCAGTTTTAGATACTCTACTCGTAGAATGTTTTACTCTGCCGATTACTAATACATAGATTGGCTTTATGACTTCCATTAGTATTAGCACACGTCAAATATATTAAAGGCTGCTTTTCAAGTTTTCTGCCGCCAGTTGTCCTTTTTTCAGACAACAGACGGAATTTTTCAGTTGTTCAATCGCATCGTTTAGTTGCATTTTCAATTCATTAACGTTCTTAAAATCTGTAAAATCAAACACCGCTAACACTAAATTCTTAGTTTGAGTTTTCTTACGGCCTATGGCTTATAGCGTCACTTGATACTTTTATTTTTTTTATTCAAAAATTATTTATATAATTTGTGTCCTTTTCTGACTGTTAAAATTTTTCTTTTACCTAGTCTAGTATAAGTAGAAGTTATCGTACATAAAATTGACTTTTCTTTGTGTTTTATTTTACATATCGTAGATTTCACTAGATTTTGATAAATTTTGCCATTTGCATTACTTGACTTCCACGGGTCAAGTTTTTTCGATTCTTTTCAACATCATTACGAAATATAACATAATATAACATAAAATCTAGAACAACTACTATGTGCAACAAACATGCAAAATAGGCTGCACGTGCTACAATGGCACCAAATGAATAGTGTTTTATTTTTAAAACCGGTAAAATATTGCCGCACGAGAAATATGTTGATATTCTACGGCCTTGAGTGTTATCAGAATATTCAAGTTATCCCAAATTTCTGTATATATATTTACGCAAGTCTAATGATCTTTTATATCAATAATTTTGGAAGACACATAAACATTAACTTCGGTTTATCTACAGTTGTTAATTTATGGTGCATGCAGTGCATTATTATCGTATGTTTTACTAGCTGAAACGATTCGGTTTACGTAAGTAATTAAAGCGAATAGATCTAAATACGTCACTACAAACCGCTGCGCTATTTTGTTTACAATATTATGAACATGTGTTCTGAATGCGAGAGATCCAAACTAAGTTATTTTTTATACGTTAAAATTTGACAAATTTTTTGAACTGAAAAAACCGGGAATAAACAAAGTGAAAAGTAAATTTTACAATTTTTGATATCTTTGAAATATGTACTACAATACATGTGGAAATCGAGTTTTTATTAGAATTTAGAAGAGATAGTGCCAGTTTTAGCACGGTCGAATAGTATTAAACTGCAGCTTGATATAGCAGTAATTTTGCCTGACAGCGTTTATATTGTTTCAGAAAATATATTTCTTGAAAATGCCATCAATTTTACAAACAAGGTTAATTCGTATTATGATTTACCATTTTATACCTACCTAACGTTGTGTATACAACGTAGTTTTGCTATTTTCTTTAACCAATTGCGGGTTTTTTGAAATTCCTCGTCGTTTAATTATAATAGTCCACCCCATATTGGTTGCACCACCCTGTATACTAAGCAAAAGACAAAATGACAGAAGAAAGATTTCATTTCTTTGTATTGGAAGAAACAGTTATACTGAAACTTATTGAAAGTTCGTAGGGGCATAATAGAAAATCTATTTTGATAGCAATTTCGCGTCAGTGTCTTCATTAAAAAATTAAAAAACCGAAAAGAATTAATTTATAACACAGTTCAAGGTGATCGATCGCATTTATCTAGTAATATGCTGGGTTAATGACTGAATACATTTCATACTATCTTCAATTAATTTAACGGTTTTAGCCTAATAATCGAATAGTTCACTTTCCGTGGAACTTTCATTATAAAAAGATGGTACCAGAATAGGTGTAAAGTACCTTATAATATAATACTTATGGATTATTGCAAATGTATATCACGCAGATCGTCTTCAGCAAACAATTTGTGTTGATCGGTGATCAAAAAATGATGACCCCATTTCTTATAATAATATGAGCTAGTACCTCAAACTATCGGAACAGTCCATGAGATATACCAAAAAGTCCAAAAGTAGCGTTAAAACAAAGAAAAACTAGGAAAATAACGTTTCCAATGATATTGGAATGGGAAATGGGTGTGCGCTGACACACATGGTGGACAAGCTGAAATTATTGTGAACAAAAAGCACGTTAGTAATTTAAGTAGTTCCATGTATCAATGATACCCTAGACCATTCTTTCTTTCCACTGTTTAAAAGCTTTCAACCAATCGTCTTTTGGAATATCTTCAAAGTAAACGTGAACTACCGTATCAGTCTCTTCTTCAGACGAAAACCTTCTACCCCGCAAATAGCGTTTAATCTCAAAAAATATCCAAAAGTCACACAATGCTGAGCCAGGTGAGTGCGGCGGATGTTTTATAGGTTTTTTATTTTTCCAGCCAAAAACTCTTGTTACGCGAGCGGGCAAGGGAACAGCCGGCCGCATAAATCGGGTGAACTTCAAACTCACGTAAAATAAAAAAATTTAAAAAAACTAATCTAACAAACACGCGCCTCGCTAAGTTCCTTCTGGGACCTACCTGCGTGTGCCTTACTCCAGTTAGTCAGTCGGTTGGGTAGCTCCCCTAAGGTCAATAACTAATTGCGCCACCGCGTATATGGTAAAGCATAAAGGGTCACGCGGTCCCCTCAAGATGTAAAAAAAGGATTTCCGAAAAATGAATCAGTCGAGAAAGAAAAGCCAAAATTACTAATACCCAGTAGATTGAAAAATCAAAAATAATAGTAGTCATTCACAAGTATAAAAGTGCAGTAAATTTCGATAACCCTGTATACTCCAATAGGAAAAATCAGTACTTTCCAAAAGTTATTACCTAAGCTTTTAGATCCCCTTATATAATAAAAAAATGGTTAACAAATGTGAAATTAATACCTCAGCCAACGTTTAATCTTCAACGAAGTTAATTAAATTATAAAAATTAATTAATAGGCTGATAAATTAACTCGTTAAAATCAAAATTTGGGATATTTACAAAACTAAACTAAAAGTTGAAGGCCAATAATTAAATGTACCAAAAAAATATGAATAAATAACAAGTATTATTAAACCACTCGTCAAAAGTACGCAGAAAAATTTGCAATAATTAACCTAAATCGTTACGACTGCAGATAGAATGATCAAAAGCACAAATTACTCGAAGCTACGTTAAGCTCACATTAAATACCTTAAATTTAAATACCTCGAAAATAATTAATTAGTCCTAGCAGTACCGATATCTAATCAAACGTTTAATTGTTCATTAAAAATAAATACATATACAGCAATTGCTTCTCCAAAATGGCTTGAAATGAGTACAACTCGTACAGAAAAATACTTAACGATGACACAAAGTCAAATTACTGATACCAGAAGGGCTTATTACATGAAATGCAGAAAGCTTGACTCCTTGTTAAATTGTTACACATTCTTAACCTAACTAAAGAAAATTAAACTTAACGCCTGACCTTATTCCGAGTAATTCTTCGGCAAATACCCGACGTAGGGTAATACTGCATTCTTACAGTCGTAAACCCTCTCCGGGTTCAACGGTTCAATAGTTGAATCGTCCGGGTTCAATGGTTCAACAGTTCCAGAATCGCAGGCTGTTAATCAGCATTGAGATAAATGAAATCTATTACATTATATGGTAACCATAAAATTATTTACGTGGCCATTCGTATAAAATATTAGCTGACGTAATTAATCATGAACAAAAAAAGTACTAACCTTCTAGAAAGGGTAATCGCTAAACATGTGGTCTAAATTATCGAAGAAAGCAACACCTGAATAAAATGCGCTAATATACGTAATCAGTGATTTCTCATACCAAAAATAATTCTCCAACCAGACTACTAAACCATATAACACTGATTTTCGTCGACATTAATTCTAAATCCTAAATGGGCCTTACTTAATAGGTTTGAATTAATGCGACATTAAAAATCAAACGTTGTTGCTGCTTCCAGAGTCGAATTCAAAGAGAGCGACCGACAAGCCGTAATCACTAGCGTGATCGTACGAGACATATTACGACATTTCTCGGCCACACGCCCGTAACACTCTCTAGTTAAAACTGCTGTATAGGACGATGCATTATCATGGTGGACCATAATTCCCATTTCTGAAACTCTACTGCCCACTTCGGGCAAACATTTTTCGGTATACCACTTAGCTTTAACTGTCTTTTGTCCATCTAGTTTAATTCCATTTTCTAAGCCCGTACATCTGAAGAATACCCCATACACAACCTGTTTGTAGCTCTCTGCTTCTTAAGACGGAATTCGACTGAAGCAACACTAGACGACATGAAGCATGCTACATGTCATGTAGTGTTGCCTGCTTCTGTGTGTGCGAGTATATGCCACAAAGTTGAATAGTGTTGCAAGAGCAACTTGACTCACGCATGATTGAGTGTAGTATGCGTCATTACCGCATGCTACATGTTGCTTCAGTTGAATTCCGCCTTTAGGGTTCGTTCATAGTGAGGCGACAAAAAGAGCGACAAGCGACGAGTGAGGCGACAAAGATGCTGGAATCTCGTGTCAAGCACTATAAACTCTAAGGCGCCTTTCACACCAAAGTCGCATGACTGCGAGAGCAGAGCTTGTTTTGAAACGTATATTACTAAATGAATACCTTTTCACCGAAGTTGCATGAATGCGACGTTCGTGCAGCGTTCTTCATAGGACAGGTTCTATACTAGTTTGCGACCTAATCTGTCCTCTATGAGTTCATTTACGTTTGGAGCGGAGCATTCACGCTAGCCACTTTGGTATGAAAGCGAATTTTCGCACGATTGTTTCCAGGCAGCAAGTCGTACGTAGCATGCGACTTTGGTGTGAAAGCCGCCTAAGCTTTGAGTGTAGGTTCTTGTTTTCATTGTCTAGTCTTGTTGCCCTCTTTGTCGCCTCACTATGAACGTACCTTTAGCCATTGTAGGAGTTTTCTCATCTTTGCGGATCCATACACAACTCTCTTGGCGGGTAGGAAGATCGAAAAGGGAATATAAGTTTCGTCACCTGTCACTATTTTGGAAATAACGATAGTGCCCGCCATTATTTAAGAAATTTAGAGTTTCATGGCAAATTCTTACACGCTCTGCTTTTTGGAAGTCAGAAAGCTTATGTGGTTCAAAACGACTTATCACTTTTTTAAAACGCAGGTGATCGTGTATGATTGTTTTAACAGCTGAGGATCCAATTTTGAGTTGATTCTCTATAAACACATAAGTGACTTTATTGCTTTCTTGAATTATTATTAATTAATAACAGCAGCAATGTTTTTGTCGGTAACAGCTGTAGGAGGACGCCCTACTCGTTTTTGACGCTGAACAAAGTTCCTTTCGCGTTCAAATTCTTTATGCCATCGGTAAATTGTAGCCAAGAAAGGTGCTTATTCACTATAAACTGAATATAAACTCTCTTTGCACTCATAAGCGATTCGAAAGTGCTGTCTGGTTAATTCCATTTTGTTTTACCTTAAAAAAATAAGTGGCTGAGTTATAACGAATGTAATTTCAACAACGAACGTCAAATGACAAATAGACTTGCTCTAAATAAACACTGTATGATTGTTCTCACGGCCTACTAAATTTTGTTATTCTCAATAAATTCAACTTATCCCTCGTATAAGAGGCTTTTGCGAACAACATTATTCAATTGGTATTGCGTTACGGCAGCACTCAAAACTTAATAGTTGGAATTGTGTATTGTCATATACCATAATATAGATAAACAGATATATGTACATATGAATATATACCTAGTTTAGTAAGTATACATTTACTGGATTAAAATTTTCTCACAAAGAATGTATGTAGTTGTAATCAATTCGAAACTTATCATAAAGTTTCGAATTGATTACAACTACATATTTCATCGTTTTTATTCTATATATGCATAAATATGTAACACAATTTAGATATGTAATAAACATTTTAAAGAAATATACTAATAACATCTTCTTATTTACAGATCCAATACAACACAAACGTAAGTAAACTGAAACTAAACTGGTATGGGCTTTCTTATAACCTGCAAGTTGCTATTACTAACCTTTAGGAAACGACATAATATATATATACTTATGTATATAGGATGTTCATGTATGTTATTCTATGTTTACAACTTTTCTACTATCGCTTATAACGCTATTTCTAAATCTTACTAACAGTAGTACATACCTAGTATTGTCTTAGTTTGTATCTACTTTTATTCTTCATTTCTCACGTAATTTCTTTTAGCGCGAAACTGTAAGTAAAGTACTTTTTATATAGACTTACCTACAAACTTTGTAGAACCTCAGTATTTTAAACCTAAAAACGGAAAATTTCACTGTGTAAATCGGTTAGTCCTAATGGCTTCTCATTATTCATTCCCATGTTTACATTTAGTAACCTTTCGCCGATATAATTACTCAAATTCCTCAGAAACACAATTAAACGTTATATAAAAAAATCTATTCTTTCCAGAATGTTAATAAAAATATATTTCTTATTGTATAATTAAAAATAAAATAATAAATAATATTACTTAAAATTTTTACAAAGCAAGATAACCTTGATTTGTATTACGATTCTAGAGCGAACAACCATTTCACTGTATCACATACAGGGTATATCACGTAAGGCGGCTATTAGAAGTTTCATGGGATCCATAGACAGTGTAAACTCGACATTTGGGATTGATTACTTACTTTGTAAGGTGAATTATTCTAAAATATTTTCAAGTAGAACTGACTTCCGGTTACAGCGGAAGTAGATACAAGTTTCTTATTTTAAATGGAACTGTATATTTTTTTCGATTCATTCAATTCTGCATGTAATTATGAAACAATTTGCATTATAGTTCCCTAACTCTAAATTCAACTGTTTTTGAGATAATTGCATTTTTGTTAAAATTTTTGCATTTGTATAACTTAAAATAAACTTTGCTATTTAAGAAGTCAGAAAAGAATAAGGTGCCATATTTTCAGGGATTAAACTACAAGCACATAGGTGCCGATTAGCATTATATTTTGGATTTACTTTTATACAGGGTGTTTCAAAATTAATTGCTAATATAGATATCTTCAAACATACGGAACTCCTTTTTTTAATAGAACATGGTATTTTTTATTACTGGATTGAATGAAACTTCAAATTCTGCGTCAATAAATATTAATGTATAATATGTCTATTTTTCCTTGTTTTTGAAATATTCACGATTATTTGTTTTAGTTGCATAAGGACCGCTGAATTCGCATAGTGTGCCAGGGAAATGACAAATTCTTGTCACAGTTGTCGAGCAGTTGTCGCTTAAGGACTAATGCGATAATGGTGATATCATAACGTGTAATACGTACATACATAGAGATGATTGATTATACATTTTTTAAAAAGCTACACGACAAATTAATTTCTCCTAAATAAATTAAAACAAAACACTTGCAAAAAATAATTTAATATACAGAAATTAAAAAAAAAACATTTTTTTCAAAACAAAACATACACATTATAAATTGTGCTCGATGTGTTGACCATTACTTCCTAAACATCCAGTAATTCTTTTGTGAAGTTCAGTAATCGTAGCAGTGATAATAATTTCGCCACTAATGTTGGTTAAAGACGCACGTAATTCGCACACTAAATGACAGCGGCTTCACAACTACCTATGTAGGTCATTTCCCTGGCACACTACGCGAATTCAAAATTTCTTAGCGGTTCTTATGGAACTAAAACAAATAATCGTGAATATTTCAAAAACTAGGAAAAATAGACATATTATACATTAATATTTATTTACGCAGAATTTGAAGTTTCATTCAATCCAGTAATAAAAAATACCATGTTCTATTTAAAAAAAGGAGTTCCGTATGTTTGAAGATATCTATATTAGCAATTAATTTTGAAACACCCTGTATAAAAGTAGATCCAAAATATAATGCTAATCGGCACTTATGTGCTTGTAGTTTGATCCCTGAAAATATGGCACCTTATTCTTTTCTGACTTCTTAAATAGCAAAGTTTATTTTAAGTTATACAAATGCAAAAATTTTAACAAAAATGCAATTATCTCAAAAACAGTTGAATTTAGAGTTAGGGAACTATAATGCAAATTGTTTCATAATTACATGTAGAATTAAATGAATCGAAAAAAAATATACAGTTCCATTTAAAATAAGAAACTTGTATCTACTTCCGCTGTAACCGGAAGTCAGTTCTACTTGAAAATATTTTAGAATAATACACCTTATAAAGTAAGTACTTAATCCAAAATGTCGAGTTTACACTGTTTATGGATCCCATGAAACTTCTAATAGCCGCCTTACGTGATATACCCTGTATATTTTCATAAATACCTTTTATGAATTATATTTTGTACACTCGTTTACTAAAAAAAAACAAATGAAAGGAAAAACATAGAGAACATTTATTTACAGAAATACTACTACAATACTACTAAATTAAAATAACATAATGAGTATTGCTGCATCCTTAGTTTATGATAACTTCAAACAACCATTTCTTCATATTGTCTATCGGTTTGTTCATTATTAAAGTAAGAATCTCGTTCCAACATTTCGTTATCTCAAATCTCAAATCTCAACTTCGTGATGCTATTACATTATTAGATCCGTTTTCTTTTGTATTCCTCAGAAATTTTCAATGAAACTCAGATCAAGTGAGAGTGCTAACCATTCTGAACTTCGATTTGCTTTTGACAAATTCAATCTTACATAGCTACACCAAGTATGTTGCCCTGTTAAAATATTCAATCTTAGGGTGGCACTTGCTATCGCACTTTTTCCGTTAATATTTGGCTTAAATTTTGATTCATCTTACAACCAGTAGTGATGTATTAGCATTTTCACCACAAATTAGCTTTTTTGTTTTATGTGTATATAACAGTAAAATTGGGAAATTGCGAGGCCTACTTCTTAACCCACCCATGAGCAAATCTTTGATTTTAAGTACTTCTTCTATGATTCTTTTATCTAATGTGTATAAGTAGGAAAATTGCTATTATTTTTAAATGTACCATTTATAGGAGGGTTAGATTTAGGTTTAATTGGGGGTGATATTACACTGCGACCTATTGATGTATTATGCTTCCCCGCATGAGTTGTAAGCTGCTCGGTCTTGCGCAGCAAGAGCTTTAATAAACTGCAATATCTCTGTTGGTTTCTAAGAAGGTATTTCTTTTACGCTTATGACGTCTTTGCCGAGATGGTTGGCACGGGTATCCGCAGTAGCAATGCAGTTGAAAGCCGGGTCACCTTGTCATATGTTCTCCGAGGCGTCAATGCCCTGTAAGAAAACCAATGAGGAAACGTAGTCTGTTTCTATTTAGTTCTAACAAAGTATTTGCTCTATGCTTACTGTAGTTTCCAAGCAATATCTTAAAATCTCTCAAACCAGGGAGATTCTCCCAGAGCGGTACACTGAGCCTTATCCCTATGCCGCAAAATGGCTTCGGTCCCACAAACGAAGTTGTGGCGGCGTTCCTTGCTAATAGGTTAGCTTCTTCGTTGTCGCTGATTCTAGTATATCCTGGTACCTAGCAACTCTGTTTATTTTGCCTAGGTTGTTTAGTCTGCCAAGACACTCCCAGACTAATTTGAAGCTGATGGGGTTGGAACTCAGCGCCATTATGGCTGCTTGACTATCGGAGAGAATGGCAATGCTTTGCTTCCGATAGTTGCTGTTGAGGTTCAATTCAGCATACCTTCCAAATGCATTGATCACCGCTTGGAAGACCCCAGGATATGCTGCTAGGAGGGTTCCTGCCCCCCTGCATCTATTTCTTTGTCGCTTTTGAAACCATCTACATACCATTTAATGGTGTTTGCCTTTAGCAAGTAGATGGAGAATTCTCTCTCCAATTTTTTCTTCTTAAGAGAATTACTTTCGCAGCTAAATTTCCCAACTATTTCATCGTTCGGTAAACGTAGAAGTGGGAAAAGTCCTGCTCGAGATGACTAAGCTCTCTGGTACAGAGTGTAGCCGTCTCCTGTTTCCGCCTTGGTCAGTCTATTTTGACATTTATTAAGCAGTTTTATGCTTGTAGATAAACTACATAATTCACACTTTTTGCACGGTAACTTTTCTGACATCTCTTGCTGAAAACTCTTCAAGCCAAAAAAATCGATAGGCCGTGCTTTCGCAGTCCCTATACAGTGGTATTTTTCTTGCATATTCTGCATCTAGTTTTTTTCATCTGATCAGGATAATTCAGAATAGACAAGTAAATTTCCATCATATTTCTGATGAATATCAACAAATCCAATGGAGAACAAGTTGTATAGCAACTTTTGGACGCCAACAATGTCTGAGTTCGACATTGTAATCGATAAAGAATCCAAGAATTGGGATAGTTAAGAAGAGGAAAAAATGTGCAAAAAGATCCATTCATCCATTTTATAAATTAAGAATGAAACTTAAATGTAAAAGCTGCTATACGCTACGATGTTGCCAGACAATTGTGTGGTTGAAAATGGCGATTTTACCGGCAAAGTACGAATTTTTCAATAAATTTATCGACCGAGTGAGTAAGTTGATGCGTGTGTGGGCGTTGCGAAGTTACTTTGACCATTTGCCAGTGTAGTGTTTGTTCAATTGCGCTTTCGTTTAAGACTAATAAAATGGATACAATAACTTTTACTAAGAAGTTTGTCCTCGAAAATACTGCCGTCACTGCTAATGAATGTTTTCATTGCATTAGTACGATTAAAACTAATAAATAAAATTTTAGTTCGTTCCTACAATCTTTCGTACACAATTTTATTAGCGCGATTAAAAATGTCTGATAAAATCGTAGTGTATGGCGGGCTACGTAGGATCCTTTATTTACATGAAGAACTGAAAGCGACGGCTCAAATAATCCTTTGAATGCAAATTTTTCAGCGAAGAATTTCTATTTAGAAAATAAAGACTTTGCTAACGCGAGTTTCATTTCTCTATAAACTAATATTGGTTTAATGAACTTCTTCAGGATAATTACAAAGGAAGTTCGGATATTATTGCTTCTGACATAGAATGAAACAATTTGTAAAGGTGGATTTTTTTATTTTTCAACATAGCTCCCAAAGACGTTAACACAGTTAGTTAAAGTGTATGACGATCGTAAAGAGCTCAACGCCCTGAAAAAAAATGTTTTGTCTTGGACTGCAAATCACTCGTTCATCACCACCTCTATCATCAGTGTCTTATCGTCCCAAAACCGAATCCCACAAACATATTCTTTGAGTTTGGGGAATACATGGAAATCACTAGGGGTTAAATCTGGAAGATGGGGCGGTTATTGGAAAATTTCGAAGCCCACATTATGAATTGCTGCCGTTGAAACAGCCCCTGTGGGAGAGGGGCGTTGTCCTGATAAAACTGTATACCACGTCTAAGTTTTCCTCTCCGATTTTTCTTTGATGGAATGACACAGTTTTGAAATTAAAGCAGCGTAATATTGCCCGGCTATAATCTGACCACGTAGTAAAAAGTTTATAGAGACAATTCCTAAAAAACGATGCCACAAAACTTCCGAGCGGCTGGGGAACCCTAGTGCCTCCGTTCAATGCTCCGTCTTTTTGATTTATGATCATAATGGTGAACTCAAGTTTCATCCACAGTAACGAATCTTGCTAAGTTTCAGGACTTTGCTTAATAATAATGGTCAAATTTGTTTGCGACCTGTCGAATGCGCTTTTGCTTTGGCGTTGATATTTTCGGTGCCCATTGTGCATCCACCTTTTTAAGACCTAATTCTTTATGTAAAATGGTTTCTATGCTACCTATGGAAAAGCCACAAGTTTGAGCTGTGAGTTTCACAGTAGTTTAGGACCATGTCATGAACTAGATCAATGTTTTCTTTGCAAACAGTAGTTTTCGGCTATCCAGCATCAACAACTTGTTCACAGATCTATCTGCCAACATTAAAATCGCTTGCCCGATTTTTTGCTATCTGATATGAAGGTGCAGATTCACCCAGTATTTTTACCATATCCATATGAATGTCTTGCGACTCTGTTCGCAAATTTGTTTATTTCGGAAATTTGGGAGCACTTTGTAACAATCGGCTCTATAACTTAATAACATAGTAACATACACCAACTGGAATTCATGTGACTTATCGCAATTAATTGATAATTAGTTGACATGTGTGGCGACTATAAAAATCAACGCCATCTATGTCAGGAACAATAATATCTGAACTGCGCTTGCAAATCCGCTTCAAAGTAAATCCTTTCCTTGCTTAATATACATTTCCCGCTGAAAGATTAGTATTTAATTTGAAAAAAATAGTACTAATGGATTTATAGTGATTTTATAGTCCATTATAATCGAGTCAATTATTATTATTATTTTCATTATATACAAGTCTATTGCGTTATAAATAGATTATACCATATCTACTGGCAAAAAAAGCCTTACTGCTTAAGCTTAATAAATAAATAAATATGAAATTTTGTATTGAAGGAGCGCTTATAACTCCGGTTCTGTTGAACCGAATTTTGCAAACTTAGTCTCGTTGAAAATAGCATTACTCATTCAATTTGATGCTTACAAATTCGAACCAATCTAATAAGTGACGTGCATGCTAGAGGGCGCTGTTTATTTTTTTTGGAAATTTTGTTTTTTCTCGAAAATATTAAATGGAAACATACATTTTTGACAACAAGTTAAAAAAGTAGGATAAATTACCAACAAATCAGCGAAAACCGCGTATCGCTATCTTTTACCAATCCGAAGATACGAGGGAGCGTTTTTATATTCGCGGAATGGGGAATAAGGGGTGGAAATAAAAAAACCACATTATTTTTCTTTTTCAATTTATTCACCTGCAAGACGGATACATTTTTCACATCTTTCAATTAATTTATTTATACCCTTATAAAAAATGATTTCTCTTTATCTGCAAAATACGCCGAAACTGCCTCCTTGACTTCATCATCGGCAGTAAATTTTTTACCCCGCAGCTCTTTTTTAATTTTCGGAAACAGGTAATAATCACTCGGGGCCAGGTCTGGGCTGTAGGGTGGGTGATTCACAATTTCGAAGCCCACCTTATGCAGGGCAGCTAACGCAACGCGGCTCTTGTGGACGGGCGCGTTGTCGTGCAAAAGCAGCACACTTTTCGTCAATTTTCCCCGTCTTTTCTCTTTAATGGCTTCTTTTAGTCGCTCTAATATTGAAGCGTAATATTCTCCGGTTATAGAAACACCTTCATCTTTATAATCAATCAACAATATTCCTTCCGATTCCCAAAACACCGTTGCCATGAGTTTCCCAGCTGATTGTAACACTTTAAATTTCTTGGGAGGTGCTGTGCCCTTTTTATGCCACTGCATGGAGTCTTGTTTGGACTCAGGTTCATAATGATGAACCCAAGTTTCGTCTTCAGTACCAATTCGACTTAATACACCATCCTTGTCTTCATTACCGAGGTCCAAAAATACACGCGAACACGCGATTTTTTCCATATTTCACTTTTCACTCCTGATTATGTTACTTGGTTGACGATAGCTCAAAGACTAACTGTCTAATAACAATGAAACTTCGTATTTGTACTAATTATGAGTCGCTGCTCAGACCACGCCCCCAATGTGCCTAATCATCCCCCTACAACCCGCTCATTCCGCGGATATAAAAACGCTCCCTCGTATCTTCAGAAACGTGTGAATGGTAAAAATGTCTCCCATAAATTTAAATTATTCTGCTTTCCGTGAACGAAATTTAGCAAATTTGGTCTTATTAGAAAGGATTTTCATTGTCCTATGTTTAGTGATTGAAGCTGTTCAATTTTATCTTGTCCGTCATCGCTAGAGGGCGATAAAGAAATTTAAATACCTAGATTTTATGATTTTTGAAAAGAACAGTACGTAGAATGCTTGGCGGAACAAAAAAAAAATAGATTATCATGGATTTTTCTAAACCTACTGCTAGTGATTCAAATTGTTGAATATTATCTTTATTTCTGTCGCCGCTAGAAGGCGTTACAGAGAACAGAATAGAAGACATGTCGCTAGCAATTTGCAACAATATGCTTTTCAATATAATGAGTGTACGGACACTTCTCCGTAAATGTTCGCAATTTTCTGGCCCCTGATAGGTGGATGGAACACGCCAGTCTACATATTTCTATGGCCACCCAAGACCCCAAATTTGACTTGTTTAGATTTTTATTTGAGGGGGCGAAACAAATATCTTATTTTTGCAACGCAATCTATTGCTTGTAACAACCTGGTGGTTGGAATAGGAAATATCGTTCAAAGTATTTCTAAGGCAGAAATAGAGACTATAGTTCTATCCTCTCGTTGTAGAGTGAAAGTTTGCATCGAAAATAATAGGAGACAACTTCAAGACTTAGGCCGCCACTAATATTAACTTTATTATGCTGTTTCCTTCTTTGTTGTTTTTCTGCATTGTTTATATGAATTATACCGTTGTGCTTTTCACTAAAATCCTAAGCTTCCAGTTCATGATTTTATAGTATGAGCATAAATATAACCTTCCCCGCACTGTTCTTTTCAAAAGTCATAAAATTTACATATTTAAATTTTCTTAATGCCCTCTAGCGGTAATGGCCAAAACAATAATAAACAATTTCAATCGCCAAACATAGGCCAATGAAAAAACTTTCTAATAAGACCAAATTTGCTAAATTCCGTTCACGTGAAGTAGAATTATAAAAATTTATAGACAAAAATTTTACCATCCACACGTCTCCGAAAAATTTGAAAAACGTAACCATATTATTTGCGTAGTAGCATGATCTTCACGGGGCTGTCTAATTATCATCCCATTCTCGTCTGCCTTAAAATAATATTATCTGCCATGGAATATTGAAGAACTTTCTTCTTCGCGAGTAGCTTGCTAGAATACAATCTTGTAGATGGTACTTGTAGCAAGCTCCCGGCGCTAAAGCTTCTTATCTTAGGCAATTATTTAAGGATTTCTCAGAGTTTATGTGAATACCACTAATTGTAGTTTATTTTTATTCTTTGCATATGTCTATAACAAAATAAAATAAGTTTCGGTTAGACAACTATCCATTCAATAATATTTTATAAATGGTTTATTCCGTTTCTTTTAGTGAAATGATCATTAGAGTTTCGGAACAATGACTTTCTTAACTTACATTTTCACGACATTGGAGATCGACAACTACTTGGCTATTTTGAATTACCTTTTATAAGTCGACACTAGTGAAAGATCTCGTTAGGAGTTTGTTTATATGATAATGGAATAGAGTATTATATTATACGTACTACGTGCAATGGACTGTAGTACATAATTGAAAACTCAGAGCATTGCCTATCACTTAAAATAACGTTGTATCGATTACAAACTAGTAAATTTGTCGTTCTTGTTAAATTCATTGCCTGCTCACAGTTTCAAGCAATGCTAAATCACAAATAATGGCGTGCGTGATATACTAGATAACTAGATGCTTATTCTATTTTGTATATTCCATTCGTGTTTCCACTTTAACCATGACATCATAAATTATTTTAAAAAAAGAGAATTTTTTCGACGTAGTTGATACATTTGAAGTAAATGATACACACAATTATACACTAAAAGAAGTTTTTGCATATTGGAAAAACGTTCCCAAACTGAGCTTTTTCATATTAAACGAAAACGTTGGGATTTCAAAACGGTTTCCTAGTTTATCAGATAAGTAGGTATGACAGAAAAAATCATATGTACTACTTGTAATTTTATTTCTATTGATATTTTTGTTTCCAATAGAAATTAAAACAAACAGATTTAAAAAATATATGAACCAGTTAGTAATTCACTACAATTCACAAAATTTCTTATCTGAATTCATTAGTTTTATTATTCCTATTAAAATACAACGAATATTACCGAAAATAAATATACTGATATTATACATTGCAATGTAGGAATCTATATCGACAATAGCTACAATTAAATACGTCGACTGCTTGTGAATTGATGGCGCGTCAAACATTTATAATATAAAGTCACTAGATATATAAAGTACCGCAATAAGCAGAGAATCTGTATAAGGTAGAGAAGTACAACAAGATCAAATTTACAACACAGAAAAATATATGTACTCTAAAATAAAATGTACTTACGTTTAATTTAAATAAATATTTATAGTTTTTAGATATATCAGTTGATACTTAGTTGCATCTGGCGGTGGCCCATCAAATAAAATATATTTTTTTAGTGAAAATAAGTCCTAAACCCAAGAAAATTTGTGTTGAAGTACGAGAGTTAATAGTACGCCTAAGGTAGTACGCCAGGGTCGACGTTTACCCTATAGCGTCGACCCTTAAAACTCTGCGGCTGCACTACCCAATCCCTGATCTCATAGTTTCAGGGCAACGGGCGTGGCGGGAGTAGACTTCGTATATAGGGGAGGATGCTTGGGCGTAGGCATGGGCATACGCTCCGGTGTCCGGCCGCTAACCGTCGGAATATACGGTGGGTAAGTGAGGCACCCTACGGCGCTTACCTAGAGAACTCTGCAGCTGCACTACCCCATCCTTGGTGGCCACACTCAGGGAAACGGGCGTGGCGGGAGAATTTGGCGAAGATAGTAGGGGAGGACAAAAGTCGGTTCGCCGAGGAGTAGTCCGCCCGCTGGTTGTCTGGTTGAGGAAACCTTTGGTTTCATCCTAAAACAACTCGGTGACTCTGGGACCTTACGGTTTCACTGTAGCTGCCGCGGATACTTGATCGCCGGAGGGACGAAAGAGTTGGCGTGGTTGGCATATTGGGGTAGGGCTTCGGCCCGGCCGTCCCCGTAGTTCAGGCTTATTTCACGGGCGGGCTGGTTGTACCTCACGGCCAGATTCCGTTTCCCACGCTTGGCCGATAGTAGCCATCCGCAATAGGCCCCGTGGGGTTATATGTGAGGTAGGAGTTCGCTAAAGCGTCTCCAGCGGTGACCCGTCTAACGCTGACAAGGAAACTTGTCTAACATGGGTAGCACGGGGGAGAGGAGCCCTCCGGCTCGCCGGTCCTCTCCGAGAGGTGTCGGTCTCGTGCGGGCGGTGAGATAGTGGGTGACAGTTTCAAGGCACATAACTTGTTATGTGCGGTGTGGTACCCGAAAATTGCAGGATATGGGCTAACGCCTAGGTGCCTGCGGCTGACCATCCAAGACATTTTCAATCAGTACGCCTAAGAAAGAAGGAAAATTCTTGAATTCAACCGGTAGAACTGTTAATCGTGCCAAATCAACAGCGCAAAGAATATTGAAAATCTTCTGAGTCAAAACCATTAGCAAGCTTAAGCAATATGAGCCTTTCCTCGTCAAATGGAACTAGTATAAAATAATATATTTTTTTTATTAATAGATATTGTGTATATTATTTACTTACATAAAATGAATGTACTGGCGTTGTTTTGTTTTTCTGATTGCGGATTATTTTGGAAAATATTGAAGATTGTATATTCAGTGGAAAACCATGCAATGTAAAACAGAAACTCTTATAACTTGGAATATACTGATCAAACAAGCTAGATATTTATATTGTTTTGAAGCACAAGCAATGTAGTTTTGTAATGTATGGAATAGATTGTCTCAGAAAAAGAAAGTACATTGATTTAACTCATTTAAAGTTTTGAGAGTTGTATTATAATATGAAATCGACGATTTAACAACTTTAAAAGAATGTCAGTGGTTTCTTTGTAATATATAGTCCCCATCTACCAATTTTCAAAGTGGTATTTTATCGGCGTGTGTGTTATAAACAATATAATCGCACAAAATCACCGAACTTCTTAAGACGATGCTAAGTCGCGCGTTTTCATACTTGAATAAATATATTTGCCGATAAAATATCACTTTGAAAATTGGTAGATGGAGACTATACATTACAAAGAAACCACTGACATTCTTTTAAACTCGTTAAATCGTCCATTTCATATTATAATACCACTCTCAAAAGTTTAAGTGAGTTAAATCAATGTACTTTATTTTTCTAAGACAATCTATTCCATACATTACAAAACTACATTGCTTGTGCTTCAAAACAATATAAATATCTAGCTTGTTTGATCAGTATATTCCAAGTTATAAGAGTTTCTGTTTTTACATTGCGTGGTTTTCCACTGAATATACAATCCTCAATATTTTCTAAAATAATGCGCAATCAGAAAAACAAAACAACGCAAGTGCATTCATTTTATGTAAGTAAATAATATACACAATGTCTATTAATAAAAAAAATATTATTTTATACTAGTCCCATTTGACGTGGAATGGCTCATATATCCAAAGTTTTCTGGATAAGAATTCTAAAACAACAGCCATAGAAATTCGAAATATCTTGGAAGCTGATCACACTATTAATGTGCATACCGCAAAGTTTTGAAAGATTCCAGATTTCACAGCCGAATGCCGGGAAAAAAGCCTTTCATTAGCCAAATCAACAAAAACGAGCGGCTTGACTTCGCGTTACAGTATGACGACAAATCCGTAGATTTCTGAGTGAATGTGTTTAGCGACGAGAGATTAATCTATTCGGTTGCGATTGCAAACAAAGCATATATGACGCAGAGCAAATACACAGCTGCAATCGAAAAATCTTATTCCAACTGTGAAACATGGCCGAAGCTCGGTGATGGTATGGAGCAGTATGATGACGAATAGAGCCGCGAAATTGCGGTTTGTGGAAACAAATATGGACTGGCTTGTTTGTTTAGACATTTTGAACGGCAGTTTGAATGAATTCGCAACAAAGTGGCGCCTGGTATTTTCAACAGGACGATGACCCAAAACACACATATTGTGAATGAATAGTTGCTTTACAACGTACCGAAACAACTCCATTTGCCACTCGGTCGCCGGATCTCAACCTTATCAAGCATTTGTCCGATGAATTAGAACGCGTACGCAAAAATAAACATATAGCAACAAAAGTGAGCTAAAAGATGCTTTGGAGAATGGACCCAAATACCACTTGAAACAAGAAAAAAACTATTTTTCGTGAAAAATCGGTGAACGGTTGCAATAGCGACAGGTCAAACTAAATATTAAGTGATATATCTAAAAACTAAATACTTATTTAAGCTAAATTTAAGCACATTTTCTTTTAAAGTACGTATATTTATCTGTGCTGTGAATTTGATCTTTTCGTAATTTATACTGTGGTAACACTATACCACATCATACTAATTGTCTATACCGGACTATATAGTTTACATATTATATATATAAATTTTACATAGTCCATATTCAAAAGTACTGGGTGTCCAATTTTCGATGGTTTTGGGGGGTATCTCATTTATTCGTAAAGATAGAGAGTTGCGGTTTTCGCATTACTGTGCTACTTTTTTGTGAAACGAAAGATGCCGCGAACAAAATTTTCATAGCTCACTTCGTTTTCGAGATACAGGGTGATTTTGAAAATATTGCATTTTGGAACCTCCTCGTATCTCAGTTATCGTTTAACTTATCGAAAAGGTAAAAAATGTTTTTTATGCAGTTTTTTACGTAGACTCCAGTGGCGTAGATAGATTTCCACTGAAGACTGTAATTTCTTAGATATTAGTCAAAGTTATGTTTTTTTAAATGAGACACCCTATATATTTTTTGTCGGTTTGGTTAAGCTTTTTACAAGCTTTTCAAAAATATATAATACTTTAGATATATTTGCATTTTAAATTAAAAATATAATTTTTTTGTTAGTAGGCCATGGCGAATAAAAAAAAACAACTGCGTCTTATGTCAATTTACGAGTTTTAGGTGGTTTATGTCAGAATAGTGTCAGAATGTAGTTATTAATTAGAATTTTCATTCAAATGCAAATATATCTAAAGTGTAGGATGTCTCCCTTAAAAAAACATAACTTTGATTAATATCTAAAAAATTACAGTCTTCAGCGGAAATCTATCTATGCCACTGGAGTCTACGTAAAAAACTGCATAAAAAACATTTTTTACCATTCCGATAAGTTAAACGATAACTGAGATACGAGGGGGGTTCCAAAATGCAATATTTTCAAAATCACCCTGTATCTCGAAAACGAAGTGAGCTATGAAAATTTTGTTCACGGCATCTTTCGTTTCACAAAAAAGTAGCACAGTAATGCCAAAACCGCAACCTTTACGAATAAGTGAGATACCCCCCAAAACCATCGAAAATTAGACACCCGGTACAGTCCTGACAGCAATGCTGAAGAGTTTAATCGAAAGAAACATTTTCCATGAAAATTTTAAACCTATTACTGCTTTATTTGGTGATTGCAAAATTGCAGTAGATTCCAATCGAAATTGACAAGGTTCTAAGTTAACTCTGTAAAATATTGATTAACAATTGCAACTGTAGATAAAGTTAGAGAGTATCAGAACTAAACAGGTACACAGTAAAAAAAATAAAACTTTTATAGAATTCTGGTTTACTTTATGAAGTGTATATGTATATCGATAGATTACAAATATGAAAAATTTGAAACAACAAACAAAAATGCATGCTCTATCTGCGTTAAATCGTTTAAATATGGTTATGTTATCAGAAGACACGGCTTGCAATACTTGCTGCCAATATAATTTTATGGAAAATCTATATATAAACAAATTCCAGATTTTTATTGTTTTATAAAAGTAGATTATTTATACATTTTTAATCTAGAAATTACTTTGTTTCGATTCGATCGACCTGATTATAAAAGCGCAATCAAAATATCAGCCATAATCTATATTTGTAAATTTGAATTTTGATATGATGCCAGGTAAATACTACATTTAACTAGATTAGTGAAGATCGAACATACTATCCGGAATTTCTGTTTAAACCTTGTTTATCCTTAATATTTGCTATCAGAAAGTTTAACGAGGTTACTTTGCATATTTATAAGTTTACAGATTAACAGATATTATGCTTTACGCAAAGAAAGATTTGGTTTGCAGCTACTGCAATTACATGTCATTTTGGTGTATATTTCACTCATTGGGATACAAGTATGTACAGTATGTGCTTAAATAAAGTTAGAAATGAGGTACTTTTGTCCGTGTATGTTTTAAATAAAACATGCATTCCCTATATTTAATAGCCAAATTAAATTTTATGCATAATATTCAAACAAAATCACTGCATTTTCTGTAAAACATAGAGATCAACAAAAGTATTGGCACATGCTTAGATAACAAACAAAATTTGTTATTTTGTTGAGCTACCTCTTTGCCATAAAATTTCGTTCGGTCCATTAGGCATCGGTTAAATCAATTATTTGTTATCTCGGAATCAAATTTGGTCCACTCTTCTGAAAGGATTCATCTAAGTTGCAGCTTACTGGAAATATGATGCGTCCAAACACAAAGCAATCTGTAGTAAGTATATTATTTAATGGTTTCTTATAAATATTTCCACATACAGAAGTTTATACAAACATACTTTATCAATATAGCCTCCTTTACTTTTAAAACATATTATCGATGGAATATTAATTCTATTACCTTCCGATTCAGTTTATCTCCTAATTGCTCAAACTCAATTTGATGCCACCACATTATTTTCTAAAATATTTCTATACCCGTCTTTTCTTGGAATCCTGAGCACCACCAAATCATTTTCGAGCTTCCGCTGCGTTTAATGATCGTTGCACCGTTCCGACATTTCTCCTGCCAATGTTCTACGTAAGCCATAAATTTTTATCTTCTTTTTCAGATTTTAGCGATCCAATTCTTAAATGCTTCAGTCCATTGGCAGGTTTACCTCTGGTTTTATTTCCTGAATAATGTTTGTTTTACAACTACTCGTCTATGAAATTCAGCTCTGTTTAAGCGCCGCTTCACTAATCGGTTTCACAGGTCTTGCGTTTGCTTCGGCCGCAATTTCCGGTGCGGTTTTTATCGGCTTCGTTTGCTAATCATTACTATTCGACAGTCTTCTACTGACGTCGTGATTTTCGGTCAGCCATTTCTCTTTCAATCGTAAAACGAAATTAGAAATTTTGCTTACACTGTATAGTCCACCGTTCTCTTGCTAATGTTAAATTCGCGTGCAGTTTGTCGGTTGCTTTTACCACTTCTTTAATAACTAAGCACGCATACAAGCAACTTTAGGTTTTGCCATTATTCAAATTCACGGCTGGCAATTCGAAGACAAAGAACTATAGCATCCATTTGAAATATCCTCTAAGAGATTAATGTTCGGCCCATAAGCTGCATAGTGGTTCAAATTCTGGCGGCAAATTCTAAATGGTCGTTGATGAAGGTCTACTTCTATTTCAAGGTTAGCGAGAATCTCTAACAATAGAACGGCACATTTAGGGACAATATAGGTATACAGGGTGTGGCATCTTCCTGGGATCGGCTGATTTTTTTAATGGAACACCCTATATATTATTGCATTTTTGAATTCCTTGATGTAATATAAGGTAATTTTAATTAACATACTCTGCACTATAACCCAACAGTTTTCGAGATATTCTGTCGAAAGGAAAAAGATCCTTTTACATGATGTACTTAAAAAATGAATCTAGTCTTTCGTAATAATCGTTTTGAAACAAATCATGGGTATTATTATATAATAATACTTCAAGCTTTATTTTCCATACTAAACATTTATATTATATTATACTGGGTGTTTAATAATCGAACTCGAAATTAAATACCTTCAAACGACTAAAACTCCTAGTATAATAATAACACCTAGTATAATATAATATTAATGTTTAGTATGGAAAATAAAGCTTGATGTATCATTATAATAATACCCACTATTTGTTTCAAAACAATTATTAGGAAAGGCTAGATTCATTTTTTAACTACCTACTCTGAGTAAACTCATTTCTTCCTTTCGAAACAGAATATCTCGAAAACTGATGTGTTTTAGTGTAGAGTATTTCGAAACAGAATATTTCGAAAACTGATGGGTTTTAGTGTAGAGTATGTTAATTAAAATTACCTTATATTACATCAAGGAATCCAAAAATGCTATAATATATCGGATGTTCCATTAAAAAGAAACAAAGTAATCTATCGTACAGACAAAATTGAATACCTTTATATAAGAAAATATTTTTTTGCTGTAGAGAACTTCATTCTAGACATTTTTTACTCAGAACATTTTTCGATAAAATAAATAGCCAAGTCGCAATCGGCCGATCCCAGGAAAATATCGCATATAGTTAAACAGCTTCAAACCAGAGCTCGCCAGCTTCAGTCTGCCAATTATTGTCTATAGAGGCGTTACAAGTAAAAAAATATCGAGAAAAAGTGGATTGATTAATTTTTTGTGTAAGTTGTGAACGATGCCAACCCAAGACATCATCGAACAGTGTTAGAGTCTCCGTTTCACAATATAAATGCCGTTAAACAATCTACTTTGGGCCATACTAGCGGTAGAAACAAAAGAAAAAGATCAATAGCGAGTAGGTATTGCCTCTCCAACTTCATATTATTGCTTCGATACGCCTGGAGATTGCTTCAATACGATGTCTAGTGTTACTTCAGTCTATCTTGTCCCATTCCTGAATGTTAGCTTAAAGCAAAGTTTTCAGAAAAGAAATTTCCATTTCAGATTCGAGAATAACCCCCAGAAGTTGAAAGTGGAAAAATTTGAGCCCGAATTCTTTTGCCTATGTTATTCAATAAAGTTTGAACTTCCTTGCAAAAAAGACAAGACCATGAATTTTTATTTAAACCTTTAATAATTCCTTATTACAGATAGGTAAAATCGAGTTTGCACAATTTGGTTAGAATATTGAAAACAAAATTGGTCAATGTATTTGAGAAAAGAGTTTCAATGGTTCAATACTAAAAGACAATCAAATTTTGCACAACCTGCACATAATAGTGGTGGTCCAAAAATGGCGACGGAAAAAGTTGAAACGATTTGGATATAGAGGATACTATGTCTATATAAAATAACGCTTTTTCGTTATAAAATTTACTCGATAGAATAGATTGACTGTCATAATCGACATTTATTTTTTTACTATTACAAGTTATTGTATGTAACACTTATTATACGTAAATTTTCTCTGCCGTGAAAGTGTTATATCAAAAATACTATTGCGTTCTAAAAGTAGGATTAAATCAATAAAAAAGCAAATGCTTCGCACGCAAATGAATATTGCGATTTTGCGAAAAGATATGTGTTAGCACGCTTGTGATGTTTAAAATAGGTCTGCCGATCACGTTACTTTGACACTGTGTATATATTAAAAATGAGATAGTATTTATGATAAAAATGAGCCTAATTTTTACCTTGTTTTAAATTGTTTTAGGTAACTACAGGCGAAAACGACTTGGATAAAGATGAAGTCAATATTATTAGCGGTGCCTTGGAACTTAGAAGGAAAACCGTAGCAGAAGTTATGACTCGCATAGAAGACGCTTTCATGTTAGACTACGATGCCGTCTTAGATTTTGAAACAGTATCAGAAATTATGAAATCAGGTAATAGTCATTAAAATTTAAGTATATAATTTAGAATATACAGGACACTTTTAATACTTAAATTACTCAATTATAATAGCAGTTCTGCGTATTTTCGTGACCGCTTTCGTTACATTCTCTTAATTTAAAGGACTTCCTAAAATAACAAGCATATATAGAACTAGAAGCGGTAGGGAATGCAAGATCGATTATATGTAATAAAATGTCAACCATTAGTTGACCAATTTGATGTTTTACTATTTCATTTAATGTATTTAAAATATGGATAAACATCGATATTTGCCGCAAAGTTTTTTGTATAAATCATGAAGATATGTTACATCAATCAATTGTGTTAGCATTTTTGGTATCGCTTAATGTTTGGTTCCTTCATAGCAGTATTTGCCTCGTTGCCTCGCCTGATAGTAAAAACAATTTTAAAATAAATATTCGATATGCCCACCTTGAACATTATTACCCTAATCTACAATTTTTCGGATAAGTTACTATATTTAAAGATACAATGATTTGAGTTCGATAAATGACAGCGGGTGTAATAAATACAATTATTGGGAACATAGATAAATATGTGTGATGTGTAATTTACGGCGCCGGCGCCAAGGACAACTTCTTATTACAAAAACTCACTTAATGTGTCCTAATCCTCATGAGAGGAAACAAACGATCTTTCTTAGCTTTACGTATTTTTCTGATTTATTCCTCAAGAAAACACTAGACTGTAATACAGTAACAGACCATATACATAATAGGGGTATGTATTTATTTACATAGTTTTTAAGTAGAAAAATGTTTCTTATTACCAAAAAGTAACAAACATTTGAAAAAACTTAATACTACAACAAATATTCAACGATTCAATTTGAAATATTTAAAAATTATGACTCATCGCAAAACGGACATGACGTGGAAAGGCACTACATATTCGCCAAAATATCAGATGACAAACTTATTCACCTCTTACATGTCAATTAAAAGTGAGATCTTAGTCAAATACCGGTGTCAAGCTGACAAGCACGGGTTGTTTACTGCCAATCTACGTCTCAGACGACAGCTATATTGAACACTGCGTGCGCAGACATGTTTTTGTCTTATTGGTGAAAAGGTTTCCCCCTCCAATCAAAAATTGGCGTGTCTCAGCGTTTTTTCGCATTTCTTGACGTTTTCGATTTATTTAAGGTGGATCGTTTTCATCGGAATGCTGTGTATATCGATCTACAGTTCCTTAGTTTCTTGATTAATATTGGAAAATATATACAAAATTCTAATATTACCTCATATTCAAATGGCTGCGCTACAGCTTTTATCATATGGTTCTTATTTTTCATATCCGGTGCTGTTGAAATTTGTTCATACACACAGTTCTTTCAAAGCTCCACATGAAGAAATCAGCTTTACATAAACCTGGTTATGGTGTTGGCTATACAAGTTCTCTCCCCTGGTTGTAAATTGGTGCATTGTAGTAAATAACAACGCCACCTTGTAGAACCCACATTCTTTGCTTAATATTAAGTGAAACGTCTTCAGTTGCAGCACCCCCAACTTTGATACACTAGCTTCGATGTGAGTCGTAATCAAATAAGGACTACTGGTTGATTTGCAGTTAATTACGTCTATTTACGTAACCATTTTTGTCGAAACTAACCTCATCTCCGAAAAGCATCACATCGAAAACAATTTTTCATTTGAAATTTTTGCTGGGCCCATTCACAAAAAGCAAATCTACGATGATAATTATCATCATTCAATTCTTGATGCAACTGAATGTGATACGAATGTATTTTGTCTGAAGGATTTTTACAGAAGATGACTGATTGATTTGTAAGTTCACGTATATGGAGATTGTCTAACCACTAGCCACACACCAAGTAGTACAACTATTTTTAAACGGTTTATTAATCTTTCAACCTGTTTTGCATTTGAATATTTTTAATCAGGATATCTCCGTTGATTAGTATATTCTTGCTGCATGTAGGCAATTTCTCAAAAATTCTCCCAGTATCAAAATCATATCATTTCTTCTTCCATATAAAAATTCATTTTAAAAGCTGCTTGACATCACATATTATTTACTTGAATGACAGGCTAATTATATTACAATTATAACCAAAATATACGGAGTATCCTATTTTAAAAAACGTACTTTTGCTCTCTTTATTATTTTAGTATGGTACTATGACAACATTTAACTTTACAATCAATTCTAGCCTGAAATTTCATAGTTATTTTACTATTTTAATTCCGTGAAAATCTTGTTTCAAAAAATCTGCATTTCAATTGAAATTCCCTCCTTTTAAAGTGATTCGTCTTCAAAGAAAAAGGTAATTATAAGTCAATATAATGCGATTACACGCTTAACTATAGCAGAAAGTTGAAGTAAGCTCTTCAAATAAATTGATTTGGAGATAGTTTATCATTTATTATATTTGTTCTGCATCATTTTATACCGTAAAACATAAATATTATATCATAATTTATTTATTATTATATTATCGTTTCAATTGTTTACACTACATTTTTGTACATCTGTACAACTTTTATCACATTTTTTGTTTGTTTTCCAGGTTACTCTCGAATTCCAGTATATGAAGGTGATCGAAAGAAAATCATCACCACGCTATACATCAAAGACTTAGCATTCGTCGACCCAGATGATAATACACCTCTTAAAACGCTGTGTCAATTCTACCAGAACCCTTGTAATTTTGTCTTTGAAGATGTCACGTTGGATGTAATGTTTAAAGAATTCAAAGAAGGTAGGTGCTATTCTCATTTTACATGTATAATGTGCTAGACAATCGGAAGTGACACTCTAGGATGTATCATTGTCCTTGTTCTGTATTAAGTTGTATTAGTATCATAAAGCTATTATTAGGCTGAAGAAATACTTCAGAAAATACGAAATCAATTGCAAACATATTTATTCAGCACGGCACAGATGTCTTAGATGTATAATAATAACTAGACTCGGTGTTTTTTTATAAGTTAATTGTCCACAACTTTCGGCGACGCTTCTTTCTTAAACTTAGAAATTTATTGATCCAAAGTGCGTAATCACCTATAATATGGTTTCGAGCTTACGCAAATCTCCAGAGCGTACTACTAACTATATTCTAAATATATATACATATATAGAGACAAAAAGAACGGTGCTTTATCTTTTGACAAGATCAAGACTAGAGGCATAACTTTGATCAATATAAATCTGCATTTTTGACCATGCACGTTTGGATTGTTTTATCGAGACACGGTTCATGGTAAATGAGTGAACTGTGAATTAATATCAGAACGCGCATGCTGGTGATAAAACAAATTTTTAATTGGAATTTTTAATTGGAATTGATCTAGGTTATATAATAAATAAATAAAATGTTATACGTAAGCAAACAAATGAAGTTATTATTATCATTTTAACACTATTAATAATTATTATAATTAATTACAGTGTATGGTAATTCCTATCTACTGGCCTAAAAATGCGTCTTCGTGATATGGAAACCTTTTGGCACCTTTTTACACATTAAATAGTCCCATAGTTGTTGAGCATTTTGTGACTGTCATGCTTTAGCTTTTCTGTCTAGCTTATCCCATAATAGCTCAATAGGAAATAAATCCGGACTTCAAGCAGGCCAGACCATTATTGTAATTTCGCCTACTGCTTTTTTTCTTCTTCTAAAATGTTGTTACATACCTTAGCTGTATGCTTTGGGTCGTTATCCAATCGTTGTTATGCAGGATGTCTAGATATTCTTCTTTTCGCATTTTTTCCAGTTATTTTCACCAGCTCATCCGTTCTTGTGCCAGCAAAGCAATCCCAAAGCATCACATTCCCGCCTCCCATGTTTCAGCGAAGGCACTAAACAATTTTCATTAAGACCTTCGCCCAGTTTAGGTGTTCTCTTACCCATAACAATCTTTTCTGTTTCTGAGTGTGTTTAATGGTTTTACCGCAATTCATCCGCTCAATCCTGCAGCTAATAATCGCTTTTTTACAGTAACACATACCCTTATTTATCGTTGGGCATTAAGACCTCTGGTGCCACAAATCGTCGGTTTCGCTTTGTTGTTGTAACTATAAATCGATCATCAACAGCGGTTGTTGCCCGTGGTCGTTCACTTCGCCTGCGATCACTAAGTTGTCTGGTTTTCTTCTCCTTGTCAAAGTATAATGAACGCCTTTCGATGAAATTGCCATTCTGTCAGTAGTAACTCGTTCTGAATATGTAGAATATAAATTACAGGACGTTGTTTTAACGTTAATTGCTTTCTTCTTGCCATGTTTTTAGAACAATTAACTAAATATCCTCAAAAATTTAAAATTTACGCACTGATTTGCAAAAAAAATATTAACTCAAACACTTTACAAGAAACTACGAATAAAACTGCTCGATTCTGTAATGTAACAACTTCATAAATAATACTAAGCTCTTTCGTAGTTTATCTATCGTATTTAGTATAATAAACTCCTTCACAATAAATACTTATTCTCGTTAGTATAATATAGCAGTAAAACGATTTAGAGGTCAATATTTAATTTCATATTTCTAATTTCAAAGAAATATTGATGGATTATGAGGTTAGATATTGTAGTTTAAAATAGGACTTTGCTATTATTTATGTTTCCAACAAATTTAGACTGCATGGACGGCAGTATACACTGGCTTGCAATAAAATCTCCTATACCTGAATGTCAAACAAACTGATTTTTTAAGATATATGTAAGCCGACTTTAGATTTGACACATACAACAGATTATTCATAAAAGTTATGGTAAATGATAAAAGTAGTGTACTTTTGAAAAGGAAACGTCAAATTAGAAATGTCATAAAAAGATCAAATCAATATAGGTAAAACTAGAGATTTTATTGCAAGCCAGTATACAGATGTGTCAAAAAAAATGGGACAACTCTTAAAAGCATAAATCCCAAGTTTTTGTCTGAGTAAACCGATCTGCCGTGGCATACACCATATTCAGATTGTCATAATAGATTTCAGAGGTTATACACTGACAGTATATTAAGTCAATTGACATTCCATGAGTATGACACACAACTTACACAACTTAAATATGTTTCTCCCAGATTTTATTACACAGTACTGTACATAGAGAATTCTCGAGAGTATCGACAAATATATAATATCATTATCACACCAGATATGGACGGCTGTTACAAAGAAAGATGAGATAATGGATCAATACATGTATCGAAGCTAAAAAGTTGCTCTTTAGAGGCGACCGCGCTGCCTATATTTTCCAATGTAAAATATTAAATTTAGCAAAGCTTTATTTTCTTATTGTTGCACATGTGCACAAAATTCTACTTTTTATGTATATTATAAATATACAGGGTGATTGGTGAGAATGGCCTATTAAAAGTATTATACAAACGGATCGGAATTTTAAAACAAAATTTTGCATTTGGATATGGTTGAATATGAACTATCACGTGAAAATATTGTTGAATAAATATCACTTCCGGTTAACCGGAAATGGGCATCACCTTCGATTTTTTAAATAGCATGCTATAAAATAAATTACAAATTCAGCTTCTATGATAAATTTTACACATATTTCATATATCATACCCTATACCTAAATACCATTTCTTCTGAGTTATTCGCAATTAAAGAAAAAAGTGACAGATACCGATCTTACTTTATAGTGATATTACTTCACGTAGGAGTAAATGAGCTGAATGAAATTTTGCATACATACAGCTGATATTATGTAGTTATACAGCATTTGAAGTTTTTTTCTGTAACATTATACAGAGTGTTTAAAAACTTAGTTGCTTGAAAAGTATATATTTTATTAGATATTATGATTCTACAAAATATTCTCTTTGAATCCGTATTAGTTCTAAAATGTAAGGTTAATAAGTTATAACGATTTAATTAACCTCCATACCTAAAAGCTCAAATAGATTTTCATTTGTTTTAAATTTTGGAAAAGTGAGAAATAGATACTAGTACAATAATTATTAGATCCAACAACAAAAAATTATTTTATTTGATTAGTATTTTTTTACAATTTTTATTTTACCTCTGTAATAAAATTGTTTTCGTTTCTGTGTAATACATTTTTCTCAGTATATTATGTGTTAGAATGGATTAGCATTGAGAATAGACCAAATCAGCTAATCATGAATTTATTAATTTATTATGCAAAGTGAACGTAATCAAATAGTGAAATAAACGTATCAACCGTTTAGTGACAGATACTAACATTTACAACCAATGATCAGCAAGAATTTCTAAGAATTTTTAAGATATAAAAAGTTTTAGCGACCGATATGTTCGTAGAACAATAGTGAAAGGACACTACCTGTTAAGTACCTAATAATAACAGTTATAATTATTTAAGAAAGAAGACAGATAGGTATTTAAAAAACAGTTGAAGTAGTGTGTCCAAAAGAAAATATTTTGTTGAACGTTTTTTTACTCAATAAAATATTAGTTGATTGAAGAGTCTTTTGTGTATTTAAAATAAAAGTAAAATCCAAAGTGTAAAGTAAAACCCAACGTGTAACAATATCAGCAAAAAATTTAGATTATCTAAGAATTCTCCTAGATACTCCCAACAATTGGTATTTGAATAATCAACATAAAGTAAATCTACATCAAAGGTCTAAATAATTAGTAATAACAAATTAGGTAAAATTAAAATAATAAAAAAGATAATAAAAAAGTATAAAAGATACCTACAGTAGATAAATTATAAGAACAACAATAATAATAACATAAATAAATAAGTTATCTAAATGGTTCGACATGGCAACTGTTTCTATTGAGGCATTCTATATTCGAAGACGTATTCCTATAATTCTTGCTAATCATCTGGTGTTATTTGCCTAAAGGATCTCTTATTCCTATAATTCAATGGGAAGAATTTTCGCAAATACGATTGACAAAATGACAGACGTCAAAATAAGTGGCAAGTAAGTATGTAAAACAAATGAGCTAAGCACACTTGCTTCTGTAAATTGACATATTTGAGCATTTTAGGTATGAAGGTTAATTAAATCGTTATAACTTATTAACCTTACATTTTAGGTATAGGAACACCTAATACGGATTTAAAGAGAATATTTTGTAGAATCATAATATCTAATAAAATATATACCTTTCCATTTAAGAAAATCTACTTTTTGCGGATTGAACTTATTTATAAGCAACTAAGTTTTTAAACACCCTGTATAATGTTACAGAAAAAAACTTCAAATGTTGTATAACTACATAATATCAGCTATGCGTATGCAAAATTTCATTCGCCTCATTTACTCCTACGTGAAGTAATATCACTATAAAGTAGGATCGGTGTCTGTCACTTTTTTTCTTTAATTGCGAATAACTCAGAAGGAATGGTATTTAGGTATAGGGTATGATATATGAAATATGTGTAAAATTTATCATAGAAGCTGAATTTGTAATTTATTTTATAGCATGCTATTTAAAAAATCGAAGTTGATGCCCACTTCCGGTTAACCGGAAGTGATATTTATTCAAAAATATTTTCACATGATAGTTCATATTCAACCATATCGAACTGCAAAATTTTGTTTTAAAATTACGATCCGTTTGTATAATACTTTTAATAGGCCATTCTCACCAATCACCCTGTATGTACTTCAAATAATGAGATGTATAAAACCGATATACAGGGGGGTTGGCTTTTCATTGTCCAGTCTATATCCGCTTTATTATCAAAAATACAAAAAAAAAATTAGAGGAAAATATTTTCTCGAGATGTTCTATTATATTGCATCATTAGTAATCTTTCATGGCTTACTGACTTTTAGTAACCATAATCAACTTTAATTTTTTAAATGGAACATCCTGTATATTTTTACGAGATATGAATATTTCAAGACACGAAATTATGAATATATTAAAATTGCACAAACTAAAGCCTTTTAAATTACATTTAATCCAAACATTACATGGTAATGATCCCCACAATAGAATAATATTTTGTGAATGGCTCGTGAATGTGGGAAGATAATATTTAAATCATTTGGACTGATGAATGTAATTTTCACAGAAATGGTGTTTTTAATAAAAAGAATACGCATTACTGGGACGATATAAACCCCCGCGTAATTGTTGAAACTCGTGCGCAAGTGCGTTTTTCCATTAATGTGTGGGTAGGGATAGCCGACAATGAAATTTTTGGAGGCACATTTTTACGAGGGATTTAAAATCGATATTTATTATTTTTACAAAATGAATTTGAAGACTACATAGACAATCTCCGATTAGCTTTAAGACAAGACCTGTGGTTCCAACATGACAACGCCCCACCTCATAATGGAGCTGCAGTAACAAATTATCTACAAAATGAATTTGGTCAAAACTGGATCGGCAAGGAGGAGGACTAATTTTGTGGCCTGCCAGATCGCCTAATTTATCAATTCTTGATTTTTTGTATGGGGTTTTTTGAAAAACCAAGTTTATGATACTCCTTCTCAAAATCTTCAGTAACTGAAGTATAAAATTACTGCAACTTGCTTGCTAATTACATCTGCAATGCTGTAGAACGCCAGGAGGAACATAATTACGCGAGCCTACAAATGTGTAGAAAGTAATCTATGAAGTAAGCTATAAAAGATTACTAATTATGCTATATGATAGACCATTTCGAGATAAAAAAATTTTCCTCTAACATGTTTTGAATTTTTGCTAATAAAGCTGTTGTAGGATGGACAATGAAAAACCAACCACCCTGTATATGACTGTACTATCAATTGCAACAAAGCAAACATAGTTTTAATGTTTCAATTATGTGATATCAATGTTAGATTGAATAGATAAGAAAATCTATAAAAATTGAGCAATTTTTCAACCTAAGCATAAGTTTTGTTGTTTTACGTTTGTAGCTCTTTCAAAATTGAAGTGCTGAAATTTATCGTTTCTTTGTTGCAATTGAGCATACAGTCATATCTGTCAGACTTCAATATCTCATAATTTCAAATATATCCGTAATATATAAAAATTAGAATTTTATCCGTCTCTACAAAGTATCTTTGTACGTCTACATTTATTTTTACGGCGGTAATAGGCACATTTTGTATTTTGTTTCGCTCATGGCCTACTCTGTTCTTTCATCATTCCATTGCACTTCATTTTACTTGATTTTATGAACAGGTTTTGTGAAATCAATGAAGACATGAAGCTCCGTGAAATTTAATATTTTGCATTGAAAAATATAGGCAACCCAATATATCGCGCCCATCTCTCAGGTTTTCAAATTACCCAAACCTCAAACCTCATTGCAAATCTATGCTGTGATGTACTTGTAAATTTTTTAGTAGAGCATGCAAGACTTTAGTTGGTTTATACAAAACAGTGGAGCATGCGCCAAAAGACGTCATTCCTAGGGCTGTCAACAAATTAAGCGTTTACTAAATAATAAAGTTAAATATCTTGATTTAGTTGATACTATTAAACTAACTACTGGACAACGTACCTTAATTATTTCATTAGTGAGTGTTGTTCGTTTTATTTACGCTGCTCTTGTTTTTGCACACATTAGCTGAAAATAGTTTGCAAATTAATGTATGAAAGCAGTTTCTTAATTAATTATACAAAACTGTATCACGTTCGTAATAAAATAGAAAGTACAGAAAAAAACGTGACGCCATAAAATTCTACAGTGTGTAGAACCCGTTTTTTAAACTAATTACCAATGTGCTGTAGTATTTGCAAAGTATATTACCTATCCAAAGTGTCACTTCTAATTGTTTACGATTGCGTATTACTTCACTTACTTAACTCGCTTACTATATTTTCTTTTTTGATGTTAAGGCAACAAGGGACATATGGCGTTTGTGCACAGGGTGAACAGTGAAGGTGAAGGCGATCCTTTCTACGAAACGATTGGTCTAATTACATTAGAAGACGTCATTGAGGAACTGATACAGGCAGAGATTATGGACGAAACAGATGTTGTTAGTAAGTAAAGGCATCATTTTTTTAATCGAGTTTATTACAATTTCAGTCCTTTCCAAACATCTCAAAGCATTTCTTCTTATGATTATTTTAGTGTAGCTCTTGCTTTTTATTCTTATTTGGCATCTTAAAATGATAAAACTAAATGTACATTATAATGGCGGCAGTCAATTCATGAAGAGGTAGGGTTTGACATAAAATTAAGCAAGATTTTGACGTTCTGCCATAAAAATTACAGATATTTTTTTGTCCATTTCTTTCTCTTGTATAAAAATGGTGTACAATAGTACTATAATGATGAAAATTATCTTTGCTTATGGTACTATGCTCACGCCACAGCAAGAGTTTTATACGTGATTACGAACAAAAACTTGTGTCCACTGTATCAGTAGCGAACAGAAAAAAGCATAGTAATGAAGTAAATGTGTGGCGGGTATTTAAGTAGTTGAAAATAGTTGTTACAACATCCACGGAACTTTGTTACTGATCGGTTCATAAAGCTGCATAGCACCTCCAACTGTCGGAATATACGGTGGGTAAGTGAGGTACCCTGCGGCACTTACCTTGAGAACTCTGCCGCTGCTACCCGATCTCTAGTGGCCACACTCAGGGAAACGGGCGTGGCGAGAGAATTTGGCGGAGATAGTAGGGGAGGACAAAAGTCGGTTCGCCGAGGAGTAGTCCGCCCGCTGGTTGTCTGGTTGGGGAAACCGTTGATTTCATCCTAAAACAACTCGATGATTCTGGGACCCTACGGTTTCACTGTAGCTGTCGCGGAAACTTGATCGCCGGAAGGGCGAAAAAGTTGGCGCGGTTGACATTTTGGGGTAGGGCTTCTGCCCGGCCGTCTCCGTAGTTCAGGCTTAATTCACGGGCGGGCTGGTTGTATCTCAGTGCCAGATTCCGGTTCCCACGCTTGGCTGATAGTCGCCATCCGCAAGGAGACCTAGGCCCCGTGAGGTTAGATGTGAGGTAGGAGTTGCTAAACCGTCTCCAGCGGTGATCCGTCCAACGTTGACAAGGGAACTTGTCTAACATAGGTAGCACGGGGGAGAGGAGCCCACCGGCTCGCCGGGCCTTTCCGCGAGGTGTCGGTCTCGTGCGGGTGGTGAGATAGTGGGTGACAGTTTCAAGGCTCATAACGTGTTATGTGCAGTATGGTACGAAATTTGTAGGATATGGGGTAACACCTAGGTGCCTGCGGCTTACCATCTCAGCCAATTTCAAACCGAATACAACCTGCATATTTTCTAATTATGATCCAGTAGGGATTTGCCACTTTCGGTACAAAAAGCACCTTATTTGCCATTTTGCCGTGAGATTTGGTCAAAATAATATTAAATCCTTGTGAGGACTAATTAGAGGCAAAAGCCGTTTTTACAGACACTCTTTAACATAAAATTTTTGTAGCGGTGCCTACAACAGAGTCACTCTTGAAGCCGCATTAGCAAATAGCCCGCTAAATAAGACTTTTTTGGGGAAATTTATCTAGTTTTTAGCTCTTAAATTTAGCTGCAGCATTCCTCTTTTATTTGCAGTGTAAAATTAGTGTCCTTCAATTGGCTTAAAATCTACATTTGTATACGACTCGTCATCTATTATAATACAACCAAAATTATGCATGAATTTGTCATACAGTTTTCGCGCACAATGTTTTGCCACAATATTTTGGTTATTGTTGCGATTTGGTACTGTATTATATGAGCGTAATCCTGCTCGTTTGTGTACCTTTTGCACATAAGAAGCTGATAATTGCTGTATTTGATGCTGTTTTGGGGTAATATCTCTTACCGAAAGTCCAGGATTTCTCTTCAGAACAGTCAACTTCCTTTGCCTTTGCTTGAGACACAAATCCTTGTTTTCTGCCACTGCCGGCATTTCCTTTTAAAGATAAACAGTTACTGTATCTTTTAAGCAGATAAGTAACAGTTGATTTCGAAATTTCAAGTGTTTTAACGATGCTGCCACGTGTGAGACGTGTCAGGATTTTCCAGCTTTTTGCGCACAATCAACTCGCGATCGTCTTCCTTCTTACAAAAAAGATGACGGAATAAATTCGACAGTGTCGTAAGCGTTTTATGCATGCCTGGAAATCTATTTTACCGTTAAGATTTACCGAACTACGCTTGTTTTCATGCGATCAGTTTTTTTTCGTGCACTAAAGTTGCTCTTAAAGTTTACAAGACAATCCCACAAAATAAGCTACCCGAAACTATAGACGAACAATTGGCAGACAAACAAAACAGTTTTAGTTCAACACATAGTATTCACAATCATATACAATTTTACTACAACACATAATAGGAAATCCAAATGCAAAGATAACAAACACATTCAACACTCAATTTTCTATTTACTGCATAAATTGCACGATAACACACAACCCAGAGTAGCAAGCGCAGTGCAGGCTCGTCAAACTTCTTGTTATCGCGTCTTATTGCTCAAGATGAATACAGACAAGTCAAGCATATACAAAATTGTGGAAATATATTTATCCGCTACTTTTCGTTAAAAAACTTTATTCTGCAGCTTTAAGTTCCCCATGAACACCCCATATGTTACATTCTGCATGTAAAATAATTTGTATATTTGCACCATTATTTATTTAATAAATTTTATTATAATATAGCGGACAATCGTACCAGACGCAAGAGAACAGCGAACAGAGCCAAACAGGATTTCACCTTCTTTGCAGATCGGAAAGGAGAAACCAATCGTATTCGTATAAGTCCGCAGTTAACATTAGCCACTTTCCAATACTTAAGTACATGTAAGTCTAACTTATATGCATTAGAACCTTTCTAATTTACATATTTTTTTAGCGGTGGAACTCTTCAAGGCCTCTAACATATCTGAAACTATTTTACGTCGCCTTCTAAAGCAAGATATCATATTCCACATAAGACGAAACAAAGACTGGAGAAATGATCCCTCAACAATTATATATCAACAAGGTAAACCAGTAGATTACTTCGTGCTAGTTTTAGAAGGCCGGGTAGAGGTAACCGTGGGACAGGAACAGCTTATATTCGAAAGTGGACCGTTTACTTATTTTGGAACGCAAGCCTTAGTTCAGAACGTCGGAATGAGTATGTATAATTTAACCAAAATATTTTACAACTTTTAATATTGGTCACAATTAAATTTTTCAGTAGCAGAAACTCCAACAACTATAGGAAGTTTACAATCTTTGAATATGGACACCCTTTTACGTTATACTTTCCAACCGGATTACACAGTACGCGCCTGCACTGAATTGCTTTACCTAAAAGTGAAAAGAAGTCTTTATCTAGCTGCTAAAAAAGCAACGTTAATGGAATTCTCTCAGAAAGACACCAATGCAGTGGCCGGCGAATTTGATGCTGAAGTTGAAAAAGTAAGCTATGTTTTTTTTTGTTTCAGCTTATTTATTTTGATAAACAAATTTGACTTTTTAAGCCCGCATTCTTATTTTCAGTTCGATTCTTGAATCTAAGCTTTTTATATTTTCCATTATAAACCCCCTCTTTTCCAGTACCTTAAAGACCCAGAAGAATGTCTTCTTCTAACAAATACGCAGGATCTCCTTAACGATGAGTTTAAAGAATCCTAAAGTCTGCAGGTAACAAAAATAAGTCCGATCTCGTAATATGATGGCAAATTGATGTTGTTCGTAAAAATAATTCATTTTATTTACATTATATGATTTTTACTTTTTAAAAATTATTTTGAAGTTATGTTATTTTTTATTATTTCATAGTATAATATGAATTATTTTTTACAAAATTCGTTTTTTGCCAATGCCTGTTATATGTATCATTGCCAGCTCCACAGACACCTCTCTTCTATCTCATCTTAGCAGATACTCCTTATAAAATAAGAATTAAGATTCTGTTTATTGGTTGTTTCACTACATTGAAATCGTTTAAAGTCCTTTTTAGTTGCATTTTTATTAGGAATATCTGTTTTGCTCTCTCTTATTCTTTTGTAAATAACACTACGTGTCGGCGTATCGCTTTATACATTGTGTACATATACAGATATTCTTCTACACTATAACTTAAACAGATTTAAGCTAGCTGAATAGGTTCCTTTATCTATAAACAATACGGCATGAAATATGGTTTAAGTAGTTAATAAACAATTAAAGCAAAATTAGCATATAATATCATACTCAATTTCATAAAAATAAGGGGAACAATTTTTGAAATAGAATGCAATACATCCTCCGTGTCATTGATCCAATCCGACACTTAGATACACCATGGTCCAAAACACACAGACGTAGAATCCTCGAATTCTCGTCCATCTACCTTTAGGGATGTTCACCATACCCCACCACCAAGGATTTATGCGCCAAATAAAGTATATCAATAAAGTTTAGTAGCACACAGCCCACCCTCCAGAAAACTCAGTGTTAGAAGATATCCAGAACATATCCGAGCACTAAATAATTTACATTTACAAAGCAAGATGTGTTAAATGCCTATGTTACTGAGCACTATTGCCAACATAATTTGGAAATCGATGTGTGAGCAGCAAGAGATTCAGAACTTTTATTTTTTTCTCAATTGCACACATATTCTATGTATCTTTCAATATATGACCACTTACTTACATTATATCTCTGTATATATAAGTGATTTAACTTTTAGTTGGAGGGGAAGTAACGGCTGTCACAACGTTAACTAAGCGCAAAGATTAGATAATCCTAAACTAATGGTGTTAGCAGCCAATGGTAAAATCTCAGAGAGAAATAAGACTCATTAATCTTGACCTTAAGCTTTCGAATTATATTAAATTCTTTATCAGAAAGTTATGATAGAGTAAGAAGCATTAGAACAATGTAATCCTTAATCCAAAACATTTAAAAGTTCAACAGTCACACCAAAAACTGGATAATCACAATTTAAAACATAGTTATGAATTTAAAACAATTAAAAATGTGGTGAAATTTCGTAAGACCACATGGTCAAAAGCGCGGGAGATCAAGTACATAAAGTTAAGTTATGTTGAAGTTTCTGGTGTGACTGTTAAACTTTTTAATGTTTTGAATTAAGGATAACATTGTTCCAATGCTAGCTTCTTACTCTATCATAACATTCTGATGAAGAATTTAATAAAATTCGAAAGCTTAAGGTCAAGATTAATCAGTCTTATTTATCTCTGAGATTTTACCATTGGCTGCTAACCCCATTACTTTAAAATCATCTAATCTTTGCGTTTAGTTGATTTAACTTTATAATATGCAACTGAGCCAGTTTGATTCTATACCAAATAAATAAGCAACGACATAGATTTTCTTCAATGTATTTTAAAATGTCTACAATTTACAGTAATTGGATTATAAGGGTTATTGGTTGCGAATTTAGGTCTGAGGGCATGAAGCATTTAGAAATAGTACTAGTACTAATTACAGCGACTTCTTAAGCTGTATTGCTGATCTGACTACGGCTGCAACTCTTACTCTATAAAGAGTGCGGCGCTGTTAATCACTCCCAACAGCGAATAGTAGTTCGATCGGGATACAATTCTCCGAGAAAAATGTCAAGGAAGGATGCTGTAAATAAACCTCCTATTTATTTAATTTGGTAATATTGTAATGCGCAACTGGTTTATGCTAAATATATAAGTTAAACTTATATTAAAGTGTTGCACAGCTACTGGTAAGGGTTCAATATACTTTAACAACCACACATTTCTTTAATTATTTCCATAATAAAGTTACACAAACGTTTTTTCTTAAAAAAAACACCTTATTGATAACAATCTTGTCAAATTATTGTAATATTTATACTTCCTCAAACACTGTCCTCTATCAATTATAAAACATTATCTTTTACTGATATCTTAATTCTTCTAGCTTTTACATTCACTTGGAGAAGAGGATAGTCTTGGCAGAACCACTCCGGAACCAAAACATACCAGCCCGGCAGCCCACCAGTTCCTACAACAGTACGAGCAACCAGCGCCGCAACAATCACCGCACATTGCCAGTCCTAAAACTCAACATGCGTTAAGTCCTACGAATGGTAGCCGTGGCAGTACCAGAGGCATCAACGGCCGTTTAAAACATCACCAGAACGCAGTTGACGAAGCGCACCATCCTACGAGCACTGGTAAAGAAGAAGAGATCTCACTGCTACCGAAAAAGTCATAACATCAGATCATTGGCCCATTGCAAAGGGGTCATTATAGTGCGTCCTTACATATTTTTAATAAACGGTACTTAAAAAATATAATATATTATTTGTTTCATTAGTTTCAAATAGTTATCCATCGTGTTTGGCTCTTTTTTAATGAATTTATAGTATTACAATAAGTACGAATAGATTGAGGTAGTCGCTCTGACATGAATTGACAGATGATCGGTTGATTGTTAAAGATTGAGAAGAAATGTATGAAGAAAGGAGTTATTCTATGTTGGGTGAAATTTTAAAAATAATTTCATATTACAGTATTGCGTTTTCTGTATACATCCAGTTACTTTCAATTGTGCATGTCGAATTAATTTAATTTACGAAATAATGTAAGTTTATGCTTGTCTTATATTTGTTAAAATAATTATATAAATACTACCTTTGTATGCGGAAATGCAAAAAAGGTAATGTTTTAGAATTTTTATTTTGCTTTTGTACATAATGCAGCCATTATTCGTTAATACTCAAAAGAAGTTCCAAAGATTTTCAATCGGTTTAGGTCCAATGACGGGGAACCGTGGTTAAGAAGCAGTGTACGCAGCGTGTTTGTCTACATATGAATATAATATGTGTTAAGTATAATACTGGATATAAAACGTTAAAATATTATTCTCGCTATAAGAGTTCACAATTTTTGGAAAAACAATTCCAAATCGAAATACGTCCACCTCCATTTGTTATACTTGTTTTATAATGTTTTGGATTTATACATTCTGTGTATAAGAGATTACTTTCAATCGTGTCATTTGATTTACCATGTCTTAATAGAGGGATTTTAGACAAGTTTTAGTTAGAAATGCACAACTGTCGAATTTCAATTGGGAAAAAGCCAATTTTGACGTAATAATTTTGTATGCTAATAAAAACAATATTTCAAACATGTGGTCAACTAATTTTGAGAAATTTCTAGTTAAAATTAAAACTAATAGATGAAATAGTCTGGATATAACAGTAACTTTACCGTTATAGTATACTGATAGATATGCATCTCCACATTTAGCCACCATTATGGAGTTTCATTTGACAAAGATAAGCTACAATTCTTGTTATGGTGCAGAAAGTTGAGTTATATATAAAAACATACCAAATATTTTGTAGTTAAAGTTATTTGTAAAACATTCTCTATGTTTCACCTCCGAACATTTGATATTACATTTTCTGCTTTTTATCTTTAACAAAAGAATCATAATACATCGATTCATGCCAAAGTGCCATGCCTTGTATAGCAACGTTATGAAAGATTAAAAAATATTAGATATGAAAAGTTATCATATACAGAAGAATTTAGTGTTATAATGAAATATATCATTGAAATGTTTTATTTTTAATAGTGCTATTGTTATACATGTACCTTATTAATTATTATTTTGTAATGTTATTACTATCAAAGTTTTATAAATAATTATCTTATGTATACACAAAAAAATATAAAAAAACAAAAATACAGTTATTACAGTATTATTATTGAAAAATCTATTGGTTTTGGGAAATCTATTCTGATGTACTTTGTACCTAAATTGGTAACTGTTTCTATCAATAGGTAACATTTAAGACATTTACAAGCAGAAATATCATTTCATTTTAATTAGATATCATATGAATAGAAATGTTCATAAATTCTAAAAGTAATAAGAAAATAGCTAAGGGAAAATTAGATGATTTAAAGTATAGTAAAAATCATAGTCCCTTCGATAGTGATAAATAGTTTGATAAATCTTTACTTCAAGTTTGTAGTACATGTAATAATGCTGTCATACAAATACAGACTGTATTTCGCCCGAAATCGTCGCGCTAAGCTAATAACAATCAGTAATTGTAAAATCAGCAATAAATGCTAAAGATCCTGAAGAAAATGAATATTAGAATATTAGGAGAACCAATTAGATTCTGTGATGACAGTATTACTGTTCGTTTCTTCATTCTTAGGGTGTCTAATCCTACTGTAGTCATAAGAATGGCTAAAATAGAAGATTAAACAAAGCTGATGCTTATCTTATGTAGTTCATTTGCATTTACCTTTACTTTTGTGTGTTTAGATGCAAAGTATTCCACTATAGTGTAACAATTTTAAATCTATAGGCGTAGATGATGCGTATTAGATAAGACAATAATTGAATAGTATGATGCTGAAGCGATAGCAAAACAGATAAGAGTAACAAATAAATCAGGTGTTTTTTCTTAATTTCAGATTGGAATTGTTCAGAATTTGTTCAAATTATTGAATTATATCTACAATTGTATTTTATTCACTCCAATATGTTTATGCGCCCTATTTAATAACAAACACTGTTAAGTTTTTTGGCATAAATTAAATCATTGAAAATATAATAGTTTCATTCACAATATTATTAGTCGTGGAAAAATTGCTGCCTACAATATGAAGTACAATTACTTACAAAATTCTAAGCACACTACTATATAACCATTGATGTTAAAATGCAGATAGTCGCTCAATTTATTAACTGTAGCTCGCAAAATTAAGGAATTGGGTGTTGATATACACTATCATTCAAAAGTATTTGGGCCCCATAGATTTGAAAGACATGATTAAAAACAAGAACGAAAAAGTGATATATGTATATCTATATATCTGAAGTATATCTACACTTTTGACTCGTCTATGTGACCTCCTTTTTTTAATAACGGCAGCACACAATTACGACGTTCTGACAATTAACTTTCGCTATCTGGCCTTATTCGCGCCCATGCTTCTTGCAGCTTCTTCCCGATCTAGTTCCTCCCACAATAACTCAATGTTAGGTCGCGGTTTGGGGAGACCACTCCATATAGCTTTAATTGATCTGTCCGCTTCCAAGTGTTGCAAATAGTCTTTGCGTTGTTTAGGTGTGTGCTTTGGATCATTATCTTGTTGGAATACAAAATTCGGACCCAAAATCCTTAATCCTGAAGAAATAGCATTGTTCTCTAAATATCTCGATGGTGTTCCTTCTTTAATATACTCCCGATCTTCATATCAATATCACCCACAACCGTTCCACCAAAACCCCAAACAACCCCAGATCATCATTGAACCACCGCCATGTTTAACCGTAGTAACAATACGTTGTGCTTTCGCCCGCTCGCCTGTGGATCTCCGAACGAAAATACGTCTTCTTAAACCGAAAATGTGGAAGTTTGACTCGTCGGTCCACAAGATTTTACTCCACTGTTCAACCGTCCAATGCTGATGTTCACGAGTACAGTTTAAGCGTTTCCTTTTATTCTGTATGCGCAACAACGGTTTCTTCAGCAGTTGTCGCTTCGTGATTTATTCGGGAAACTGCCACTTTGACGGTATACTTTACGGTGATATTGCTTAACCTTAATTGTTTCGCAATTTGGTGGATAGTTTTGCCAGCTTGATGATGCACAATTATAAGAACACAGCGCTTCTACCTTTAAATCTTTTCGTTTCGTCATGTTGAACAGTCTTAACAACAACAGCCGCACAGGATTATTTCACAACGAATGCAGAAGAGTAACTGAATACAATTTCCCAATCTGCCCTAAAATTTGTTCGAGGTAATTAAAACATCATTACTAAACGAAAACTTAACAGAAAAACAATTAGAAAAGCTTCGAGAAACTTTTATTGCACAAATCCTCATATATAATGGCAATAACAAATTTTCGTTTATTACAGGTAATAACGTAATTTACATAATGTTAGTTATACAGCTTAGTTAGTTTCATAAAATATGGCTGCCCAAATACTTTTGAACGGTAGAGTATAACTAAGTTCTGTGCAGAAAAAAAAACGAAAGATAATGGAACCGTTAATATGATATGATTGGCTAAATTTTGTATCTTTCTCCTGATTTTTTTCTACCGACTTGGACCTAATCTCATTATAACGATAACAGCTGATCAAAACAACGTAAATATACAATATTAACGGTTGACAGAAATTTTTAGACGACCTAGTTTTTGTACATTTTCTTTATTTGAGGTGCTGTGAAATACTAGACCAGATGATTTAATGAAGTTGTGTTCATTATTAAGAATCACACAACTAACACATGTTGATACAGTTATTCCGTATCCCATAACTTTGATGGATTTCTTTGTATGCAATTAAACTTGATATTTGAACAATCTTATCCACTCATATCTTACTCGTAAACTACATTTCAACTATTCAAAAATATTCAATGAAATTTAAATATGGCAATCTTTCTTACCAAGTTATAACTATTTAATGTCTCCATAATCGTTTTAAAATATAAATGTATTCGAAATTGTTTATAGGGCCCTCCCAACTATAAAATTAATAACTATTCTCCAATAATTTACCTGTTGCCTTATTCCAAAAAAATATTTTCATATTTTGAAGCGACTATAAACTTTTGATTAATGTATCAAATACAGTCTTTACCGCACTCGTTTTTGATTCCAGCTTTTATAATAAATTAAAATTAATAATGCCTCTAAATCTATCGCGATTAAAAGTTTATTTTAAATTCTATTAATATTAAAATTCTGTAAAACTATCTGAACTAGTAAACACAACTGGAGTTAATTGCTGATTTATAAAGTTTGTAGATATTTATGAGTAAGTGTACATTCATTTATCAAGAAAATGTCCCCAAGTTTGAAGTAGCTTAGTGACGACATATTTGTTAGTGGAGCGTGTCTTGTCTGATTATGTTGTTCATTAGTAGAATGTTTAATCTACACATACAAATTTAGCAGTTTAATTTACCTATATGTAACAGTAACAAAGCCTGCGTAATTTTATTGTAGTGCTTAATGTGAAAGTTGCTTTGCTTTCTTGATGTTTTCCTTTTTATCGTTAGCAAAAGAGATATATTTTATTGTAAAAATAAAAACCTATATCTACAGCTAAGTATTTATAATTAAGCATAAACGTATAATACATACCTAATCTAAACTCGTTCTTTGTTCCACTTATTTATTTGCATAAATAAACATCCAGGTGCTGCTAATTTTAAATAAAATATAATCAGATGGGGCTGTGCTTTAATGTAATGATGTAAGTTTATTCATATTGATGTATGTATATATAATATATAGAGTGATTCCATTTTATCTACTTAACAAATATATTACTTGTTTCTGGTAAATACACTTGTCAAGCCTTCTGTATTTGATAAACTATTCAAAATTAAACTAGCAATAATAGAAACGTTTTATAATAAGATTTACTAATGATATACAACATACACACATACGAATATACCTACGTGCTAATTTTAGTTAATAAGGATGAGTGATAATTATCAGTTTGTACTTAAATATAAATAAATCTGTATACTAATTAATTTCGCAACGGTAATGTACGAATCGTATTATTTATAATTTTATTTAACCAACACTATTTAAAGTGAAAACTTAACATAACAAGTAGAAATTATTGCAAACGAAAATGACATTTTATATATGTATATTCTTTATTATAATGGTCCTCTTTTACTAATTTCCTTATGTTTACTTTTTTAGGCAATACACAATTTATATGGGTCTTTTTTAAAATAAATTTGCTATATTCGTATCATGATCAAGTTACTATTGTATTTAGTGTGACGCCAAATATAGTACGCAATCTTATATATTGTGGCTAACTGTTGTTTTTTAATATAAATTTTATATTAGATATTGTTATTTGAATGAAAATTTTGTTTTATTTTATTTATTGGAAATAATGTAAATTTGTACCCCTGCATGTACTTAGACATTTTGCAAGATTTTATTTTCGTGTATAATACGGAATGATTATTATAACAATTGGATAAATAAAAAGAATTTATGCAAATTAAAAGGAAAACTTATTTTTCATTATTACCTCTAACAACAGTAGGTATAGCAGACGTGGCGTAATTACTGACAGTTTGTTAAGCTATTCCAATAAATTACCATTTTACTCCTTACTCAGTGAAAGCAAATATAAAATATTGATTTAAAATACGTTAGCAGGAGCCGAATAACATCGAGGTGTCCTATCATTCATATCTTACACATGTTCGATCGGATTCAGATCCGGAGAATGAGCCAGCAATGGAAGCATTCGTATGCTGTGCTCTTCCACGAAGGTTTGTATACGCAGCAGACGTGTACGTCCACCATGTCCGATCGCACTCACTACCATAATGCCTTGCTGGTTGTGAATATGGCGAGATTGGTGCACTGCTTGAGTTGATGCTCGCCACGTCTCCGATGAACCAAAATTCCCAATTTGTATCAATATAGTACTGCGTAGTTTTGACTAAGACTTTAACGTTGTCATAATTAATGCGATGGTCCCCATCTTGAAGTAGGTGTTCAGCTAGCTTGAAGCAAGTGTTCAGTATATCCACGTTGGATATCCCGTCGGCGTTCCTTAATTTTCACTGGATACTCCTTCCTGTCTCTTCGATGTAATTTCTTCCGCAATTGCATACAAGTTCGTATATGTAATGGTATTTATACCTGATTTAACTGTCCTCCATAGCTTTTCATCCAGTATCTCACTCATTTCCAAATACAGACCTAGAATAGATGCCATAAAAATTTTACCGACTGAAAAGGCAGAAGAAATCAGACATATTACGAAAAGCCAAACCACACCGCCAAGGAATATCACTAAAACGAACGCAATTGTAGTAATAGACAGAGAAGACTACAACCAGAAGATACTAGACTTCTGACGTCGGGCCAGTACGATAATCTAAACAGGGATCACACCAGCAAGATTGAGACAAATTCGGAAAGCCGTCAAGCAGTCATCTATACCCAAGAAAGAATAAAGACGGCTTCTTCTTTCGGAGAGTCGACCACCACGACTATACCGGTTATCAAATATCCACAAACTTTCTCTCCCACCTGAGAATTGACAAGAGACAAAGATGCAAAGAGAAAAAGGATGAACGTCAACAGGAACCAACAAATAACTGACAGATTAAAGAAAACGTTAGATGAGAATATTACAACACGGTCCAACACTAACAAAAAGATAGAGCAATTACTCCCACCGAATAAAGATCAGCTGCCTAAGCTACATACCAAAGGCATATACGAACTTGTATGCAATTGCGAAAAAGTTACATCGGACAGACAGGAAGAAGTATCCAGTGTAGAATTAAGGAACACCGACAGGATATGCGGATAGATCTACAGTAGCTGAACAGCTATTTCAAGATGGAGTCCATCGCATTAATTATGATAACGTTAAAGTCTTAGCCAAAACTAAGCAGTACCATCAGAGATTGATACGAAAATCACTGGAAATCATGAATAATACAAGTAACTTCGACCGAGAAGATCGGTACAAACTGCGCAGCACCTGTCGAACAAGTTTACGAGGTCGTCGATGTAACAATAGCAAAACGGAGGCAGCTCGTTAAACTGTAACGAATCAGCGAAGCGAAGAAGAACAAGGTTTACGAGAAGTCGTCGATGATCAACGAAACGCCAAGTGTAAACCAATGCACGCGAAAACAGGACTTCAATAACGACCGTGAAAAGCTACGCCCAACTATTGGAAATAACATCTCCACATTACACGCAACTTTTTTTAAATCCGCCTTGTTTGTTTATTTGTCTCAGTCGAATGTCTAAAGTTAAACACCTACAACAAACAGTTCTCTTAATACCACAAAATGTTCTTTAAAATTTTTCAACACCTTTTCATTCTTACATACATCACAAATTTGCAAAAATGTCTCATAATAAGTAAATACTTAAGAACTAAAATAAAACAACAAAGATTATGTAAAACAAAATTTTATTCGAAATACTCTCGTAGTAATACAAGGGTAGCATAAAAATCCAATAGTTCTCGGTGAATGCACGTTTGTCGCAGCACGATTTACATGAGATAATTATATGTATTTAATCACTACGCAGGAAAAAGATATATTTTGACGTTCAAATTTATATCAAACAAAGGATATATCACTATCCGCTAAAATTAATATCTGTACATAATATACATACATGATAATTTCACATACAGACCTAGAATCTGAGGTGAGGTTTCTGTTGAACAATATGTCTGCAATACAGAGAAACATTAAATTAGTAAAATGATATACATTATATGTACTATATACATGGTTATTCAAATATACCGAAACACCAAATACAAATCTTATTAACTTAACCAAAAAAGAACATTTTTGAATTGTTACATAAGTTATCACTGCTTTTCATGGAAAATAAATGATTCTCAAGTTATCTATAATATTGAACATTAGTTGTGATTAATATTTAATCACGCACGTTAAACGTACTTATCTAATTTTTCCCAAAACACCATCAGGGCAGCCCGATCTAAATGTCTTTTCGTCCTTGACAATTCTATGACAGTTACAGCCCATCTTGCCACGTTCGCATCCAATCTCATCTCGTCATATTTCAAGTGGAAAGCACAAACTATAAAGAAAATTAGTCGACAATAAATACACCATAAACAATATAGACCTTTTATAAGCAGAGGAATGACAAACTGACCTTTATCGAATATTTCAACAGGATTTTCCCAGGGGTAACCCTTAAACTGCCAAGCTGGTCCCATAACGAACACCGCAACAACTCGATCCCAATCGCTGGGACTTAGCTTAGCAGGATTATCCACTACTCTGTAAGGCACTGAAATTCCATTCTTCTGACGCTGAAGCAAAACTTCGTTGTCCCTGCGGGCCCCTTCTGATTTTTTCTGTTCCACTGATACGAATTTTAAATCTTGCAATATATCTTTAACGTTGTGCATTGTAATCAACGAGGAAGTACCTGCTGGAATAATTATAATTGGAGTTCTGGAAATTCGTTTTGTGTGTCCTGGAGGTGGTCTAGCAGCATTGGCCGGTAATGGAGTTGTAGGTTGGGGTGTTTGAGCAGGTCTAGCTTTAGCAGAACCTTCCGTTACCGATTTGAGCGTCATACCATGATATGTACCCATGGTATCAATTTTGAAACCCTCGGTTTCTGAAAATGCAAAAACACAGTTTTCATGAATATTTTTCACCATTTTAAACATTTAAAACATCGAAAAATGCCAACATAAAAAACCAAAGAAATGCCTATAATAGGCGCTCATGGTATATTGTTGGAATTCACCCTGCGGGCGAATGCAATGAAAATAGATCAAGCATTAGAAGCGGGTCAAGTGGTTTCAACCTTCCAGGTCTCATCAGCGCTACTCCGAATTCCAACAATATACTATGAGCGCCTATTATAGGCATTTCTTTGGTTTTTCACCATTTTTAATTTGTTGATGTTTTGTTCTCAAAATTATTTTGTGTTAACAGTTTAATTGTCATACCAAAGTGTCATTTTTTATGAAAACTAATGGCCACTAAAAAAAATTAAGCCCAAATAAAAGCCTAAATGGTAAGTTGACGCAATTCCAAATTTTATTATTACGAATAAGATTCAATATCCATTAGCACTGCATAACACAAAACGTACAGGTAAGGATGCATACTTAAATATAGAATGTGACTACTTTAGATGTCAGAAATGTATGTCTAGACTCGGCAAAGAGGGACAATTTCCAATGCAGTGTAGTCAGCAACGTAGAGAGACGTACGGAAACTCGAGCGTCCGTATCAAAGCACACCTGTTCAGTATTACTCCACTGGTCGTTGTAAGTGCTTATCAGTACAAACATACTTAGAAAATGTCGCATTTAAGTAACGTTTCGAAACGGCGTATTTCGAAGAAACTAGAAAATGTAATAGTTTTGAACTTGCTAAATAATAGCTCAGATCTTAACCCGATCGAAAATCGGTGGCAAAAAGTAAAACACGTATGGCAGATACATCAATTATACAGTGAGGTGATCGATGAATGGAGTTCTATTCCGATTGAAAAATCTCAGCAGTTATGTGTTAAGTTAACAGCAGTTAAGTAATGTTAACATTATCTGATATACATTTTTTGTTTACATTCTTACATGTATACGCTTTCAAATATATTAGGCACCGCTTTCTTTTAAATAAAAACATTTACGTTAGTAAAAGAAAAATATTTTCCGATCATTGAAACTGGCAACATATACACAAGAACATAAAACTTAGATTCAAAAAAACAAAAGCATAAGTCGTGTAAAATGAAAAAAAAGTAAAGCACACTCACCTTCTCTTGTTTTATTAAACCTTTCTTGATCATAACGATTATATACAGCAGGTTGAGTAGCAGGTCTTATTGGTGTTTGTCTTGGTGTTGTAATTGGTTGCTGTGGTTGTTGCGGTAATCTCTGTCTACCCTCCTCTCTTGCCTTAATACTGTGTAGCAATGCAAGTATATTCTTTGCAAAATTCTTTCCATTCGACTGCAATATTGTTGTTCTAGTTCTCCACTGCCTCTCTCTACTAATAATATCCTTTGTTATATCGACGTCTAAATCTAAAATTGCCCTTATATCATATTCCTGGCCAATATCATCGTTTCCCTTGATTGTCGTTCTTTTTTTAGCTAAACGCTTAGCTTTAATAGCTGCAATTTTTTCGACAGACATAGCTTCGGATAAAGATCTGAAACGAATTAAATGATAAGGCACATTCATCAAGTGACCTAGTAGGAATGACTAGATACATACACAGATTACAGACCTAACTCTTTAGTTGCAAAACAATAAAATAATTACGTACACATACAATTATTTCATTTATTATTTAATTCAAATTTGTTAATTAAATTAAAAATGCATTTCTTATATGCTACTGTTTAGGGATATGGTGACTGTCCTCCATAGCAAATATCCCTTTCAATATGCCTAATGTTATGATTGACATAGCAAGCCTTCGACTATATTTACTTTTTGTTCCTACCTCCTACCTTAACTCACTCTCCTTTGTAAATGATTTTATTTGATAATCTTTGTTATTTTTAAAGGATGCGACAGTAGCGGCTTCATGAGCTGTCTTGTCCCTACTATCACTACAGCTCTTGCAGTAAAATAAAAATTGTTCATAAGAGGTACCCATAAAAAAATGATAATTCAAAATGGCACTAGCAATAAAATAAAGCTGTTATACATATTTCTTATTTTGAACCCGGCACTATTCTTTTAACTTTTCTTGAGAATCTAATTATGGCCGTGATTTTACCTTTCTTCTTGTGGTTCATGAGTCACTATTAACTATCTAGATTAAAGCTAGACGCAGTTTTTCGTTTATTTGCGTTTATGTCTATTCCAGTATTTCCGTTTTTCCAAAAAATTACGTTTGTGTTTTTCTATAATAATACATACTACTTGTTGTGATGATAACTTATCAGGTACAAAGTTGGACCATCTATAAGATCTTTCCAAACATGGGCCTATATTTTAAAATCAAGTAGAACAGATTAAATTACAAAGAAAATCGCTCAACGGTTTTGATTGCAACTTGTACGAATCAAGAACCTCGATAATTTCAGCAGTTTATTTGTCTGACTTTCTTCTTTACTAAGCAGTGAAAGCTAACTAAGTATCGGACCAGACGGAGTGAAGTGACAACAAGCAATATAAATAGCAAATAAGACTTCGTACTATAGTAGAATACGTTTATTGGAATCTACTATTGTTACGAATACGATGGAAAGCGTTTAACTTATGTATATTAACGGATATCTTGATAATTTACGTAAGAACACAACAACCGGCTCGGCAGTATCATGTCCCCGATACCCCATTATCAAGAAAGTATCTATACCAAGAAGGAACCGATACTAGGATATCGAAATCAAGAAATCTATTACAAAGCGTAGATAGCTGTCGATCGTTTAACTACAAGAAAGTTAAAGGCGATAATGAATTCTAAAAAATCAAAAGCAATAGCAAAACTTAATGTAAGTCTTCTATAGAATACATAAAAAATACTGGGAGTATCAGCACATGGTTCAAAGAATTCGAGGTTCTGGTAATCAACGCGTGTAAGCGAAGACTTCGCTTTAATTAGTCACATAACAGAATATTCTTTCCAGACAGTTGTTGAAGCGAAATCTCTTAACACAATTTCCTAAGTCTAAGTGGACTGCACGGAGAATAAAGAAGCATAAATTAAAATATAAATTGGAACCAAAAGGGAAGACTTAGTCTGATACACGGACGGATCTAAGACGGCTAACGGTACTGGTGCAGGGATATACTCTCACAATGAGGGGTACAGCTACGCATTGGGAGAATGTCTGGCACACATGTCTGATAGCCAAGCGGCACTAAAGGCATTACCGAGATGGAGAGTGTCGTCCAGTCTGGTAACGGAGTGTCTCGACGAATTGGTGGAACTTTCGAACCGGAACAAGGTCTGCTCGACTTGGATACCGGATCATCAAGCGATCGATGGCAACGCAAGGGCTGACGAACTCGCAAAGAGATGGTCAGAGATGGAAATGTACGGCCTAGAACCTTTCTTCGGGGTTACAAGACAAACGGCCCGGAGATACATAGGCAACTCGGTCCTTACGAAACAGCAAGAATACTGGAGTACTATATCCGATAAAACACATGGAAAAACCTTTATAGAGGAATCATGTAGAAAGAGAGCTAGAGAACTGCTACAGCTTAGCAGGAAGCAGCTCTGTATTGTTACTGGCCTAATGGTCAGACATGCTATACAAAATCGAAGTGTTTGACGGTGACACAGTGTAAACTTTGCGAGGTAGAACCCATATATGTACTATGCCACTGCGAGGCACTAGATCACAGAAGGCAAAACCTATTTGGGAGAACAAAGGAGATCCAGAGACATATCTTACCTATTCGGTTAGGGACCTGTGATTAATGGAGGGCCGCGGTGTCTTACCGATGACCATTGGTCGGACGGGTCTGGTTATATATAAGATATAAAATTGTCGACAATAAACAGTTTTTTGAGTGGGATAAATAATAAGGCACGTCTTCACTAATTTCTATGTAAATATCGACGAAAGATTTTGGAGTACTGTTGCTTTTTAGAGTTTTTATCTCTGGTTATAATGGGAAATTACGCATTTACAGACCACCATATTCTAAGTATCAAGAAGCAAGTTCGATCGAGCGGCAGATTCTCCGTTAGCGTGTGAACTTGGATAACTTCTGCAAGATTGGGGATTTACCATTAAATTGTAGAACGATTAAGAGGGATTGTATATAGAAATTTATTGGAAAATGTAATGCTACCTTCGGTCTTGGAAAGATTCCCCTGTTATGAACTTGTTGGATTATTTTTTCAACAGTGAACATTTCGAACAATTTCTTTAATTGTCTATTTTAGCCGTGTTTTTTTATGCAGTAAATTTGAAGAGATGCATAAATTTACTGAGTTTTTACTATAATACTGCAGATTTTTACCTGAAGTGTTGAACTTAGATATAGGGAATGCTATAGCAAAGTTGTAGAATATTTAATTCTGCGTTTTACTGATCAATAATACACCGGGTGTTCCGTTTGAATTAACGAAGATTTTTCATATTTTTCTTTGTCAAATCTGACAAAATTTGCTGCGCACCCTTTATACTGTCGGTCAGTTTCTCACATGGTGTTTTGAAGAACCATTATTGGCTTAGCATTGTTCAAAATATATTTTTTCTGTTAATTAGCGTAGATAACCAAAAAATTTGCGATATTATAAGTGACGAAAATTTACTACAAAAGACATAGTAAGCCAAATACCTCAAAGACCGTCAGCTTTTTCATATGAATACCATACATATCTCTTATCAACCAAGATGTTGGACTTCCGCGTACTAGGCAGGCATTCTATATGTCTTATGAGTGTTTCTAATCCTGTCGCACCTTTGCTTTTTGAAATATACTTCACACAATATATTAAAGCTGTAAATTGTAACTGTTTGCAACCTATCTCAGAAACGTTTTTAAATTTGTATGATCTACATTTGAATTAGAAATCTGTATATGTATCTTCAATATACAGGTATCTCAGCGAGACCGTTTATTAGAAGTTTATGGGGTTCTGGCCAAAATATAAATTTGAAAATTCAGAATTATATATCGTGGAAATGTGATTTTGACGTTAGACTTTGATAACCAATCCTTGAGAACCCTTATTTTCCATGGAACACTGGATAAGTATCGGTGAGTTATGTATCCATTTTTCAAAAAATCTAATTATGTCCTAAACTATCAATTTTAGGTGTAGGATATGTCCGACATAAAAGTTGTAAAATTGGACGCCGAAGATGATTAAGTAATAAAATATGGGCGATGCCATTTCAAAAAATTTGAGTTAGGGTTCTTCAAAATTTCGCAGAGGTAACGTGTAACAGTAACCACACAATGTAGATGGCCGTTCTGGGCGCTAAAATATATCCCAACATGTTGTTTAAGCATGTTATGAATTCTAAATTGATATCCGAAAAATCGAGTGTTCTCTGATTTTTTGAATAAATATCCGCTATAGCAAATTTTTTTAGAAGAAATCGGATAACTACAAAACGCCCCAATCAAATAAAAAAAAAAACTAAAGGTACAGTATCCGCCAGAATAAACAGTACCGAAATAATAAAAAAAATATTTTTTAAACTTTGTAATTTAAATGTTCAAAATGTTCACCATTACAACGCAAACAAGCTTCATATCGATTTTGTAAGTCACTGAACATATTTATAAAAAGTGGTTGATGTAACTGCCTGAAAAATATTTGAATTCTTTCTCGTAGTTCTGCAATATTCTGCGGCGGATTTTCTGAGCGAAATATTTTATCTTTCATCATGCCCCAAATGTATGCATCAGGTGGCGTCAGATCCGGTGAATGAGAAGGATATTCGCAGTCTGTTCTTCGGGAAATGATTCTATTATCAAAATGCCGACGGAGTAAGTTGAGAGTGCGCGCAGCTGTATGGCTCGTTGCACCATCTTGTTGAAACCATTGTGTGCGCATCCGTAAATTTCGTGCACGGTAAAAGTTCTGTAAATCTCTCACAAAAGGTATGATAATGTTCTCTCTGTAACGTTCTTGGTTTACAGTAACTGGATTCTGATTATCGTCTTCAATGAAATATGGACCAATTATCCCATGACCAGAAACCGCGCACCAAATTGTAACTCGGACACTGTGAAGCTTCTCTACAATAACATCAGGACGTTCAAATCCAAGGAATCGAGTTGTTTGTCGATTAATATAGCCGCTAAGATGAACGTGACTCTCGTGTGAAAACCATATGTTTTTCAAGAAATTGGAATCCTCGTAAATTAAGCTCAATATGTGACCACAGTAAATTTTCCTTCCATGTTTGTCCGCAATGTTTAGTCGTTGACCAACTTGAATACGGTATGGATAACCAACAATTGATTTGAACATCCGACGTGTAGATGTTACACTGATGTTGAGTTTACATGCAGTTCTTACAAGGCTTCTTTGCGGTGACTGCACAACTTCACCAAAAACACATCCTGTGTTTTCATTGGTACACACTGTTTGTCGACGACCTGAAGAACCTTTACGTTGACACAATACACTACCAGTGCGGCGAAATTTCTCAACAATCAACAATATCACAGTTTTACTTGGGGCTGCTTTATTAAACTGTTGTTGATATCTTACTACCACCTGTTGTAAGCTTGGACCATCATTGCGACCATTTCCGTATGAGCGAAAATAATGTTCTACCAAAAACACTTTTTCTGCTGTTGTTAAAACCATTTTCAATTCAAATTCAACTCCAGCGTAACATTCATACGTTAACTAATGACAATTAAGTCAATAATATCAAATGCATATTACATAAGCAACTCTATAGCACCTTAGATTTCGGTACTGTTTGTTCTGGCGGATACCGTATTTATAAAGCTTAATAATAGGTAAATCCAAATATGTAAAAATATACAAGGTGTTCCATTAAAATAACAAGGTAGATGGCGACTTCCGGTATAACCGAAAGCGCTAGAAATCTAATATTTTCATTGAAGATAACATAATCGACTATATACAGGGTGTTTAAGAAAGATGCGGCAATATTAAAGAGGGTGATTGCCCAAGTCATTTTATACAAAAAAGTTCCTATAAACATAGGTCCGCAAACGCTTCGTTACCGATCTACAGCGTGTTGAAGTTTAATTTAAAAAAAAACAGTAAAAATTAGATTTTTCCAAAACGACTTGAGATATCATAATGAAATTTTAGGCGTGTTAATAGCTGTGGGAGACACATACTTTGCAATACAACACGATGTTTTAGTCGTACCAGTGGCGCGTGTATTGGCACGTCACAGGCTATTTTTCAAGAAAAAAACTAGGACGCTGCTGATTTAATTAAAATATGTTTTTATTCTTTCTTCAATTGTGAAGAAAAAAGCTCTCTTAACTTTTTATCGTACGACGTACTGTTTTTTAGTAAAAAAAAACATTTTAGTGCATGTCCATTTATTACAGAAAAAAAATTTAAAGAACGAGGGTTTTATTCAAGGGCAAAAACAAATATTTTACCTAACCAACAATTTTACCAACCAAAAATTACAAAACCTGTGCAAAGTGACCATCTTGAGCTCGGATGCAAGAATCCAATCTTCTCCTCATTGACTGGCGAACTCTCTCAAAAACACCAGGATCGGTTTTAGTTGAGTTGCACCCAGCAATGATTCGATTTCTTAAGTCTTCTGCGTTTTCCAATGGAGTAGCGTACACCAAGGACTTCAAATGGCCCCACAGGAAAAAAATCCAAGGGATTTAAGTCCGGACATCGTGCAGGCCATAAGTGAGGTCTACCTCAGCCAATCCAGCGATTTCCGTATGCTTGTGTTAAGAAATCACGAGCTACTTGACTAAAGTGGGCTGGTGCGCCATCGTGCATATACCACATTGCATCTCTAATTGCTAATGGTACGTCCTCCAGAAATCCAGGGAGCGTGTTTTCCAAAAAGTTGCGATACACCTCTACGGTAAGTCTCCCTGGTAAAAATACCGGTCCAATTAGGCAGTCACCCACAATCCCAAGCGAAACGTTCAAAGAAAACTGATGTTGAAAACGATCTTCAACAATTTCATGTGGATTTTCGTCACACCATACATGGTTATTATGGATTTTGCGTATTGCATTTCTTGAAAAATTCGCTTCATCGGTGATGAACAGAATCATCATCAGGAATTGAGGGATTTGAACCATTTTGTGCAAAAGCCATTGACAGAATGCAATGCGAGGAGGAAAATCAGCAGGAAGAAGTGCTTGAACGCGTTGTATATGGAATGGATACAACAAATTTTCCTTCAGAATGTGCCAAATAGTCCCATTACTTACATCCAAAGCGTCAGAAATTTTTCGAGTAGAAGTACCTCGATCTTCCTCAATCATGTCTAGCACATCCTCTTCCAGCTTTACCGTTCTTTCTGTCCTTGGCCTTCCTGCTCCTCCATTTCGTCTTAATGTGCCTGTTTCATAAAGACGCCGATGAATTCTTTCGAAAGTTTTTCTATCAGGAGCAATACGGCCAGGAAATCTTTGAGTATACAACCGTCTAGGTTCTAATGCATTGCCATCAGCAAGTCCATAAATGTAGTGCATGTGGGTCATCTCGGCATTCGTATGGCGATTCATGATAAGGAACTTCAACAAATTCGACACATACAAAATTATTAATCACGAGACTCATTCAATATATCATTCAATATGTCAGTGAATAAAACAGGACTGTTTAATAGTATATTATTTTATACGGAGGAAAAGTGATACTTTTCATGGCGCGCTCGTGTTGTAAGTAACTTTTCCTCCACATAAAATATGCTATTTTTTTTCAAACGTCAAATTTATGCAAAAATATCTATTTAGATAATCAGGTTTGGTAGGATGTTTGGACGTTTAGACCGATGATTTTTACGAGTTGTTTCTATAGTAACTCATCATAAATTATGTGTTTGTACGTTGCTATAATATCCCTCCGGGGCGGAAAAGTGAAAGTAAACCTCCGGCGGAGGAAAAGTGACACTTTGCGGCCGACTACTAAGTCGAAAAATGTCAGTTTTATTGACGTTTGAAGAAAATAGTTATTTACGAACCAAGTGCGTGAAATCACATTTCGCGAACGAGTGACCAGTTTATGGACACGAATTCGCGAAATGTTTCACGCACGAAGTTTGTACAATATTTTTTGTACGAGAACTATTATAATAATAATACATATTGTTAAATACGTTATCGTTTATGACCATATTATTAAGGTTAGGGATTTATGATTTTAAAATGTCACTAAATTAATCAAGTTCCAGTAAGTACCAACTTTACTTTTACGCACTCGTGTTTAAAGTGACTTTTTACGCACGCAAATCGAATCGTGAAATGACAGGTTTTGATAAGCGAGTACAAAAAATATTTTTGTACGCATGATAAATGGATATGCACTAAAATGTTTTTTTTTACTAAAAAACGGTACGTCGTACGATAAAAAGTTAAGAGAGCTTTTTTCTTCACAATTGAAGAAAGAATAAAAACATATTTTAATTAAATCAGCAGCGTCCTAGTTTTTTTCTTGAAAAATAGCCTGTGACGTGCCAATACGCGCGCCACTGGTACGACTGAAACATCGTGTTGTATTGCAAAGTATGTGTCTCCCACAGCTATTAACACGCCTAAAATTTCATTATGATATTTCAAGCCGTTTTAGAAAAATCTAATTTTTAGTTTTTTTTTTAATTAAACTTCAACACGCTGTAGATCGGTAACGAAGCGTTTGCGGACCTATGTCTATAAGAACTTTTTTGTATAAAATGACCTGGGCAATCATCCCCTTTAAATTTGCCGCATCTTTTTTAAACACCCTGTATAATTCTGAATTTTCAAATTTATATTTTGGCCACAACTTCTAATGAACGGTTTCGCTGAGACAACTGTGTATAACTTCTATTGTCCATTCCAAATAAGAATGGAGCAGATGACGCTACAATCGGAGCACATATCACACAAGAACAAGTTTGTGATTTGCAAAAATCGCGGTAAATTAAAAATTTGTTTTTGATTGTCTGATAATTGACTCCACTATGTAAAATAACATCTTTACGAACACTAATAAAACACATTTAATGCTTCTAATTGCACTTTTATGAGCTTCGTCCAATTTGTCATATTTCATTTGACATATCCGTTTCTTTGGTGGTGTGTCCAGTTAACTCTATATCACCTCTATATCTCCGATGGTGCCACACAGTTTTTTTTTTGCTAATCCCAATTTCATTAGCTGTCCGATGAAGCCTTTGCACACTTGGTACATGCCTGCACTTTGCATTTTTTGAGGAACCTGTGAGAGCAGCATCAGCCATAATTACATATTCACGTATTGACGTTTATCAAAACCATAAGATGTATGTATAAATAAGATTTAAGCAAAACTATGCAAATAGTACCTTCAATAAGTGAATATTATGATTCAGAAGCTCTAAAAAACCCCATTTCGTATGAAGAATCAAGATGAAGTGGATAAAGAAAACAATAAAGGCCAATAATCGCAATAGAACACAAACAACGTTCACATAATATAACCTTTTTGATGTTTCTGACATTTATGCAATTTTGACAAATTGTTCTTGTGTAAATGTGCACTAGATTTTAACCAATCACAGACGTGTATTTTAAACCGTATCTTCCATAACGCTCCTTTCTTATTTGGAATGAGGTATAGCTACTTTTAATGTAATATTTATGATACGTAGGTATATATAGTTTCTACATACTTGATGTTATCAACTGTAACAGAAGCTTCTTTTGGAGCATCCAAACGTGCAGCAAGCTGTTCTCTAACCTTTTGTACATGGGTATCCTCAAATCGAGGTTTCTTTGCAATACTCTCTGGGCCATCGTAATCAGCAGATCTTTTAACCTAAGACATATCAAGAATAGATATTTTCAATGTATTTAAGGCAGTACTTACTTGTGTTGGTAATTCTAAAGGTGCACTTTTATCTATTGCAGGACAACTTGCAGTTTCACCATTTAGATATGCTAATAATTCTTTTCTGTCAGGTCTTCTTACAACAGGTATATTCTCAGCCTAAATAAATATGAGTAATTCAGTGATACACCTTCAATACAATCACAAGTACTTACCGCAGCCTGTCTTACATACACGGGATGTGTTAAGGAGATATTTTTTAATATAAACAGTAAACATTCTAATGTGTAATATTCTTTAGGAGTTCCATCTTTGCCAGACCTAGATTAATGATAAAAATTAAATAGAATTGGAAAAATCTAAATATGAAGAGCATATGTATTATACAAGAAACTTACCCCCACATCAAATAGTTTGTTTTTACATTTTTGGGCCAGGAAAACTCTCCGAATATTATTTGACCATCACGTTCGATAATTTCTTTCTTATTTACATTATATTGGCGAAGTAAACTTAACGGATCTGCCATTTTAAACCTACACTAATTTCTACGATTATTTACATTTACTAATATGCCTTCTAATTTGCCAGATGCCAGCAATTACTAACTACCAACATAAAGATAAGTAACTACCACCACTCTTGATAGTAGTAGCAATCTAACTAGAAATAAACTCGAAAAACTTAGAACCAGTACAGCCAATGTAAGTAATAGAAATTATCCGAATCTTGAACTCAAATTATGGGAACGCCATCTAAATGTTGAATAACCCTGAATTCTGATTTGAGTTATCCAAAATATTGATTCCCAAAATTATCCAATGGTATCAAAATTATCTAAATATCGAATAATTATTCGGCCATTGGCGATACTGGTTAGAACCGTTCCCACAGTCGAACCTCAATTAAAAAAAAAAAAAACTGCTTTGAGTATCTCCTCCGAAGCACATAAATAAAGCTACCGCGATATTTACTATACATATTTACTGCAAATTTGAATTCACACCGAAGAGACCAAAGACATCCATAATCCCTGAAATCGAGACAGGCGTAATTATAGAACAAGAAAAATTACTGAGTATCTGTAACTGAACAAATTTTCTATTTTGCGAAGATTTTAAGATCGTACTTTGTGGTGGTACTCTTATCAAAAGTAACCAAATTATCTGCTATTTCAAGGGGAAATTCAATATTTAGTTACCCTCTTAAAATGCCAAAGAAAAATTGCTCAGTGAGCATATTTCCCGTTTGGAACCGGCTCATACATTATGCACATACTCATTATGTGTAGTAAATGTAGCAAACACCTGGCATGTATACAACCTGTGTGATTTTACGTATTTACATGGGATGAGCTAAATATGTATTTGTAGTTATCTGTAGTATTCACTTGGACTACAAGATCAACAATAAAGTTTTATTGTGTTTTTAGAAAAAGGATGCAGTAGGGGATTGCTAATGGTTAATATTAATTAATCAATTTCATTTTTGTTGAAAAAGACAATTTTAACATACACATAATTTAAAAATATCGCTTATTACTAAATTTCAATATAAATTGCCATGAAACTATAGCCAAAATATATGTTATTTGATTTTATAATTATTTTTCTACTCCCACACTTTAATTGTATTATTAGATATGCTGAACCTGTACTTTAATGATGTCCATTACGATAGGTTTTCAATTAATATATGTATTTCCTGACCTTTATGTAACTTGACAATTCTCTGTATCTATTTAAATATAGTAAACATTAAAGAAATACGTATGATATTATGGTGTCGTAGAAAAAATAGTGTATGCAACTCGCATTTAATGGCTATTAAGACACTCATATTCATTACAATACAATAACTCGGCTTCACCTCGTTTTCATATTCGTGTCCTAATAGCTATCAAATGCTCATTGCATAATATACTATTTAGTTGTCAAAATATCACTGACAATGAGTAAGTAACAATAATGATACCAATTGACTTGTCCGACATTTTTTGCAACTGTCAGCTCAAGTAATAAAATTTAAAAGTTGTCCTACTTTTTTTGCAGTTAGGTGTACGTAATACATACAATCCGAGCATTCTCAACTGAAATGTAGTGGTAGCATAAAAATCCCTGGTTCGCATGTACATGTACTATCTGTCATTAGATGTTTTCGGTTGCTTTTATTTTGTTGTTTCGTTATTATATTTATTACCGTCTATATATTGATATTTACTTGTTGTTTTGATCCGGCTTTCAGTTGCATATTTGTAGATTACTAAAGCAGTATACATAACCTTTATAAAATCTGTCAAAACAATTTATGTATAAGATACTTCGCGCTATCATTGTGTTTCCAATTAAAAATTGTACATTATTCTCCTTTCACTGGAGTTTGTTCACTCTGTATATGTTCACTGTTTAGAACCTGTATTTTCCTAACGGTTTCGTAGTAATTTCAAGGTAAATTAACGCTAGGGTTGGGAACGCAAATGATGTAAAAAGTATGGTTATGGTGTTTTGTATCATAACCTCATCATAGACATATATTTCCTAATCAAATAATAAAATTGTATAGAATAAATAAATTGTTAAGCCATGGTTCGCAAATTAAAATATCATGAACAAAAGCTTCTAAAAAAAGTTGATTTCATATCATGGAAAGCGGACAATAATTTGCGTGAAGTAAAAGTTTTGAAAAAATACCATGTTCAAAAGCGTGAAGATTACACAAAGTCAGTGTATTGACCACTGAGGGACGAATTTCAACTAATTGTGTCTCTGTGTTTTAGGTATAATAAATTATGTAGAAGTATTAGGGAATTAGCTAGAAAGATTAAAGAAATTGATCCCAAACATCCATTTCGAACAGAATGCAGTGCTCAGTTGCTGGAAAAACTGTAAGCATGTACATCATCTTAAATATCCGGATTTGCTAATTATATTTCTGTTTCTTTGTAGCTACTTAATGGGATTGATACCTACAAGATGGGATTTGAGTCTTGCCGAGAAAGTAACAGCGTCTGGGTTTTGTAGGAGACGTTTACCAGTTGTAATGGTCAGAAGTATGTGCCTATTATTTGACTGATGTTGTGATAATGCGTTTCGATATATATTTAAATTTTTATTACAGATAAGATGTCGGAAACAATAAAAAGCGCAACTAAGCTTATTGAACAAGGTCATGTACGAATAGGTCCAGAATTAGTAAAAGATCCTGCTTTGTTAGTAACAAGGAATTTAGAAGATTTTGTGACATGGGTAGATAATTCAAAGATAAAGAAACATGTTTTAGAATACAATGGTTTACGAGATGATTTCCTATTTGACCAATAATTATTTTTTACTAGAAAATATGAATAGGCTGTTGTTTCTTATATATTTATATTGTAAATAAATCTTTGCGTAATTCTTAAAGACAGTGTTCATTTTTATATGTAAGAATTATGATATTTGTAGTATAATAATTAAGGAATGTAAGACCTAAATCTGTCAATTTGCAACTCCAACCTTTACAGTTAATCAAATTATGCTTAGCACTTCATATATAAGGGGACATAACACTAGAAGTTCGTTTATTACACTGAGGAACAAAAAGAAAAATGCGATTCTAATAGTTTTTCCCCATCATCCAAGATTTGTGAGAGATGGGCTTCTATAATTTTTAACTACAAAATATTCAAACATTCTGACTCATCTAGAAAGTAAGAAATTGGGATTTTCTGCTATATTTGCAGAGCATCTCTCTTGATGGTCTAACAATAATTGGCGAGCATTCTATTTCCCTTATTGGTCAAAAAATTAACTTTTTTGAATGTTGGTCAAGCTGTTTTCTCCAATAAATTCAATAGTTCCTTATATTTCGCCACGCATTAGTGATTGTGTTTATGTATACCTCCAAAGGTTCCTTCTTAAGTTTTTGTATCGTTACTTTTACGAAACTTGTATAGAGCTTTGATTAGAAGTTTTTGGGGATGTAGTAATAGGCGAAATGTAAAATTTTATAAGATTACACTATCGATAATGCTGATTTTAAATATAATATTTTCATGAATGATCTACTTCCGGTACACCGGAAGTACATACCAACTCGCTTATTTTAAATACAACATCGTATTTTTATTTTATTTTTCAATTCTCTATCAAATTTTGAGTAAATTTCATGTACCATGTCCTATACTAAAAATTAATAGTTTTTGAGATATTTCAATTTTTTTTTAATTTTTCTAGAAAAACAGTCCCAAACAGATCAGGGTATTGCTGCAAAGAAACACGCTACTGACTTAAAATTTGACATGATGAATTGCAAGACATCACTAAAGTGTGCAATATTATTTGTTTACTATCAATAAGTTAAAAAATCAAAAGGCGTTATCCGGTACTCAATTTTATTAGTTCCTACATTGTAACTCCTTACTTGCTAATACTATACTAACTTAGTACTACCTAACTTTCGTTCATTACCCAAGAATATGTCGTAAATTGATATTTAGCAAAATCATCAACTGGCGCAATGAACTGAAGGTTCATCGACACATTTCCTTGCGTAATTATTGTCTATCATCAATTTTACAAAGCTACATTAAACTGCATTACATAGCACGAATAATTTCGCAAGTATAATTCCATCGCACCTTTCCCGTAATGAAAGAAAATTTAATTATTATTATATTTAAATTTTATGCTAGAAGAAATTGCTCTTAAGGTAAAGAAATAAAATAAAACGTAAATTTAACATCATTCCTAATTATGGTTTACCCTAACTTAATTCTAATCCTTTCGTACGATATCGTAGATTGCTTAACACTAAAAGAACATATTACATATTCCAGACATCTTAATCTAAATATCTTTTCACTCTGTTCTTGTGCACCTTTACTAGTTTATTGTTTATTTTTAACGTCACATTAGGCGTTTCTTCCCTTATCACTTTATAAGGTCCCTTATACAATGGTTGTAGCTTATTACCGGTTTCGTCTCTTAATAAAACCTTATCATTAAATTTATACCTAATAATATGACTATTTCTATCAAATATTTCTTTTCGTTTATTTTTAGATTCAGTCAAGTTATTCTTTGCGTCATGCCATGCAGATTGCAATCGAAATTTAAGCTCATTGGCATAATTTTCAAAGTTATATATCGGATCTGTGTTACGTATAATTTGTGTTGGTAAGTTACAGCTTTGTCCAAAAACTAACTCATACGGGGTATATTTTGTAGCAGTATGTACTGTATTATTAAAACTAAAGCACCAGTATGGGATCCATGTACTCCAAGTATATGGAAATTTAGAGGTCTGAATACGTAAATACGAACCTAAATGCTTATGTGTATTTTCTAAGGAACCCAACGTTTGATGATGATAAGCTGTGGAGGTTAGCTGTGTGATACCTAAGAGTTTTGCTATTTCTTTAAAGACCTTTGCTAAAAATTCTGTACCTTGGTCAGTAACAATTTCCTTGGGTATACCAAATGTTAATATAAAATTATTTACAAATGACATGGCTACAGTTCTGGCTTCCTTGTCCTTAAGCGGATATGCCTCTACAAATTTGCTAAGCTCACACTGAAGAGTTAAAATGTATCTATTGTCTTCGTTATCTTGATTTAGCGGTCCAACCAAATCTAAATAAACTTTCTGAAATGCGGAAGAACTAGTGGTTGTAATTGACAGTGGTTCCTTTGGATATGTAGAGTGTTTATGACGTTGACAAGCGTCACACCTTGCTATGAATTTACAAATATCATCCTTAAGATGCTCCCAAAAATAATATCGTTTTATATTGGCATACATACGATTAATTCCAGCGTGGCCTCCTGTAGCAAGTAAGTGGAAATCATTTAAAATTAATTGGCGAGTTTCTTTACAGTCAATTCTTTTCGCTTTATTAATAACAGCAATTTTTATGCCTAATTGTCTGAGTGTACTAAACTCTTTTGACAAACGGGTAATTAAACTTTCATTTTCTTTACACTTAAAGATACATAATCCCGGAATTCCGTATTCGTAACATACATCACGTAAGCATCTCAACTCTGCGTCTAGGGCATGTGCTGATCGATGTCTTACATTAATAAAAATTATACGAGATCTCTTATCATACCATATATTACCCATATTTATTATATTACTGTTAAAACTTTTTAGAATTTTATTTCCCTCTAATTGCCTGAGTTCTACAGAACCTAGAGGTCGTTTTAGTAACTCAACAATTCCGGGGTGATCAATTCCATCCTTGTTTGTGTTACCAAAAACTTCCCTAGATTCGGTATTTTGATTTAATTGTGGCTTCGCGCTAGACCTTGTCGTTACAAAAATATTATTTGACATATCTTTGAGTTCTTGAGAATCTAAAATAATTCTAGATAACGCATCAGCTGCTGCGTTCTCCTTCCCCTTAATATAATGAATTGTAAAATCATATTCTTCGAGTACCAACCTAAATTTTGTTAACCTAGAGGAGGGATTATTCATACCAAAAAGATAAATTAGGGGTCTGTGATCCGTAAAGATTTCGAATTTACGTCCATATAAATAAGGCCTAAAGTGTTTCACAGCCCATACAATTGCTAGTAGCTCCTTATCAATTGTAGGGTATCTAATTTCGCTTTTATTTAATGCCCTACTAGCATACGCAATTGGTTTGCTATCAGCATTCGACAGAATTGCACCAATTGCATAGGCAGACGCATCCGTTGTGAGGATGAACTTATTATCCATCGCAAAATCTGGATATTGCAAGACAGGTGGATTAATTATTGCGTGTTTAAGTTCTTCAAACGCTTTTTGACAATGTTCGTCCCAAATAAAGTCGACTGTTCTGCGCGATAATTTATTTAAGGGCACTGCAATTGCAGCAAAATTTGGAATAAATTTTCTGTAATAATTTACGAAGGCAACAAATCTTTTACATTCATCTGCATTTTTAGGAATCGGATAATTTTGAATAGTACTAATTTTGCTTCGATCGGGGGTAATTCCCTTTGCTGAAATGACATGTCCTAAATATAATATTTCTTTTTTTAAGAATTCACATTTAACGGGATTCAACTTTAAATTAACCTGTCTAAGTCTATTTAACACTTTAATTAAATTTTGATTGTGATTTTGTAAGCTGTTTCCAAATACAATTAAATCATCGAGATACACAAAGCATGATTCAAAATTTAACCCTGACATTGCGATAGTCATAACTCTTGAAAACGAACTTGGACTAGTTTTTAGTCCCATTGGCAATCGAGTCATTTGAAACTGCCCTTTATTTGTAGTAAATGCTGTATACTTTCTGCTTTGATGATCTAGTTCTACCTGGTAATATCCTTGAGAAAGATCCAAATGCGTGAAATAAAACGCGCCCGCTAATGAATCTAAAATTTCTGTAATATTTGGTAGTGGAAACCGATCGTCTTCTATATTTTTATTTAAAAGTCTATAATCGATAACAATTCTCCACTGCTTATTACCATGGCAGTCAGCTTTTTTGGAACAATTAATAGCGGTGAAGACCAATTTGATCTAGTCTCTTCAATAATTCCGTCTGTTAACATTTTTTCTACGTGCTCGTCTATTTGCCTTTTTTGAGTGTATGGTAATCTATATGGTTTTACATAAACTGGCCGTGCGTTATTCTTTAAAGTAATAGATTCCTTAATTATATTAGTTACCGTAACTGGATCGTTTTCCAAAAGAAATATGTCTGCGTATTTGGCGCAAATTTTTTGAATAGAATCTTTTTCCTCTTTGTTTAACGTTTTAGTATTTATTAAGTCTAATACCTTGTTTACTCTATCTACGGAAAGTTGAATATTATCTAATTTGTATGAATCAAAATCATTTAATTTGGCTGTAACGGGTTTAAAATTTCTGATCTTTATTTCTCTATCGTTAGTGTTAAGAAATCGTACCGGAATCACGTGAGATATTGGTCGTACTATTATACTTGCAGTAAAAACGCCCTCCGAAATTTCATTAGGCATAACTATACAATCGTTTTGATCATCCACCCAAAAATACTTAATAACTTCACATCTTGGAGGAATTATAGTATAGCAATTATGTTTCGACTCTAGAGGTAATATAATTTTATTATGATAATTCCAAAACGAAAATAAAAATTTTTCAAAATCTATTGTGGCATTGCGGTTTTGTAAAAAATCTGTTCCAATAATACCGTGCATGCTATATCCGATATCGTTCATAATATGAAATTCATGATTAATAATATTGTTTTCCGACCTAAGAGATATATTAACACTACCTTGCGACTCAGTAGAGCCAGCAATTCCATTTATAGTTAATTTCTTATTTTGATCGATCAGTTCGTTACCAGTTAACGAATTTGCAAAAATTATGCTAATTGTTGCACCCGTATCTAAAAGAAATAGTAACTGATTTGAATGATATGTGAAACGTACGTAATTCATACCGTTCATATTCAAAACTGTAAAATTTTCGTGTTTAGTCTCGAAAAAAACGATTTTCTTCTTCCGTTTTAGGTTTGTCAGCTTCAGCGTAAAACGCGTGGCCCCGGCCTATACCGCGTCTGGCCCGGTTACCCGTGTTAGCTGGCCGATAGAATTGCCTGCGTCTTCCATTTTCATTGTGGTTCATATTATAATTTGCATTGTTGTTGTGCGTGTGAGAGTAATTCGTATTTTGTCGCGAAAAATTTTTATTTCGAAATGAGAATCTTCTATTCGAATTACGTTGTCCTCGATTACTCCTATAATTTGTATATCCGCGGTTATTATATGAAAAAATGTTTGAAGAAGAAGGTTTATTTTTTTCTTCGTCTACTGCCGTATTAATTGCCTCTTTCAATGTCGTACAATTTCTAGCTTTAAGTATAGTTCGTAATTCATGATTTCTTATGCCGTTACAAAATGAATTAATGGCAATCTTTTCATTTACTGATCGCAATGATTTTACCAAGTTTTCATCGTTTTCGGCTTGCGCTAAGGTTAAATCACTAAATAATTGTTCAATTTCAGAGCCAAATTCGCCGATAGATTTACTTAATTGTTTTGCATTATGTAATTGGTTTGATATTGTGGTTGCAGATTTTTTGTTATAAAATTTTTCTGAATGTCGCTTACAAGAGAGTCTACTGTGTCATATGTTTTATTTAAACGTATTTTAGCGTTTTCAGATAGCCGCGTTTTTAGAACGTAGTTTATCAAATGCTTTTTATCTTCAGGCTTCAAAAACGTTTCGTATAAATTGATTGAATCTACCAATTGCTTGGTTGTATCCTCATTCCCATCCATAGATGGTAACAATGAACTTGCTGTTTTTAAATTAAATGATTCCATACTTATTTCTATGTCTAACCTACCTTCCAAAATAATACGTGTTTCTGTAATAGTACTTCTTATTCCCGTACTATAAATTTTAATATTACAAGCTATTTCGATATTTTCTGCATGTTTACTTAACTCTAATTCTAATTGTTCTAGTTGAACCATATATTGTTCTAAATCTAATAACTTTTTATTTGTTAAATCAACATTTTTGCGTCTTTCTTGATTGTCTTTTGTAATATTAGATTTAAATACCTTCACATCACTGTACAGTTTCTTGATGTCTTCCAGTGCTGTTCCCATCTCATGGACTGCATTTTCAATACCTCATTGGCTATTTTGCGCTCTGCACACCAATTGCAATGAGTTCGTGGCTCTTGGAAACTTCTCTTCTGATGCTCTTTTGTATCGACTTTCTGCAACGCCGCCAAATGAAGTACCCAACCATTGCCGTGACGACGAGGATTACTAACAGGATACAAACTTCCCACAGAGTAAATACCGTCTCTGACGATGTCGCTATTGCACCGCCACTGTTTCCAGCTTGGGAAATAATAAGCTCCTTTTCCTCTTTGGAAGTACTGCCACCCATGATATAATCGGACACTTTTTTAACACTATTTTACATCTTCGAAGTAGGCAGGATCGCCATGCAATATTATTTGTTTACTATCAATAAGTTAAAAAATCAAAAGGCGTTATCCGGTACTCAATTTTATTAGTTCCTACATTGTAACTCCTTACTTGCTAATACTATACTAACTTAGTACTACCTAACTTTCGTTCATTACCCGAGAATATGTCGTAAATTGATATTTAGCAAAATCATCAACTGGCGCAATGAACTGAAGGTTCATCGACACATTTCCTTGCGTAATTATTGTCTATCATCAATTTTACAAAGCTACATTAAACTGCATTACATAGCACGAATAATTTCGCAAGTATAATTCCATCGCAAGTGCCTCGTCCTTTGAAATGTATTTTTTTATACATGGCGTTTCCACATACCACTCAACTGCAACAATTTCAAACAATTATAACTCGTTTATTTCAAATACAACACCCTGCATATTATATCAGATTTAAATTCCTATCTGCATTCTTATTTAATTGATACTAGCATTCCCTATATACATAAATTTAACCGGTTTTGATGATGATATTTTATCATTTTACTTAACAATAACGAAACTTAATATTTCAACATTCATAAAGCGTAGGCCGTGGCTGTCAAAAATGTGACAACTAAATAGTAAATTGTCTATGTATGCATTAGATATGTTTTCACATTTCAAAAACTATTAATTTTTAGTTTGGGACATGGTACATGAAATTTACTTAAAATTTGATACAGAATTGAAAAATAAAATAAAAAATACTATGTTCTATTTAAAATAAGCGAGTTGGTATGTACTTCCGGTGTACCGGAAGTAGATCATTCATGAAAATATCATATTTAAAATCAGCATTATCGATAGTGTAACATTATAAAATTTTACATTTCGCCTATAACTACATCCCCAAAAACTTCTAATCAAAACTCTTCGCGCCACACCCTTTGCACTTAAGTATATAAAACCAGGAGTATTGTCCATGTCTGATGAAACTTAGATATATAACGGAGATACCTACATAGATGCCCATTTTTAGAATTATATACTGCGACATGTATCACATTTTTTGTCCAGGAATGAATGATTGACGTTTAGGTCAATCTTTTCTAATGTAAGTGGTTTTTCTCTGTCACAATTATTTCATTCCTAGAAGAAACAACAGTAGGTAGTTTGTAGATGTCTATATGCACAACAGTAGCAAGCATGTGGTTCGATTATATGTACAATGATAAGGAAGGCGTACACTGTCCGAGTCTCTGTTATGAGAGCATCCGGGTTTTGACCACGTCATAGTAAGTAAATATCTATGTACAATACAAAAGTAAAAAATAAAAATACAAAACGAATATATACACTTTACGCAAACTCGATGTTTATCTCCACTAATGTAAGTGGCAGGAGCAAAACTAGGTAGGGGGCGCCATAATGTCACGGTAACTCGACGTGTAAACCACGCTAGAGACGAAAACCTTTCGACAGGGGCAAACATCGGGCGAGGGGCGCCAAAAGATCATGGTAACTCGATGTATCAACTACGCTAGAGGGTCAGAAGGTTTTTGCCTTATTCTGTGTCCTAGACCTACACATAGAATATTCATTTGGACTCTTTTTTTGTCAAGGATTATTAACCTCAGATTTTTACATTTCCTGTACATTGAGTTTATGGAATATTTGTAGGAATTATCATTCAATATTAAATCAACTCGTTCGTATGAGCTAGATGGGCCTCCTGTTTCTAATGCTCACATAATAAGTAATTTTTTTCAAGCCGTATTTGGCAACCGATATATTGTCAATCAAGGTCCTGTTAATTGGCTACCTAGATCTCGGGATCTTACAGTATTAGATTTTTTTGTATGGAGATTTATAAAAGCTAAGAGGCTGGGGGGGGAGAGGCTGGCAAAATTTCATTTTTATTAATTATTTCATAAACTATTTATATGAGAAGGTTCAAATTTTGGAACAATGTTCAGAACAACTAGAACAACCTGGAACAACTGTCAAAATTTCGAATTTTGAAAAAGGGGGGCTGACCAGAAAATCGGTTTTTTCGATTTTTCTGGACAATTTTTTAATATTTTTCTCCAAAATTTTGAAACAATTTAGAACAAACCTAGAACAATCTGGAACAACTTTCAAATTTGCGAAATTCGAAAGGAGGGGGGAGGGGGTTAACTTCACGCAGGCCGGAATCATGTCGGAATAGAAACTTGTAATAAATATGCTTGCAAACTCATTATGTGTATGCGCCTGTGCGCCGAACGTTCTACGCATTACCGACTTTAATAAGGAAACGGGTTTGCTTAAACTTTAAGCTTATATTATGCTTTACTGCGTAAGCGATTGCAATATGCTAGAATTTGAAGCGTAGAGCAAACTTGATTTGCAACCACGTTAAGTTGGATAAACAAGTGAAAATCGAATCAAAATGCAGCTTGCTGTAAGCTTACGTACTATCTGGGAATTTATAGTGCAGTTAGGTTTTGATTCTTAGATTCTTGTCTTTATATCCGTACATTTTCTTCATCTCTACGGTTTCTGCCATTTTTCTTCTTGTTCTGTTCTCTTCTGTTTCGTGGTCGTTTGGGATTCTGCTCTTATTTTTTCCGCACTTTCGCCTCTAAACAACGAAACTTATTGAACCAGTATTATTTTAATAAATTCCACATATTTTCCCATTTAATACTGTCATAAGACCTGTTCGTTTGAATTGCTAACTTTGATAAGTTTTTCCAAAAATAGCAAGTAGAGCGAAACAGCAATCGATTAGTTCGAGCGGATAAAGTGAGCAAATAAATTGAGAACAGTGATATTGAGCACTTTCAGCAACACAAACTAACAAGCCTTTAGGCTGATTCTGAATCTATAAACCACATACATATTTATTTATTTTCCAGCGGAATAGGTTCTTGTCGTACTGATCTGTTTTGTAATAGAAATCGGATTAATCTACAGGCGAATTCGAGTTTTGTAGCAGGTGTGCTTGCCGTTTTACTGGGTAGTTTATGAAGATTTTGGTAACCTTGTGTACTAGAAGAGCCCTCCAGTTTGATAATGAGTTTTACCGCGAGTTTTTGTAAAACCTCAAAATACTTCACAAGCAGTCTCTAGCATTGGAAGTTCTTCTGCTGATAAGATTCCTATATCGTTTGTATTAGATTTTAATAGTGGTGATACTTCTTTCACTCATCCCGTGTCTGTTTTGCAAATCTTCTTGTAAACCTGGATCCATACTGCCAACCAGCTTCAATCGTTGCTTCATAGACACCACTACTGGACTATGCCGGGATGAACTAAACAACCTGGGCAAGGAAAACAAAGTTGCATTATGCTGGGTACCAGGACACACTAGAATCAGTGGCAATGAGAAAGCTAATCTATTAGCAAAGGAGGCCGCCACAACTCCGTTTGTGGGACCGGAACCATTCTGTGGAATAGGGATGAGCACTTATAAGAAAGAACTTACAGACAGGGAAGAGGACGTCAGAGCTTTCCTCTTCCTTCCTGGTCTGAGACATTCCAAGGTATTCTTTGGAAATTTCAACAAGCAGAAAGCAAAAACCATGCTAGAACTAAATAGGAATAGATTAAGCATTTTCACAGGTTTCCTTACAGGACATTGTCACCTTGGGGAACACATGAAGGGGTAGGTCTGAAACAGAATAGAATAGAATAGTGACTGCGGGTTTTGCGGAGCGGAATATGAAAGTCCGAAACACTTGACATCTAACTGCACAGCAATTGAAGAAATTCGTGCCAACCATCTTGGCAAAGGCGTTATAGACGAGGAAGAAATACCCTCTCTGAAACCATCAATTTACCTACTGTTTATTAAAGCTCTGAGGCTGGATGGGGAGCTGTAACTGCGGGTAAAACCTAGCAGCTTACACCTCAGTAAGGGGCACAATAGACCGACGGTCGCGGTGGAATATCACCCTTATATCTAAATCTAAACCTGGATCCATACTGCTAACCAGCTTCAATCGTTGCTTCATAGACACCGCTACTGGACTAACGACTTTGAAAGGTTTGGCAACGCGGAAGGTGTTATCATCATGCTTAACATAAGATGATGCGAGACAAGTTAGATAATTGAAGTGTACTTTTTATGTTTCTTTTGTATCTGTATTACTAACACTGTGATATTTTTTGTAGTGCTTGCAGCTGTAGAGATTTCGTAACCTGTATTGATTGTTACGACTACTGTTACTACTCTCTGCTATGTAATTCTGGTGTGTGTACAGTGTTTTTACATACACCACCTAAGGGTAAGTTGTGTAGTGCTGTTAGTAAGTATCCCAATAACAAATTGTGATTCTAAAGATAAACCGTAAATCTTGAAAATCAAATTAAGCAGGTCTTCGAATGAACACGAACTGTTATATAATTATCATTTCATAATCGTGTTACCGGTTTACTGGCCGGTAATATAAAACTGTATTTTTTCTTTTGCGGTCCCATTACTACTTAGGTACCTATATTACAGATGGTATGGTATGGTAATTTCATAGAAAAAAGGAACGAGTGCTTCTGTCGTATTTTGTTATCTTTTTTATGTAGTGACAAGTAATTATATAAGTACATACAACCATATGCAATAGATCGTTATATGAGACTTATGCAACAATACATGAGCAATGTTGATGGGTGTGTGAATCTAGTATTAACAAAAGGTATCAAAAAGTGTTGAATGACTGTTCGTCGTTGCAAATTATCTATTTAGAAAGGTGAATATACTCTTTAATCTATCCACTGAATTTTCTTCTCATAAACTGCCTACTTTTACTCACTCAAACAGAACATCCGTTTTATACTTTCATTGCGTGCATTATTTAGTAACGCGTTCAATTAAGTTGAGCATAAGAAGAAAGGAGATACAGATTTACGTAATATTATATAATGTTTATTATTAAGTAATTGATACAGATAAGTGTTCATAATAATGCAAAAGGTAATATGAAATAGGTATCACATTTTTGGCATATTTATTCAGCCGTCATGCAAGTTTACATTAAAAAAGAAATGGAGAAAGCACAATCACTTCTAGATACCCAGGATAGACTCACCTATACGGATGTCTATATAAGTATTCTAATTTCTTTGAAATATTGTTCACAGTTGCATCTTCTTTAGCCCGTGCAACATGAATTATCTGGTATGTACAATTGTTACTTTGTGTATACTAATATATATCTTTACCATAATTAGTGCTATTCAAAAAAATCATTTTATTCTTGGTGGCAATTCTTATGTATATACGATTAATCTCTAGATATCTATACTTTTAATTCTTATTATAGGTTTGTACAGTTTTCGTTATTGGTTCGCTAAGTGCGGCACATACGATTAGGTACAAACGCGAAATTCTTCAAGAACCAGCTCACGAAAATCAAATCCAACAACAGGATGTTATACAATCGTCACAGATTGCGAATTCAAATTACGATACCGATGGGCAAGCTGAATATAATGAAGGTGCACGGTTAGATGAGAGTCAAGTACCAGTTGATGGTGAAAAAATTTCACATATAACAATTACCAAGGAAATTCCGATCCATCAGCCAGTCCCCGTTCCAGTTGCAGTTGAAAAAACAGTAGGTATTCTATATATTATAGTGCAAGTCATAACCACCAGCTGTGGCTTTCCATTTATTTACGTAACATATACATACATACATATAATATCTTGCCTTTTAAATCACAATACATGGCTGATTACAATTAAAAAATTACATTCAATATAATACTAAGTAGGCACACGATAAATATTTTTATTTTCTTGAAACAAATTTATGATTTGTTAGTTGAATTTGAATTTGTTGTTTGAGTTGTTGTAGTGAATTGATATTTTCAAGTGAAAATTCTTTACCCGTATAATATGGTTTTTAAATAAGAGATGGTTTATTTTGTTTACCAGTTGCGTATAATTGCAGTAGTATCAAAGCTTTTATCTGGTTAGTGTAGAACTTTCTTCATTGTATGTTTCAGTTTCTTCCACTGCCAAGAAGTAGAACAGTCTGTTAAAATAGTTAATTTTCGATTCAAACTGTATCAGAGTGACAATAAGTTTCATCGCGTGTAAGCTTTGAGTGCATATAATACTTAATTTTAAACTTTAGTCCTCTAATCGTAACTAAAGTTATTATAAATATATTCGTCGTCTAGAATTTTGCGATAAAGATCTAATAATATACAATCGTGGGCAGCCAAAATGACAAAACCCAATTACAGTCTATGGCTGCGTTACGTATACACAAATGCTTAACTTAGTGATACATTTTAACTTGGACCTATCATTGTGGCTGTCCACATATAATTTAATAAAAGATGGTTCGCTGGACGTACGACAAAATTTATATACAGGCTGTTTGCTGAGGTAACCAATACTTTTACACAATCTCTTCTAGAAGTAATTCTGAACAAAAAAGCTCCATATACACTTTAAATCATTTCCTGTTCGTTCTTGAGGCAACCACAAAAGAAAAAATGTGCAGCAGTAATGTATTTAATCATGAAATAAGATGATCTACACGCTACTACTCTTTGGGTCGTACTTTGTTGTCAGAGACCTGCGAATTCATTTCATAGAATATCTACCGCTGCATGAAAATGTTGGTTTAGAAAGGTGATAACTTGTCTACCAAAATGTCATGGACCACCGTCATGTTAATGAAATAAGTCGCGTTAGGTTTCCAGTGGAACATTTTCCATTAATTTGCCGTAAAACGGGGTCCAACAATGTAGTTTTTTAACAACCTACACCATACGGATGTATTTTTATGCTCCCATGTGCGAGAATTCCAAATGCTGTTTATACCACCTCAGGTAAATTGACGCTTGTCTATAAAAGAGATACGCGAAATAAGTTCTAGATTGTTCTGTAACCATTGACAATTAGGTAGTCTTCTATTGCAGTATTTCACCTTGGTGTATGGTCTAAGGTTGCTGATTACTGATTAGTTTGGCAGTAACTTCTTAGTAGCAATTGGCATTTTAATTTGACACTAATTTCTTGGCGTCAAATGTAATTTTACCTTACCTATTTTCGCTATACATTAATTTAAATTAATTAATACACATTTATTCTTATCGATAACTTAAGAAAGCGATTAACTTAAAATATATAAGTATATGAACGAAGTTTTTGTCCAAAATTACTTCTAAAGCAGTTAGTCAGTTAGCTCAGGGAACACACTGTATATAAGAGACTGGCTCAGCATCGTCCAAATTAGTAAGGATAGACATTTTAAATTTGGAGACGGCGTTTACTACACTTTACAGTACCACAATTTGAACGCATTATCCTGAACTCATCCGTGAACAATACGTTTCTCCAGTCGTCCATTGTCCAATTAATGTGTTCTCGGGCGAAAGCAGGTCTACGTCTTTTGTGAGCTGCAGTCAGCAAAGGTCCTGTAGCTGGACTACAAGCTGTTAAACCACTTATCTTTAACCTCCGTTGAACAGTGGAAACGCTGATTGCTGTTCCGGGAGCTTGCCGAAGGCTGCTTTGGAGCAATTATCTTGTGGTCAATGTTTCAATACAGAAATCATGAGAAAGCGTTCTTCTCTACCTTTTTTTTTCAGCACCCGTGCAGGGCTGTCGGCGGTAAGAGACAGTTGTAAGAAACCGTTGACGTGTTCTTTGCACAGTCGAGCGATTAATATTTATTCAACAGCACATTATGTACACTTTTTAGTGTTAGCAGGCTTCCAACAATGTCCAATCTCTTTCTAACCATGAAATAATTTGATTTTCAGTTAACAATCTGAGTTTTTTACCATCTTTGTCGGCTCGAATAAACCCAGTGAAGCGCAGTTTTATACCGTATTCCTACTGCTATAGTCAAGGCAGTCCAATCTTCTCTTTTATTAGCACATATAATAGTTCTATCTCTATCTTGTTGTATGTGATGCATGTAAATTGTTCTTTTAACATTTTCGCTTCCATTAATACTCTCTGAAGATAGGACAAGCGACTTCTTCATTCATTATAGTAGTGCAAAGTGTAGCACTTTGTGTGAAGCAAATGCATACATGGTAATAACCTTATTACAGTATTCCTTGTTTTGCTCGGATAAACACCACAATTGTCTTTAAAATTTATTATTAGCACCAAACTTTAGGTAACTATGATAACTGGTAGACTACGTATATAAAGAAGTTCTGACGTTTATAATTTTAAAAGCCTACGTGAAACTGATACGTTCTGAAATTAAATTTACTAATCTGATTTACAATTGACTCTTTCTAAAACTAAACTATCTAATCTGAATTAGGTACATGTGGCGGATTCCGAATTCAACTTTACGATTTCTGAATTACAGCTGGAAATGGCGGTTGGCAAACTCTGTATGGGAAATAATGCTTTTATGTTCAAATTTACTGGAAACGTTTTTTTGAAATTTAACTCTAAACGGGCTGCAAGGGGATGGCAAAGTTTCTATGGAAAATAATATTTTTTATGGTATACACTGTTTATATAGTTTGTTGATTCATACAACATATATGTAGATTCAATTAAAATCTCATAGTACACAAATTTAACTCGGTCCACTTAATTCACAATCTACTGCCTTGCATTATCACTTTAAACTATTTGTCAATGTTAAACTTTGGTTGATTTTCTATTTTTCCATCTTCCCCGTTTCTTGTATAACGTGAAGTTGGCCGATTAAGTATCCCGATGTGAAACTGTGTTTTATCCTAGTCTCAAGGCGACCACCAAGGAGTCTTTGTCCATCTAAAGGTTTAATAATGATTTAATCGCTGTGACTAAACTGGTTCATATTGTATCTGTGCTGTCTAAGCAAATAATTCGCTGTATTTTTTGCGGTTAGGGTTGTCTTTGTTTTTTTTTGCTTTTGGTCACCACACTAATGACACGTCCGTGATTATATATGACTAATCATTATAGGGCTGATGTTATTGTCCTAACTTATCATTTATATGCGTCGTACATTTGAAAGACACCCAGATAAGTTTAATTGGTGAAATATTTTAGGTTATTGATTCGGGGAAATGATTCTGTAGCTCTTTTGATATTCTAATTGTTGTACCCGATCTAATTGTTGTATCGGCCGTATAATTACTGATGCTAACACAAGCACTAGAATATAAAAGATAGCTCGAGGCGCCGACCTTAGGTACGGTACGACTTAGTCTTCGAACGATTTTAATAAGGTAACTCACTAAAATCGTTCGAAGACTAAGTCGTACCGAGTGTACATACCGCCGTGTTTCTCAAAGGCCAGATTTTTTGATCGTTAAACCGAGACAGTGATTAACAATGGGAGCAATTAAGCAATCAAATATTAAATTGTTGCATAATCGAAATTAACTTAACTTTAACGAATACATATTAAAAAATCTTGTCAACAGTATCAACTTCCTAAACATACATACAAAATGTATTTTTATTAAGAAACCAAAAATTGCAGAAATAATATAACAAATGTTATCTACTATTGAAAGCAGACTCATAGAAACAAAATTGACCAAAAATTAACGTACCAGACAGCGTTCAGGTGCGCCAAGTGTTGGATAGATTAATCTGTCTTATATTTCAATATGTCCATATACGTAACTTTGCCGTTGGCGCGTTAGAATATTTATAACACAAAATAATGCAAATTACTTGCACATAATTGTTTGATTTCTGCCCCGTGCAGTAATGCAATAACACATGCCTCATTCAGCGAAGTTTTCGTTATCGTATATGTAGGTGTCCAGAATATCAGACTATTCACTTATGTGATTTCATTTATGGTAGATAGTAGATGCTAACTTTTAACAGAGAATGCCGTGTAATCCATAATCGCTAATTGCATGGACTTGTTCTCATTTCTATTTTCTCCTAAATAATATTTTAATGTGTAGTGAAAGCAGCATGCATTAGTTTTTTTTTATAGGAGTATTAATAAATTCAAGGTTTCAGTTTTGAATATGTTTTGGGATTGCAAAAACAAAACATATTTTTTGCATTCTAACTTTAATTATTTCAATACAGCAATTGTAATAACCGGTGTTCTACTTAACACCTTCATAGTTTGACAAATGGATTACGTATGTACCTAGGCGAATTAGCATTCTAAACGAGTATACCATTTTCTTGTATACAGTAGTTGAGCTTTACTTGAATAGTATTAAACATAGTAAAAACTATTGCTAGAAATGCGTTTTTATTCTTGATCTCTGTATACCTTGCTGTTTACGTAACTCCACAAAAAAATTGGAAGGGTTCATATTTGAGTTACTTGTGAGTCACAATACAATCATTACCAATTATCACCCATTTCATATATTGGAAAACATTGTCTACGCATTGCCTTACTATAATCGGTGGAAATGAAATGAAGTAGCGTCAAATGCAAACCATAATACGTGATTATTAGTAGCTGCGTATAGGAAGCACGCTGTATTGCAATTAATTTTTCGCCAATGCTTGCCATTTACACTTATAAATAATTGACTTTATTGTCTTCCTTAGCGTTTTCATAGTCTCTCGTAATTTTTGCCAAATTGCTTATAGCTATATGATATTAATAGTATACCTTTTAATAGACAACGGCCTATACCTATAGGCATAATCAAGTAGCACGTATTATCATAAAACAGTAACGATTACGTAAATCGGTAGCGACGCGGCATATAATTTCTTCAAACATAGACATATTTTTTCTGTTATACTTATATTAAAATAATTTTGTGAAAGTGATGTTTACGAAATCCGGAATGAAAGTTTAATTCATTAAATTACTGTTAACTTTGTACAGCTTTGGATAAGAATTCGTACTATTAATTCGGGCATCAAGAAATTTCTCTCGATTTGACAGTATCAAGTAGCCTAATAGTCATACAAAGTTATTGAGAATACTCACTCGGATAACCGAATAATTGAATGACATATACAAATGATGCCTGCCGAATGGCCAACACCCAAGCAATATACACATATTCGGCTTTCCCGAATTATCTGAAAGTAATATCTTGAAAAAAAGATAGGAGACGCCAGATAAAAGACAGTGTAAATATTGAACTCTACTAAATTAGTAGCCTGACGATTATTCTCGGTTTAGTGGCTTATCAGAAAATAATATGAATAAAAAACTCGTTTCAAGCTTTTGGCAATTTACGTTCTTCTTCATCAGAAGACCCGCTTTTTAAACTACATATGTATCAATTTATTAAAGCTATAATGTACTCTACATATCATATGGTAATAGATTTAATTAAGACTTCGTTTAATTTAATTGTGCAAATTTACAGTCTTGCCTCCCGAATCCACAAAATAAAAAGCTCTAAACTGTACAACTCAATATCATTTTTAGACATAGAGCAGGTCTGAATAAAAATCGAGTAAGAAATGATAGTTACAACAATACAGTACATTTGTTTCAAAAAAAGTTTCAGGCTTATAATATTTATACTATTAAGCAGCTCCCAGGTTCCTACGTTCAATGCATATTTTTCAATATTAAAAAAGTACTCTAAAAGTATGCTATTTCTAGATGACTGGCGGAAGTTCAACACTTTTTATATATGGAGAAACGCGTATATGTTTCTGTGTCATTTCTATTATAAAAATTGGGTGCTACGAAAATACATTCTTATAAATTTGCACTGATACACTTATAAAAAGCGAATTCGATAAGGTGCAATTAAAAACTTTACTGTTACTTTAATTGTTACGCAGTGGTTAGGCAGCTGACTATTGCTGTGGTGGAATGATGGGAGACGGGTTTCAATTCTCCAGAAGGACGGTGACATTTTTCTCGTAGAATTGGATTCCGATCGACCTACCATTCACTGTTAAGAGAGTTAAGTGATTAACAGCGCGGTATTATACACGCGGTATAATGCTGTCACAAGGCCATTTTGAGCATAAATATGCACACACAAAAACTACACGTAGAGACTTGCAGCGATAGCATACAAGCAGTACAGCTTAAGAAGTCACTGCAATTAAGTACTCGCCACATACAAAGAAAAATGCTGCAAGAGATTATATATTTGATACTGAAAGAAAGATATCTGTTCAAATATGAAATAAAATAGAGGTTGTTTAATTAAAAACACAAATTTCGTCTATTAAAAAAAGCTGTTATTTTCATTTATTTTTTTATATTTAAAAAAAGAGGATGGACATCTTCGTGAACGTATCCTGTACATATAATCCCAAAATTTTTTCAGTTTGAAGAATAATTAAATACGAACGGGTTAGTTGCGTAAAATTTTTACGATGTTTTCTATTTTACTTATCTACTTTACTTACTAGGCATTACATTACAATATAGCTTTAAAAACGTGTATCCGTTCGCTCTGGCGCTGGTGTCACTACATCATTACTGCATACTTTGTTTCATGCAATTCTTGCAAATAAACATAGCTACGTAGCTTTAGTGCTACGCAGCTTTAGTGCTGCAACTTATTATCTTTTATTTGGTTATTTCAGGTGAAGCAGCTCTATACATTACATGAAGAGCGGTAATGTAAATTTTATTGCACAATGTCACTACATATTTTACTATCAATTCATAATGGCTTGGTGTGACTTAATTGTTGTAATAAAAGTTCAATGTCGTGAATCTTTATTAATATAAAGGCCAACAGTTCTGTGAAGGAACTTCACGTCTTCAAACCTTAGAATTTTGCAGGAATAATTTTAATAATTAAACAGTAAATTCTTTCAAAATGTTACTACATACGTTATTTATGCAGAAATTTGTTTAAAAGAATGACCGATATTACTATTAGCGCAGTTTCTAAGGCTTTATTCATTTATAAATTTTAAATTGTTTTCTAGTACCTATATGAAGAGCAGCATTAAAAGACTCATTTTTAATCTCTGACAACAAAGTATTATACCTCAAATCAACATGTTTATTATTTACTTTCAGTAAAGATGTTTGTTTACAGATTTCAAAGTAATCAGAACAGGTACGTTATTAATTAACATGAAAAATTAACATTTGAATATTATATCATTCGTTTTTAAATTTTGAATATTACGTATGATATGAGAATGGTGAGTATTTTCACTTTATGCTAATTCCATCCCAAATATAACTTAATAAATTTTAAATAATAGCCGTAAGAAATCTTCACTAAACTTAGAATAATATGGAAGATTTAAAAGATGTAATAAAAATACATTTGTATGGGATAACGTTGTTGTACATCTTGGGTATAATTAGAAGTAAATATTTATTGGTAATGTTTTATTTTATTAAATTAGATTAGGTGGCGGTTTTAGTAGATAAAATGGTCACTTTTAATTTAATTTCTATAAATACGACATGAAGATAATAAACTCTGTTACAGAAACTTTGTTAGAGCTACTACTTTTTAAGAGAAACAAAACCTTATTCCATTCCATTTTCGACTACGCAGCTGCTAACAGTTGCAGTATTCTTGCCGAATTGATTTCTTTTGCTCACCTATGTACATATATCGTAGTATTGTAGTATTGGAAAGCTTTAAGTTTGAAAAAGGCAATCAGAAGCGCATAGCATCACCGAAAAATGAAATTAAGCCACTCGTTGTACATTCTGATTTATGTACTCCATGGAATGGATGTCTTAAACGTGTGATGCATATAAATAAATAAATGGTGAGATATTTAATGAGTTTTAAAATATGGGGTGGAAGGGTGCTGTAAGACGTTGCGTGGAACAAATATGTTTCTAGTTTCATTTAGTACCACGCTTTCATATCTTACTCCGTGCAACGCCGATTATATTTTTATAAAAGCTAATAGTGGTATGTCATAGATGGAAAATACACAAATAAATAGTTGGTATTGGTATGTTATTAATCTGCATGTTATTGTTATCTTTCGTTTTAGTGCTGTGTGATTTCATTGAGCTGAAACTGAAAAAATATCAAAAAATACATAGAAAATAAAACCTGATTAAAAGTTGTAAAATATATATTTTCTATTATTATGCAAACAGTTAATTATTAGGCAAAAGATTAATCTATTCATAGAGGAAGTAAAGCTGTACAAGTTTTTATATGTCATCCATTTAATGGAGTACAGAAATCAATGTTTCAAATATAAGGGATAACAGCAAGAACGACTTTAAGAAATGCTATATCCGAAAAACTAAACGATATTAAAAAAAACGACTTCATAATCACCAATTTCACATAACGTAACTGCCGAAACTGTTTCTTTTTAAGCAATCTAGACGACATAATTTTTGATTTTGATAATACTAAGATTTTAAGAATAGAAAATAATTATAAAAAAAATTCACTGATGTAGGGTGTAGAGATTTTAACGAAAACATAAGCATTTATGTTCTGGAAAACTTTGATTTTTAATTAATTTCTGTTTGATTGACCTTCTAGTGGGATGATGTCTGCGATTAAAAAGATAAGTACTACAGATCACAGTATATCGATATTAATGATAAGCTGTATAATCTTGTTAAAATATCAAATGATCTTCAGGATATCGATTAACTCTCTAGGTTCTTGTAAATTTATTAGGGAATCACTAAATCTAGTATACCTAACATACGAAAGTTTCAAGAACTTCCGTTTTAGCAATCATTACAGGGTCGTTGTAGAAGTTGAGCGTGTCCAAATAATTTTAAGGACAGATCACATTTAAAAAAATTAATACCTTTAGACATCAATATCTTTGTTTCTCTAAATGAAACGATGTTAACGTAACATTGATAATAAGAAATTTTTTGATGTAAACAATGATTAAATACCATGGTTGGCCTTGCACTCAACCGGAATAAATAATATTTAGCAAGTGGCATCTATTATTGTGGCGTACTGACTAGTACACTTATTTTCTAATCAGTGGATAATAGTTCAGATTACTGATAGTTCTTTGTTAAATTTGGCTTACTGTGGTTTCATTGCATGAATTATTATTATTATTATCTAACAAGTCGATTTAGTTGTCCCAATCTATTTTTTGTAAACTTTCTGCTAGTTCTAACACTTTAGCGAACATCATCTAAGGTAATCTTACACAAGTAAATCCATATTCAGTGACGTACTCTCAACAGATCTTACAGGTAGTAGTGAAGAGAGGCACTATTGCTTACACAACCCAGATCTAATCTAATCTAATATTCATTGACGTTACATATTCTCATATTGTTAAGATTATCTATCTCTTAAATTATTATTAAAGATTTACACCTTAATTACTTATTTGTTCTCAATCCCATGAAATACTTTTTAAACTCTACATGTTTGGTTGATAAACTCTTTCGATGTAGTGGTGATGTTTATCAATTCATTCAATCATGATAAAAATTATGACGATTTGTATGAGCATTATTAGAAAATGTAGATTAATCGATTAAGCCAGTCTAATAAAATATGTCGTTAATTCTGTGTTATATCTATGCATTAGATAGCCATTAGACAGAATTATTATGCACTCTGTATGTGTTAAGTGTATATTATTTGTGCATTTCTTTGCTTCCATTTATGATACATTTGTGTTGTATCTTGGGGGTTGTATTGTGAACCTAATTTATTTCATGTATTAGATTAGTTGCCTACAGTTTTAGTTTTATTGCCTTATTTTAATTACACTCTACGAGTATTACAGATTTTTCTGTATCTTTCATCTTTTATTTTGACTTTATGACTTTACACTTGAATCTCTAATGTTACTATGTTTTTTATATTTCTATTCGTCATCGAATTTTGTATAAATTGCCAGGCATTTTCGTTTTTCTTGCTGAATTCTGCAAGTACTATGTCTCTAATATCTCAAAATAATGTTATACTGAAGCAATATCTTTGACCAACTGATAACCATTATACAACAGCGCAGCTTGTTGCATTTACCACAAGGTCTTGTATGTAACAAAGCTATGAAATTTACATGTCCCAAATTACAGAGGAGTGATAGTTATGATAAGCATTACAGCTAGAAGAACTAAATCAATTCTCCATCCATTGAGAAGTGAGAAGATCCTATACTAGCTGCTTTATTTGAAATGATGATGGTCTCTTAAATTTGTGTGTGTTAGTGGGATCCTTATTTCGTCAATTACTTTCATACCTTATATAAAATAATTTAATTCATGCTAACTGACTTAACCTATTTCCTTTTCATTTCATAAATCATTTATGAATTTCCATTCATGAAATTTTTGTCTCGTTATATTGTTTAGATACCTATATGTTACCGTACCTTTAATTTATAACCTTTTTATTTAGGTACCTCGTCCAATCTACGTCGACGTTCCTGTAGCAATATACCAACCCTATTACGTAAGGATTGATCGCCCTTATCCTGTACCAGTTTATAAAGACATCCCGTACACTGTATATAAAGACGTATCGGTTCCGGTTAAAGTTGCAGTTGAAGTACCATATCCTGTTAAGGTACCCGTACTGGTGCCACATCCAGTGCCAATACCAATTGATGTCCCTGTGAAGGTACCATACCAAGATGTGAAGGTTATTAAAAAACCGGTGGTTTTAGAACATCACGAAGGCAGCAGTAATAATAATAATATTGGAAACTTTGATACTGATGATGCACAATATACTGGATCTGTAACTGGTCACGTTGGGAACGAAGATCAAACAGTTGCACATTCTCTTCATCATGGCACATCCATTACATCTACAGTGAATAATATTGACAAAAAGGATTAATATGACTTTTAGAATTAACACGTGTTAACAAAATTGTTATTTATTGTTATTGTTAATAGAAATACTTTGCATAAGTTACTGTAAGCACTTGTTTTTTTTTTAATTAAATTTATAATAATAAATGAGATCGGGCCATTATATAATTTATCGACGTAAAATTATTGCTAAAAGTGTGCCTAACAAAAAATAATAAATTTGTGACATCTTATTAAATTATCTTATTCTTACAAAAATGATATGCTAAGTGAAAGCTAGGTAGTCACAAAAGTTTTATCTAGAAATGATTATTTCTAATCTGCTCTACAATAAAAATCAAATAAGTAAACTAATAGGAAATAAATTTGTTAATTAGCTTATATGAAAGGTAATTATTGGTTATGAAATGATATCTGGTTAATTCTATATTTACATAAAACGAAAAGAGTGATATTCTAATTAATAATTCTGTTTTTGTTGTTTATTTGTGTAAATGTATACATACGAGTATGTATGTACTTATACCGTATGTGATGGTGTACATATTACCTTAATTGTGTTACTAAATGCAATAAATGTTATTCAAATACTGCTTCTGTTGTTTTCTTTTTTATTTTTTGTAACAGTATACAATATACTTGGTAACCGAATTTTAATATGACTGCAAGAAATGATATTGATACTACGAGGATTATCTGAATCTGAAGCACTTACAGAAAACATTGGAATGCCGTCTTAAAGTGAATTCTTAGGTCTGATTTCATAATAAACGCTCTCAGAATTAATGACTAAACCAACGTCAGATCATTAATTTCTAGTGTTATTTTTAATATTCCGTTTATAATTGCAAATGTTATTATAGTTGCAGATTTTGTTAGTAGAAATGTTTGAATGTGTAGTTTGTCACCAGAGTAGTTCATAATACATACTAGGAATAACCGTAACGCATATTTATTATTTATTTTCGTGTAACATCTAGTCATTACTGTTTATAATGCGGAGAACATGGCATAAGTACTGATGCAAATCTTAGTGAAGTGAATGTTGCAGAAAAGTTATAGTAAGAGATTAGTTAACTAAGCATAAAACATATGCATATGTCATATGTCAAACAATGTGAAGAAATGATATTAGATTGTATACAATTTTTTGAAAGAAAGAAGTACCTTTCTGGATAAGAAAACAAAAAGCAATTGCTTCTAAATCTTTCAAGAAATAATATAGAGGACATCTGGCCATGCTGGAATAGTAGCCAACCATTTGTTCATAACTACATCAATTAATTTGTGTATTGGGTATGCAGGCTTTTAGTAATCAGTGGCCATACTCTGAACGTCAAGAGTGATTACTGCGTTTGCGCTAGTGAAGTGAGACGCCTTCTAGATTTCAAACAGAAAACGGAAACAATGTTTTGTTTTTAGAAAAAAGACATGGACTGTCGCGACTCTTAAAAATTGGTATTGGTAAAATCCGTGCTGTTAGTGTACTTACATGGACTATATGTGGCACAAAAATTTTTGCTAACATACTAGAACAAACAAGTTCCTATAGGATTTAAGTAAAGAAACCTCATTCTTACGCGCACTGGCAGGATACTTTTTTCTCTCATTCTACCACTTTACGAGGATATTAAAAAAAATCAATTAATATATCTATGTTATGACCTTTATGTACTTATTTTTCAATTCCTGAAGTATTTCCACTTGTAGATCAATGAAGCAGCAAATTAATTAAATACCAATTTATTCCAGAACATACATAATGGAATAAATTGGTAATTAAATAATTCACTGTTTCATTGACCTACAAGTGGAAATTCTTCAGGAATTGCAAGATAATTAAAAAAATGCAATTCAGCTGAAAGAACAGGTCAGACCAACTACGTTCTAGAAGGATGTTTACGTATGACGCCTAACTACTCCGTCAACAAAATATTGTCGGCAGAAAAAGAAACACTATTTTATAAGTACCATGGTCAACTTACATTATGGTCTAACATCTGAAGATTCTCGCGAACGTGCGTGTAAGTTAGCTATGACAAACAAAGAGGTTGAAAAAGATTGTGATCAAACTGCTGGTAGGACTGGTTCACTGGTTTAAAGAAATCAATATATATAATGAATATATTAATAAAATACTGAGATATAAGTATCCAGAAGAATGTAAATGGTAATAGATGAAATAGGTATTTACAGTACAAATACTGAGTTAGAGTTTGTTAATCGAGACACAGAATATGGCTTTTGTTATTATTTCACCCTGCTTCAGAACATAGCTGATGTTTTACATTAAAATTTTAATTATGATCCATAATCACAGAGAAAATGCATCATTAATTAAGACGTGAATAATTTTACTAAAGACAATTAACATTTTATTTTGTTTTAAACACTAAATTCACATTGCCATTCAAACTTGCTAATTTAACATTAAAGTTTTAAAAATTTTACTACATTCACGAACACATTAAAACACATATGTGTATGTGTATAATGAATATATATATATATATACGTATAAACCGTACGTTGTAAAGCCCACTATATGAACGGGACGCTCTTCCACCCGACCTTAAGATCCAATGGTATTAGTGTATATATCGCTTAAATAATACTATTCCCTGCGTTTATTAGTAGGCACCAATGAGGGGTAAGGTGTTATAATTAATTTAGTTTTTATGTATTGCTAATACGTTGTGAAGCCCGTATACATGAAGTGTAGTTTGTGTAGCCCGTTTATATAAAAGTGTATATCCTCTGCTCCTCGTTAAGCCCAACAGTGTTGCCGTTCAGAAATGTATACTGATTGATATTACTAAAAACTACATCGCATTTCAGTTAGTAATATATGGGATTCAGAACGCCTCGCATATATTACAGAATTAATATAATAATACCTACAATGTTCAGGAGTCGGGGCAAAATTATGGTAGAATTAGCTACCAAAGCAGGTACGTACATATATAAATACACTTACGTGCAAAATGTAGTATTATTTAATGTAACATTATTTTCATGTTATATAGAACACAGTAATGACGAATCCACGGAGGACTCGTATGTAAAATTCCCTTTACCATATAACTTAAGAAAACACAAAAAGGAGGTAAGCAATTACAGTTAAAATTAGTTTCTTTTCATTAATGTAAATAAAAAATCCTGCAATACCTATGGTTTTGTTTAAAAAGTTCACAGCAGCATCAGTTACACATTTAAAAACTACACAGCATAGACAGGGACTTCCCGCTGACACTCCTTTTAGTAAAACTTTTATTTTTCTCTTATGTCGATTATCACTTTAGGTCTTTAATTTTCATGTTTTAAAGAAAAAGTAAAGCTAATGTTTCTTTTATTCATAAAATTATATATGAATGGTTGCTAACTATCGAATCAATATGTTATAATTTATAATGCAAGAAATACAAGATTGCGCTGCTTGCAATACATAGATACGCCCACGGTTCATCTGCCGAGAATGCTGATTCCGCAACTTATTATTTACCTACGCTCTAAGCGTAAATTTACTGTTGTACAATCCTTTTTTTGAAATAAAATTTTTGCTTAATTTAAGAAGTATAAACATTTATATGCTTTTTTTCGCTATTTATAATTCAAAAAAGAAAGTTTACTATTCCAAAAAATCCCGGAACGAAATCTTTTTTGTTTCTTGCGTGTGAAGCAAAAATACCTATTTCATTAAAATAGTTTTTGCTAAAAATAATAATAACAGTAGTTCACATCTATACTTTGTAATCTGATTTTAATAGTATGTTTATCAATATTTTGCTGCTAGGTTTCCTATTGTACAACTAAATTGAATTCCGAATTACAAATCGATAGCACAAGCGGGGAATCCTCCGTATCCTACAGCGATGATTCTTTCAAAGCTTCCCAGTTTGAAACATCAGCAGATACGGTAGGGTTTTCAGAAAAATTTAATTTTCAAAATTATTTCAATTTCTTGAAACAAAAAAGCAATATTGTGTGTTATAGGTTTCTAATATCAGTGTAAGCGATACAGAGCTATTTAACGAAGAGAAACAATTGTTGGCAACTTATTCTGTTCCAGAAACAGTAAAATAGTTTTGAAATTACAAAATACATGAATTGCAAAAATTTTATTTTTTAGGATAACTTGTCAAAATTTAAATCGATTCAAGATATGACAAGTGAAACAATACATGAGCCTCGAATATATACAAATTTACAAAATTTAAGAGAACCAACAGATACAGAAATAGCCTTGGACACAAACAACGTGCAACATATAACTGCAGCATCTACAAATGAAGCCGACTGCACTATAACAGAACCACAAAATGATAGTATTATCACTTCGTCCTCAAATACAATATCCAGCCAATCGTTAGAGATACCTTACATTCAGCCGGTAACAATTTATTTTTCTGCAAAATTTTATTCGCCAAATTGTAAAATGGAATTTTAGATTATTGTACATACTAATGCAAATGATCAAGAGAGAGGGAGCATAGACAAAACTTGCAAGAAAATAACTATTATTGACAATCAAAGGATAGACATTCTAAAAGATATTACCTGTCGTGATCTAAATTCTAAAACAAATGAACAAAACAATACAGACAGAACAATTCTTAAATTCGGGAGAATTGTAGCGGTAAGAAGCGGTAGAACATCATTCTATATGGGCCTAAATATGATAATGATCTGTATTACTGCACCCAATATGTCTTTAGTTTTCGTTTAGTTTTTCTGTTGCCAACAATTCGCACTGAATTGTAAAAAATTTATATTGATTATTAAAATTAAAACAATGGATTTTTTGCTGTTTACTTTTGTTTCCTGTTTTATCACTACTATTACGAATATATTTCTACTAAAAGCGCCTATAATTTAAATAAATCAAGCTTTTTCTAATTATTTCAATCTTAATAGTTTCATAGTTTATTATGGACCAAGTATGGGATCTTTTCTATTTAATAAAAATCCTTATCAATAGGAAAACTAAACCGAGCAGACATGGGAATACTAATACGTGTCGTACAAAATTTAACGCTGCGTTGGAATTATTTTGTAAAATGTTCATTAACAATAACATAAAAGTTTTTGCATGTTTAGCTTGTCGTATACAATGTATATTGATGCTACTCCCAATAAAATCAGATCTTGAAGAACTTCTAATGCAAAAGTCACTCGATATTTTTACAAATAAAGGTACAACGGCTGGGGCTATTTTGTGTATGAGTAACTAACATTTAGTTTCCCAATGTGTAGAACCTTTTATTTTAATGAATATTTTACGAAATATGAATAACAAGAAAATTTTTTCACGCCAACTTTGCACCACATGATATGCACAATATATGGTATCTATCTAAAAAAGTGGCCTTAAGGTAACATAGTTTACTTAAGATTACTGATCTCTCATACTTCTCTCTCACAAAGTTATTTGTTCTATGAATGGCTTCCTATATTTTTAGGAAGAGGAACCAAGTATTGAACATTGCAGTAATAGTAGGCCATGGACAAAAAGGAGCATTTGTCCTTATTGTTATCAGGATGTAACGCACTTTCCTAGACACTTATCTAGACATCACAATAGTGAGGGTGCTGTCAAAGAATTACTTGCAATGCCACTAAAGAACCCAAAGCGAAAAGTCTTATTAGATGTATTACGTCGTCAAGGAAATTATCTTAACAGTAACCAATCTAATGTCATACGCCCGATAAGACGACCAAGAAATCTGAGTGAACAAAATTTGGAGGGAAAGGATCTTTATGTCACATGCCAAGACTGTTTAGGGTATTTCAAAAGAGATTATTTAAGGCGACACAGAAAAAAATGTGCTTTAATTAAAAAATCAGTATTGGGGCGCCAAAATCACCTCGGAGAAGGCCAAATGTTACGCATTTATTCAAGCAATAAGGAATTTTATGATTCTCTCAGACTTAAGAAAGAAGTTTTATCAATTATGAGACCTGATATTATATCAAAAACTGCTGCTAATGACGTACTGATATGTAACTATGGAGAAAATCTTTTACAGAAACATAAACGCCCTCAAATTAAAACGGTAGTATCAAATAAAATGAGAGAGTTAGCAAGACTATTAATAAATCTGAAAGAAACTACCGGTATTGGCAGCTTAATCGACGTACTAGTGCCAGAATTTTTTGATAATATAATTTTAGCTACGAAAATAATAAGTGGCTACGATACAGAAGCAAAAACCTTTAAAGCTAGCAGTCTAGCACTACATATGGGTACCACGTTGAAGCAAGTGTGCGATGTAGCTAATAAAATGATTATTAAAAAAGCCGTTTTCTAGTGTGCGAAGATCCCGAAAAAAAATTAAAAAATATTAAACGTTTAAGACATCTGATAGAAAGCCAATGGAATTGCGAAATATCAAGCTTGGCCCTGAAAAATCTTAAGGAGAATCAGTGGCAGAAACCCAAACTATTTCCTCTAACTACCGATCTTATAAAATTTCAAGAATTTGTGATGCAAGAAGCGAAGGATGCGTGTGAAAATTTAAAGAGACGATTGCAAATTAAAAAAGAATTTAGAAGACTGTGTGAAAATGTACTAGCATTAACTTTACTATTAAATAGAAAACGCATCAGTGAAGTTCAATACTTAACAGTAAAATCGTATAATAATACCGATCTATCAACAAAACAACAAGAAGAGTTTTTGAAAACATTGTCAGAGACAGAACGAGCTCTTACAAGAAATTTTAAAAGAGTTATTACTGGTGGAAAGCACACTCGACCAGTTCCAATTCTGTTTCCTAAAAATATTCAAAATTTTATAGACGTTCTGTTAAGCCTTAGACAGGAATGCGTACCGGAAACAAACGATTATTTGTTTCCAAACCCTGCTACAAATGATAAATCTCTTAGCGGTTACCATGTATTAAAGAAATTAGCTACGAAATCGGGAGTAGAAAACCAAGAATTATTTACGTCGACACGTCTAAGAAAGCAAATTGCAACTGTGCTACAAGTCATGAACGTAAACGAGAAAGAAATGGAGCAATTCGCGACGTTCATGGGACATACAAAAAAAACCCATGAAACGTATTACAGGTTAGTATTGTGACTATATATGAGGTTTTCTTTTTTATAAGTACAACTTAATAATATAATGAGCACTATCACAACTATTAATGAATGTAAGAAGCCATCGTAAACTTACTCTTTACTGTGTCGGCAAATACTTACGTCGTCTTTACATGCATATTTTGTTTGAAAGTATATTTTTATAACACAGGTGTTGTCTTTTAGGTTACCTCAAGAAATTTATCAGACGGCGAAGGTGTCGAAACTATTAATGGCAATCAATAAAGGAAAAGGTGCCGAATATAGTGGCAAAACATTAGATGAAATTGAGTTTTCAGACAATGTAGAATCTGACTCAGAATCAGATTCAACTTTACCTGCAGAGACGCAGGAGGGGTGCCGCTCTCCTATAACTGTAGCTGGTCCAAGTGGTATTAGACATCGTCAAAACCAACTTTGCAAAGAAGTTGAGGAATGTTCGGATTCAGAATCCGGTGAGTATTGTTTACATAATTATAAAGCAAGAAGAATATGAAATGCATACTTCTATTATTTCTAGATGAAGCTAAAAGTAGAAAGAGAAAAAAAAATCGAAGAGACAGGTGGACCGAAGAACAGAAGAAAGTTCTGAAAGAGTTCTTTAGTACTCACATCAAACAAATGAAGCCCCCCAGAAAAATTGAGGTTGAAACCCTTTTAAAAGACCGCAAAAAACTATTTGAAGGAAGAAACTGGGTAAACATCAAGGCCTTTGTGTACAACTGTTATAAAAAAAAATAATATATATTTTTATTGTACTCTCCAGAATCTATTATATTATTTAGAAAAATATAAGTAAAAAAATTAATATTTGTGTTCTTTTACATAATCATCCAATCCTATATATTTTTGTTATGATGGTATGCTGTTTTCCTTCTTTTGATTGCATTGCAATAGACTGTAAAAAAACAAAGACGCAAAAAATGATAAATATAATTCAAAAATTATAAATAAATACCCCTATTGTAACTCTAGTGACTATAGCTCATATCAACAATTTTATAAGGAGACAAAACTATATACTAATCATTGATGCTTTAATTGATTATATAATAGTTAAAAATATAGGTTCACCATAACACGACTGAAACAAGAAACTATGAAACAGAAACGCTGATACCGATATTGATTGATAGAAGAGTGTAACATTCAATAAGCTTCTACCTTCATGGTTTTTAAGGAAAGCCTAACATGTCTATAATAAAACAAATTTAGCAGTGTTGTCGAATTTAGGGCTACACAGCGCGCGATTCGTATAAGGGCCGCATAACGTTCTAGGCGTATATATTATATACAGTGAAGCGCTCTCTGGCGAGAGATGCCATCAACTAGGTGCCATATGTTGTATGGGTGAATGGTGCGTTTTGAAGCCCATGCGATATTTTTTGTGGAGGATCCCAAGCATGTTATACGTCATCTAAACAACGTCTAGACCCTGATACGTTGTTCAGCCCGCAACCGGGCTGAACAACGTATTTCAGGGCTTTACAACATACCGTTTGTATCTTGAATGGGCTAAACACTGACCGTTTATATGTATATATATATATATTATTTTAGATACAACTTTACTACTGGAAAAGCTTACTCTTTTGAAAAATTCCAAGACACACTTGATCTTTTGATACTAAAATTATGGCACAACTTAGTTTCTAGTCAAGCAAGGCTGCAGAAGATTACCTCAACATTTTTCAGCCATCTTACCCTGTTAATGCGTCGATCCGGAGGCAGACTGTATATAAATGATTATACCAGATCCCATTATTATTCTTTTTTTACTACACTACAAATTAAATGTTGTTTTTATTTATATTTTGTTGTTTTGTTTTAAAATATATTATGAATTAATAATAGATTATATAATAATATATAATAATATTCAATAAAATCAGATATGTATTACATCATACTTTGATTACTGATAAATACTTTCGTAGGATTTGGAAGCCGGTACGGTGGTTGCCACCTAAATAATGAAGTGTATATTACTGTATACTGGCACTAGAATGAAATAAAGTCATAATACATGCCTAGTGTAAAGAATTACAGACGAGATGTATTACCAGATATATTAGGTTTGCCAACCGATGTTACCAAACCCAAAGGTCTGGTAATCTGAGAATTTAAATCATACCTAAAACTGAAGCCGCACTGCACATGTTAAACAATTATATTGAATTTACATTAACAAGTAACGTTTTTACATATATTGTAAAAACAACCCTATACAGCGTGTTGCGTTGAACATGAAGATATCCCAATATGTTGATTATTTATATGAGTACGGGTTTGAGTTTTTGCATACTCTTACAGATTGATGAGTTACAATTTGTGAGATACCCAATATAAATAACCTTTAAACCCAGCTTACTACGATTCATTCTTTAAACTGTGTGGAGCAATTTACTCGTAGACATTTCGGCTTCAACAAGTTCTTCAATTTTATGAGAACGAAATGGCCATACAATTAACGAATACATTCAAGTGAGGTTGGGTTTTATTATATTTTGTATTCAACTGTATGTAAGAGCTTTTGTGTGTAATGGAAATTATTGTAGATCATTCTTAAGGATTGTCTTGCATATGCTATATCAAAGTTTTGCTTGCTGTGAAAGCTTAATTTCTAAGCTAAAAATCTTAGGTGATTGGATTATTCCTTCCTTAACACCCGCTATTCTTTCAACTGTTCATTTTAATGGTTTACCATTATCTGGGACACAAGCCTTGCCGGAATTATGTCAATGATTTTTGTATTCTTCAATTACCGCAAACTGTCATATGTTACTAGAAAATTTAGAAGTTCTACGCGAAATTCTCTATTTTCTAATTTTAGACCATTTCTAAAGTATGATTCGATAATGAAAACTTTATGATTTGTTATAAACATTTTTGAATGTCAATAAACCGATACAGTATGTATAATGACAGATATACTTTATTTGTCAGTACCAGCAATATATTGTGCAGAAATAATTTCTAAAGTTGCTCATATACATGTCAATGTGTATTACTGAAAACATCGAGCATAACCAAAAAAGGTCTGTAATAGGCGTTCATTTCTTCATTTCAATTTTACAGCAATCACTTGATGAAGACTTGGTGATTCCTGCAATTAAACCATGATTGCCTACTACAGGCAAGATGGTTTTTTTAATGCACATTACTATCTGAATTATACAAAAATGTTTATGTGAGTTTACGTTCCTTTAATATAGTAGTAGTAGTAAACTTTATTCATCATCAAAGATGGTAAAATTACAAATGTTATTACATACTTAAATCTAAATCTTACAAATATTCTTAACATATGTAGAACAAAAACTTTTGTTGTTAGTAGATTGTTTAGCTTCTTTGTCCATCTCATTATATAATTTCAGTCCTTTATAATACAGATTGTTCTGTGAATATGATTTCTTAGCCAAAGGTAACCTATAAATGTATCTGCATTTCTAATAGTCCTATCATGAATGTCTTTAGTATAAACAGTAAATTTACTCATATATTCCGGTACCATATTGTGTACAATTTTATAAATAAGGATAATAGTACTGAAATAAACTCGCTGTTTAACACTGAGCTACTGCAACGTCTTCAGCATTAGCACTATTGGAGTATAGCGATTACAGCCCAAAATGATTCGCATTGCTTTGTTTTGTAATTTTTGTAATCTATTTAAATCCCCGTCTTTCGCTAGAAAGAAAACCGTAGCACAGTATTCAAAATGCTGAGCGATAATAGTCTTATATACCATGGTTCTAGCCCATAAACTTAATTTTTTAACAATATAGTCTATGTAATTTTTAAATGAGATCTTATAGTCAATAATAACACCAAGATACTCTATTTCAGAAACTATTTTAATAATTGCATTATTAACTACAATGTCAACGTCTGGAGAAACTACAGGTCTACTACTAATAATCATCGCTTTTGTCTTCAATGTGTTTATCTTTAGCTTATTTATGTTAAACCACTGCACAATCACCTTTAGGCCATCATTTATTTTGTTTGCGGCACGTAGAATGTCATCATCTGCAACACTTATTAGAGTGTCATCTGCAAACAAATTGATCCTACAATCACCAATCACACTTCCAATGTCGTTAATGTACAATATAAACAGCAATGGTCCAAGCACCGATCCTTGTGGCACACCCGAATTGACAATCCTTGTTTCTGACTTTTTATTCTCATATCTAGTTATTTGATATCTGTTTGTCAGATAACTTTTTAACCAAGATAGAGCTGTATCATTTATTCCATACCTACTCAGCTTTTTGAATAACCTATTTCTGTCTATCGTTTCGAAAGCTCTCTTCAAATCAAGAAAGACTGCAATCACCTTTTTATTCTTTTCTATTTCTTCCTTCCATTCTGCTATCACCATATTTAGAGAGGTTTTCACAAGAATGGCCTTTTCTAAATCCTGATTGAGCATCAGGAAGTATATTATTCTTTTCATGAAAAGCCTCAAGTTGTTCTTTCGCTATATGCTCAATAACCTTTTCCAATGTCGGCAACATATTAATAGGCTTAAATAACTCCTGGCATTTTTTGGTGTTATTTACTTTTGGATCGGCTTCACAATAGCTGTCTTCCACGCTGCAGGAAAAACTCCTTTTTGAAAGGATTCATTAATAAGGTTTAATAAAGTGTTACCTATGATGGGTAGTGCATCTCTAACCATATTTAGTTCAATACCGTCGGTTGTAGATTTGTTTTTCATTGAATTGATAATTTTTGTTAATTTTCTCATATCAATCGGGCGGAACTTGTCAAAAGAACTTGAAAAATTACATCTTACGCTATTCAGGCTAGTGTCATCTTGTACAGTTTCAATACTATCGTGGATATTTTGTATACTATCTATGAAAAAGTCATTAAACTCAACAGCAATCTCTTTTAATTCTGTTTTTCTACCATTTGGAAAGTCTATAAAATCAGGATATACAATGTTTTTATTATCAACTAAGTTCTTTAACTTTTGCCACATTTTTTTGGTGTCTCCTTTATCAGAATCAATTTGATTTTCGTAAAAACTATTTTTATTTTCTCTTATTAGGCGATTATAATAATTTTTGCATTTCTTATAATTATTCCAGTCAATTGTTCGCTCTGTTCTTTTAGCAACTTTGTATAAGCTATCTTTTTCTTGTTTCACAATGATTATGATATAATGATTATATCTTTAGAAAATTTTTAGTGATTGTTTTAAGATAACTGTAAGTAGAATAAACTACAAATTTTAAAGAACTACAACACTCGATGTTTTGTGAAAGGTTGTGTTTATAGATATTCATTTTAAGTAATCTCCACTTTGATCAAATTATGCTCGGAAAATATCGTAATACAATTCTTTATAGCCCGCAATACTTTTTTTCACATGTTCGATGTTGTAATTAGTTGTTGATGTGTGTAAACCTCCGCAGTGTTCCTCATTATTACGTTTGTTCCAATTATAGAAGCCTCTTAAATAGTCGAGATTTCTAACCGAATTTCCTAAAGCAAAAATTACTGAAATTTTGCGTATTTCTTGGCCAAGACTCATATTCTAATTCAATTATCAGATGCATTAAACTATACGTGAAAAGCTTGTGATTGTTATGATTATAGAAGGTTATGGAACAAAATATTGTCGGTTTGGTATGTGGAAGGAAATATTGAAATAGTTATTTTGTAAGAATATTATAATATTAGGAATCAAACGTGCTAAACATTCGAAAATTAAGTAAATTATCCTTTTAGTTCTACTTATTAAGTGAACAACAATATGAAACCGAAAATAGTTACACAATTATATTCTGGGACCAATTAAATTTTCTCGGTGTATCATAGTTGTACCTGCACTTACGTAACGCTCTACCTATATACATATATGCGCCTTAAAAAATAGAAAGAAACAGTCTATTTCAAATTATTACGCTTTTTGAAATGTATCTGTGTCTTTATTAACCTGGATAATAGTACACAAAATATTTTGATAAAAAAAAACGTTTGGTGTTTCTATAATAGTCTTTTAACAGATGTGGATATTCAATGCATTTGTGAATAGGTGTGTTTGTATTTTATTTTTTACTGATAATGACGTCAATTTCTTCGGCAAGACATGAACAAGAAACATTGGTACATGGAAGCATGCTAGGTAAGTAAACATTGCTCATTTCAAATAGCCCATTTTACATCTTGTTAGCGAAAACGAAACATTTTAGATTTATTTTTTATGTAGTTCTAATGTTGATACAGATTAATTCGATGTTTTGTTGTCTAAACTGCTAATTTCGTTAGCTGATATGTCAAAGACATGCTACTACTGCAACAGGAAGTTGTAAAATCTTAAATTGCTTGATTCTATATGTTGAGACTTTTTGCTATGCCATATATTTTGAGATTTTAGTAAAACGAAAAAAAAGAAGAAACACATGCAAAGGATACAATAAATATGTACTATAATATTTAATTATCACAATTGGAATCTACGAACTCAGGCATTAGTCTTATGATTGATTAATATGCAAATTAAGTAAGTTTCTTCAAATAAAAAAAAAGATTATGTTTTTGTGCTGTTAATAGTCCTATAATACAAAGTACGATCGAAAATTATATGATTAAAGATTCAGATATCCGTGCAGTGCGTATTTGTTTTAAATAGATTTCTATCTGGTCTGTCACTGAAAATTGTATGCAACCTATCACTCGATATTTACTTCTTGCCTGTAAGCACTTGCTTCACTAAAAATGGTGATTACTATTTCTTGAAATGGGAAATGGAAAAACATATTTTTGCTGTTCATGGGTTAAAGTGCCAGGCCACCTTATAATTGGTTTTCTAAATGTATGATAAAAATACCATTTGTAGTGTATTATATAAGGGTCATTCGGTTTCAAGCGTTTTTTGTTACTGCGACATAGTGATCTATTGTGACTATCCACTTCCGCTAGTATCCTTCCAATTATATTCACTTACACACTGTGGCTTTGCTCTTCTCTGGTGTTAAAAATCGCTTTATACATGCCGAAACCTTAGCTAGTCAGTTGGTTCGCAGTCACAATGTACGAGGAGGTATTGAAAAATTCCTAGACTACTATAGAAGCAAACAAAATTTGAAAGTTAAAATATTTTATTATTCAATATACTCTCCTCGAAATCGAACATATTTATTACAACGAATCTGCAACGTCTCTAGACCTTTCAAAAAGAAATTTTTATCTTGCTTTGCAAACCACTGCCTCCATCACTTCTTCGTCGGAAGAAAATATACGGCCTTTTAAACATTTTTTTAGTTGAGAAAAGGCATGATAGTCGAACGAAGCCAGATCTGGTAAATAAGAGGGTTGTTAGAGTAATTCGAAGCCTAAATCATGAATTGTTTGCATATCAACATGCGATTTGTGTGCAAGGGCATTGTCCCATCATCTTTGAACAACATCCCGCGTCTTCTCTCTATAATGTTTTCTCGTAGAGTGGTTAGTAACGTCGAAGAATAGTTATATATATGTACATATATATAATCCAATAATCTCTTCTACCATAACAATGGTGTAGGGCGTTTATCTTCTTCTAGTTTTTTATCAACTTTTTCCATTCATTTCTAATCCTTGTCATGATCTTCGCTTCTGTCCATGTTTTGTCTCCTTCCCAGTATTTCTGCTATGACATCATTTCATGTTGTCCGTGGCCTTCCTCTTCCTTTATTTTTCATTACTCTTGCTACCCATATCCTTCTTGTTTGTTTTGTATTTTCCATTCTATACAAGGTGTCTGTAAAAGGTCTTTACACGCGCCTACCACATATTCCTTAGACTAACATAAATCGATTTAAGTAAACTTATCTTAGTCCAAAGTCGCTTAGTTTGGGCACTATGCGACCTTGAAGTTAAAATTTTTAAACCGTTTTTTTATTATAAATTCAAAACGGCTTATGCGATTTTGATAAGATTTGGCATGGTCAGTTAGTATTATAGGACGAATGTTTTGAGAAAATTTCAAGAAAATACTAATACCAGAAGTGAATGAAACACGCATGGCCATTATGAAAATTAACATAATTATTTTTGCTGTCTGTAGTAGAGACACGAAATAATTTTTATTCGATAGAGTATTCAAAAATCATCAAATTATGTCTCTTGTAAAATTTTCCTATTTTATTCGTTTTCGAGAAAAAAAAAAAAAAGAGCTTATGGTCGTGCGTTCGGAAAAAAAACAAGATAATCCAATTAGTGCTTTCTATCATAAACAAATTAATTTTGCATGGTTAAATAATAATAGTGTCAAATCTAAAATATCAGAATTGTCATTAGTGTTCAAAAGTGGTTAAGTGCTCTAATAATAATTTAGAAAGCTTAATTTTTTGTGATTTATCATGGCCTTACCACACACCAATGCAGAATATACCAATATGCTATTGGCATTTGGATTTTTTTGGATATTTTTGCAGGAAATAATCGAGAATGTGTTAGGGTGTACTTATCTTTCAATTCCTGAAATATTTCCACATGTAGGTCAATAAAACAACAATTAATTAAATACGAATTTATTCCAGAACATATAATATTATGTTTTCGTTAAAAAGACTTCTTTGACACATATATTAAATGTCAATTTCTTCCACTTAAGAAGTTTTATTAACGAAAACATAATATTATATGTTCTGGAATAAATTGGTATTTAATTAATTGTTGTTTATTGACCTATAAGTGGAAATATTTCAGGAATTGAAAAATAAGTACATAAAGGTCACAAAATAGATATATTAGGGTGTACTCTGAAAGGTTTCCAAATCGTCGAATACCAAGTTATTCAACGTTTGCTGCCGTTGAGCGACGTCCTCGGGAGACCAGTCGCTTTGCTCCTACAACCGCTGATTATGCAAGGCAGCGTTTTATAAGGGTTCCCGAAGTTGAAGAAGAAATTTTAGAACGTGTTGAAGAAGATCCAGAAATAAGTACTAGACTAATAGGTAGGGAACTAGGAGTATGTAAAAGTGTAAAGGTTCACGCAGTAATTAAAGAACAGTTGCTATATCCATATCATTCAAGATCTTTTAGAACATGATCCTGAAATGCGCCTGGGTTTATGTTACTTTGTTAATGGGCAAGGAGAAGCAGATTTAAACTTTGCCAACACTATTTTGTTTACGGATGAAGCTTGTTTCACAAGAAGAGGGGTAACTAATTTCCATAACGAACACGTTTATGCAGTTGAAAAATTTAAACTTAATGTGTGGATTGGAATAATTGGCCTATTATTGTTCCACAAAGATTAACGGAAGACATCTACTTGCAATTTTTACAAAATACACTGCCAGATTTGTTAGACGATTTACCTCTACAACTTCGGAGAAATATGTTGTACATGCACGATGGAGCTCCACCACATTTTTCAGTAGATATTCGAAATTATCTAAATCAATCATGTATACCCAAACAAATGGATAAGTAGAGGTAATGACGCTCCTGTAAATGGGCCACTAGGTTTTCCAGACTTAACTCCAGCTGATTTTTTTTTCTGGGGACATCTTAAGTCCGTCGTCTACAAGACATCTATGGCTAATGAAGCGCAACTATGGCAACGCATTCAACATGCAATAAATGTCTTTAGAGGTGATGGAGAAATTTTGCAAAGAGTACAGTTTAATTTCCTTCGTCGCATAAATCTTTGCATGCGTGTAAATGGAGAACACTTTCAAAAGTTTTTGTGACATATTTATTATTTGTGTTCATGTTTCAGTTATTTAATTTTTTAAATAATTTTTGTGTAAAATAACTTAGTGTAAATTATTAAAATACAAATTTCGCAAAAACCATTAGAGTAATTAATTCTTATACAGAGTGCCGTTTTTGTAGTAAATATGTTACCCAGAATATCCGAAACCGTGAACTTTTACTTTATTTGAAGAGTAGATTTAGCCATGTAAAATTCATTTGTTTATGATAGAAATCATAGGCGACTGCATTACCTTATGTTTTTTTCGAACGCACAACCGTAAGCTCTTTTTCTCGTTTTTCTCGAAAACGAATAAAAATAGGAAAATTTTACAAGAGACATAATTTGATCGTTTTTGAATACTGTATCGAATAAAAATTATTTCGTGTCTCTACTACAGACAGCAAAAAAATTATGTTAATTTTCATAATGGCCATTCGTGTCTCATTCACTTCCGGTATTCATATTTTCTTGAAAGTTTCTCAAAACATTTGACCAATAATGCTAACTGACCATGCCATATCTTATCAAAATCGTATAAGCCGTTTTGAATATATAATAAAAGAACGATTTCAAAATTTTAACTTCAAGGCCGCATAGCGCCAAAAGTAAACGACTTTGGACTAAGATAAGTTTACTTAAATCGGCTTATTTTGGTCTAGGAATATGTGGTAGGCGCGTGTAAAGACCTTTTACAGACACCCTGTATAAGTGTCCCTACCATCCTAACTGCCTTTGTTCAATGTATTCTAGCACTAACTGCATTTTTAAATCTTTTCGTATTTCCGAGTTTCTTATTCTATTCCTCCTTGTAACTCCTCTAACTCTTCTTAAATATTTCATTTCTACTGCCTGTAATTTATTCTTTTGTCTTCTATTTAATATCCAGGATTCACAGCCATATGTTAATATCGGTCGGTAAATTGCCTTGTATGCTTTTAGTTTTGTTTTTCGAGATATCTCTTTTTTGTTAATGAAATTATTCATCATGTTATAGTACATCTTTGCTGTTTCTTCTATTCTTTGATTAATATCTGCGTCTTGGGTCCCTTTTCCATCAATTCTTACTCCTAGGTACCGACATGTTTTTTACTTGTTCTATTTCAATTCCATCTATTTCGATTTTCGTATCTACCTGCTCATCTCCCACTACCATTACTTTAGTTTTGCTCTTATTCATTGTCATTCCACTGTCTTTTAGCGTCATATTCCATTTTGCTAGGTTACGTTTCAGATCTTCCTCATTGTCGGCTATAATTACTATATCGTCTGCGAATGCCCTTTTCGAAACTTCGACTGCCTTCAAGTTAAAGTGTCCGACTCTGACCTTTCTACTTTTTCTTGTACATTGTTTGATAATATCGTCCATACAAATAATGAACAGCATTGAGCTCAGACTTCCTCCTTGGCACAGTTCCTCCTTTGTTTTAAATATCTCCGATTCGAAATTGTTAGCTATTACAGCATTAGTATTGTTGTTATATATGTTCTGTATTAATCGTCTTATTTTGCGATTGACACCTCTTTTGCTTAATATATTCCATACTCTTTCTCTTGGTACTTTATCGAATGTTTTTTCCAAGTCTATAAATGCTAAGAATACTTTCTTCGGTTCTCTAGAGGCTTTTTGTATTATTTGTTTCACAGAGAATATTTGGTCTTGTATGTTCCTTTCTTTTTTAAATCCACTTTGTAACTCATGTAACATATTTTCGAGTTTTGTTCTTAATCTTTTATCTATTATTTGCTCAAGAATCTTCATTGCAGTACTTAGAAGGGATATTCCTCTGTAATTATTGCATTCTTTCTTATTTCCTTTATTACTGTATACTGGTACTATCAATGATTTCTTCCAATCGTTTGGTATTTCCTCTTCTTTCCATATTCTGTTATATATTTCCAACATTAATTCTCTTCCTTTTTGTCCTGTATATTTTATCATTTCTGCCGTAATTTTGTTGCAGCCTGGCGCTTTTCCATTTTTCTATTTTTGTATTGCTTCTTCCAGTTCGTCCATGGTAATTATTTCTTCTGTTTCTTCTTCTCGTATTATTTGTTGTTCACTAGCATTCTCGTTTTCCACTCCTCCGCTTAACAATTCCTGAAAGTATTCTTTCACCTTTCTATAATCTTCTTTCTATCGCTTAGAATCTCTCACTTATTATTTTGTATATTATGTGTAGATTGTGACCTTTCTTCATTCCTTATTGATTTCAAGACTCTATTAAATAGTTTTTGGTTCTCTTTACTGTTTTTTCCATCTTTCCCCCAAATTCTTTTCATGTCTCTTTTTTTGCTAGTACTACTAAATGTTTCATTTTTTTTTTTCTTCTTTATATACATATATCGTATTTTTCCACTTTTTGTTCTGCTAAGTATGTTTTCCATGCTTTTTTCTTTATCTTGATTTGATGTCTTATTTCATTTGCCCACCATTTCGTTTGTTTCTTCTTTTTCTTTTTTCTTACGCCACATATCTCTTTCGTTGTACTTATTATTATTTCTGTAAACCTATTCCAAATTTCTTCGATAATTCTATTGATTTCTATATTTTCTACTCTTTCGGTTATCCTTTTCTGGTATTTTTCGGCAATGACTTTACTTCTTAATTTGTGTGCTCTAAGTGATTCTGTTTGATTTTCTTTCTGTGTATATTGCTTTTCCTTGTTTTGAACTTTTCTTTTATTCTTGATGTAACCACACCACTCCCTACTTTCGGCCCTCTTCTTACTTTCGTATCACTCACAATTCTTCTGTTATTTTTGTCAACGAATATGTAGTCAATTATGGATTTCTCTCCCCTACTCTTGACTTGATAATAATTACTAGTTATTATTTTCACCCTTATCCAGAAAATCAATTATGATTCTCCCATGGTAATCTCAAAAAACTAAAGCAAGAACTTTTTCAGCAGATTTTTGAACGGGAAATTTTTCAGGCCTTGGAGAACTAGAGTGCCTTTATTCTATTGTTCTATTGTTGCTATGTTTCTGGGTCGTAAAAATGTATCCAGGTTTCACCGAGCACAGATTGAACGTATTGCTTTCAGTCTTGGACGCTTCGGCCAACATTCACACATTTGGAGATCCATTTTGAAGACATTTCTCTTATATCCAAATCGACATGAACTATAGGATCCTCGCGTTCATATCAAATATTCCGTGGCTTAAATATTCGTTTTAGCTCAATTCGACGGTCTAACCAAATCATGTCATGAACTACGTCAACATTTTCAGGGAAAGACAGAAACTGACCGTCCCAATCGATGTTCATCTTCAATGGAAAATTTACCTTTTTTGCAGCTTGCAATCCAATTTTTCACGGTTGTATACGAAGAACGACATTGATCGTGGTTGCTATGGTATCGCAATATTTTTTTATCTACGGAACTGGTCTAGGCTAACTACATATCAATACATCCTCATATGCAGTCTCAGTTTTAAAATCGCAACACCGACGTGCATATAGACATATTGGATTGTGGGAACGCAAATGCATATCGGCTCTATGTTTTGCAAGTTCATCTACGATCAAGTAACTGACAGATATTACTAACTGGCAGATAAAATGCTACAATGCTTTATCTTGCAGATAACTTCTATTTAACACTGAATAAACGTTTCATTATAATTATCTTACGAATAAAATTTTATCTGCAAGTTAATTTATTTACCCTCACATTGATAAACCCACCTAAGAGATATAAAACTTAACCACATAATTGCGTTTATCGTTTATTTAAAATTTACTTCTGACCTGACATTTATATCTGACTTCCGTAGAGTGTAGTGCTATGAAAGCTCCACTTAGTTACCCTAATTTTATGTTGTTTTTAATCTCAACTAATTTTCATTCAGATAATCCCTGTACATGTTTAATAGATGGTTAATTTAATTTGTTACGGATATTCGCACAATCTAGATTACATTAACAAACTATCGCTGAACAGCTGTTGCTAAATAATTAATAGGTGAAACGATTTTTTTTACAAAACACACCTTGCATCCGGGTAATGCACTTACATGGTGTGCAGATTTCCCAATATCTTTTAATGGATACAAGCGTTACAATGCTCACTATATGTCGAAATTTTTCCTTCAAACATTAGTACTGGATATATTTATCAGGTTGTTAAACGTTTAATTAATCAATCGGATATAAAGCGAGCGGTTTTTAATAGAAAAAATAATGATTATCGATAGATACATGCTGAGAAATTGCAATGTTTACCACGAAACAATAACGTTGAATCTCTATGGTTGAGGGGAGATTTGGTAATTTTTGCAGCAATTAGTTCCGGACCAGAAAGGATAATAAGTGTGTATCGCTAATGCGTAAATTTTGAGCGCACCACCGTTAACCGGTCTATAAGAAATAATGTACTATACACATACATGGCTACGGCGCGGACATCGTTACTCTTATATTTGATTGCGCGTATTTTTGAAATAATTAGAAAGTAAACCAGCGGTGTCTTCATACTTGGGGGCGCATATTGCCCAGCTGGGGAATATATAAACCTCGGGCATTATTCTTCCTACAAGCGTAGTTGCTTCTGTACATCTATTAAAGCAACATGAAGTTTCTGGTAAGGATTTCTCATTGATTTAAAAAATACAGTGATTTCAAAGTGGTGTGTGTTTAGTGTGATGGAGATACTTTACGTGGAATATATTATTGAAACCAAGTAGTATCTTGGCAATGTGAAAATTCGACTAATTTTAACTGAAAATTATAGTAATCCATATTCAGTAGCTGATTGATTTCTACTTCTGATTATGACTTAGCCAAATGCGTTCTAATCAGTAATTTAAATTATTTAATCAAAATTATTCAAATATAATTTCTTTGTCTTTTGTCAAATTATTGTTAATATCGTGATGTGCATTGAATAGATAGGTTATAGAAAATGATAAAAAAAATTCGGAGTTTGTTCCCTGTGTAGTCGTTTCATTGGCAATTGTTAGATAAACAGTTTTATGTAATTGCAATTTTCTTTCTATTTTTTTTCAATCAATCAGCTTATTATCATATATTAAAACAATGAATTGGATTCCTATTATCGGTTGGGTTATTTGCATACGATGATTTTAAGATTATAGATTGAATGAAAATATTAAGATAACATAAGAATTTTCTTGTATTATTTATGTACAAGTTCTAGATACGGTTAATTTTAAACTTTCAGGTTTGCTCTGTTCTTTTTGTGTCAGCGGTTGCATTCGCTGAAGATGCTAAGAAGACCGAAAAGCGTGGTTTGGATCTGTCACTAGGTGGCGGTAGTTTTGGTGGAGGACATGGTGGATTTGGAGGTGGTCTTGGAGGAGGTCTAGGAGGTGGTCTAGGAGGTGGTCATGGAGGATTTGGAGGTGGATTAGGAGGAGGTTTAGGAGGAGGTTTAGGAGGAGGTTTAGGAGGAGGTTTAGGTGGAGGTTTCGGAGGAGGTGGATTGGGTGGCGGTGACGATGGTCATGGCAAAATCACCCATATTACCTTACACAAAACTATTCCAATTCACCATCCCGTCCCAGTACCTGTCCCTGTTGAAAAGAAGGTTGCAGTACCAGTACACATTCCAGTACCAGTACATGTTGATAAACCATACCCAGTGCCTGTACCAAAACCATATCCAGTACACGTTGATAAACCGTACCCTGTTAAAGTAGAGAAAACAGTTCCTGTTCATGTTCCTTACCCTGTTAAGGTACCAGTTCCAGTCCAAGTACCAGTCCATGTTCCAAAACCATACCCAGTTAAAGTATTTAAACCAATCCCAGTGAAAGTACCACAAACTGTCATAGTTAAGAAACCAGTATACGTCCATGTAGGAGGTCATGATGATGGTGGATTTGGAGGTGGTCTTGGAGGTGGCCTTGGAGGTGGACTTGGAGGTGGTTATGGAGGTGGTCTCGGCGGCGGTTTCGGTGGTGGACACGGTGGATTTAGCGGAGGTTTCGGAGGAGGTCTTGGTGGAGGTTTCGGAGGACACCATTAATGCCAGAACAAAAACAAATAACAATGGATAGCTTTGTCATTTTTGTAAAACGACGAAGAGTTTCCACGTAATTGGATATAGCAACCAGAATTTCCAAATTTATGCTGCTTTTCTAAACAAAGTTACTATACTTCATTATATGTATATACAAAATATACCTACTCTCAATTCTTTCACCAAGTACATACTTGTTAAGAGAACAATTGTGAAAGCAGCCATCTACCTCAAGATAAACAAATTATTTGTATATTTATTTTTATGTACCAGTAGATGGAGTACTTCACGATATCTTCAACATAATTCTGAAATCATATGTATTATTCCATTTTCGTACCTAATACAAATAGTAGTTTCTATGTGTGTTTGTTGACTTTTTTGATTCTATTTGTTCGTGTATATAATACATACTATTAAATAAATTATTAAAAAAATATGTATTATTGTTTCAATTATTCAATTATAAATGCTTCTTAATAGTAATCGTAATTGAAAATTAAATTTTAAGCCTATACTTATCGAAACTGCAGGATACTTTAGACTTATAAAGAATATTGAAAGTTTTCTGTCACCTTTAGTAATATAGTTCGAAGATAGGTATCAATCAGTACGTCAATCGAAGAAATCCTGTTATTGATTTCTAGAATTTACAGTAAATAACGAAAGGACGTAATAAATATTACTAATTTAATTATTAATTTGATACCTATCTATTTTATAAGTATTCCACTATTTAGCATTTAAGTATAGCTACTTTTATTCAATACGGCCCAAACGGAATTGTATAACAGTGCACAATTTGTGCTTCTGAATAGAGTTTCTTAAGGCTGAGAAAATTCTGTGGACTGTGGGAAAATCAGAGTTTAAGATTCAGTATCTGACGGATGCGGTTATTGCATCGGATGAACCTCTAATTGATGAAACCTTGAAACTGGTTGTGCCCTAACGGATTGCCATATTTATGTACAGTATGCGGGAAAACAAAGGTAACTGAAATTATTGGTCATATGTGGTTTAGGTTTCTATAGTAACCAAGTGTTTGTTTGTTCTATATAACATTGACGTATTGCGTATTTAGTGCTGGTTGGTTGTTGTTGGTTTGTGTTATAATAATTATTGTTCTCATAGCACGGGATAAACTTTTTATCGTGGAGCATTATTTCCGGTCATACGGAGTTGGCCGTCAGAATGGACCGAGCCTACACCATGTTAGAGAACATCACGAGGAACAATTTAACAAGAGGGCACCAAGTAACCCCTACCTTTCTACCAGTGGGTGCCGGACTCACAAACTAAAAACCCCCTACCTTATTATCTCTCTAGCTATCTGGAAACCGCCGTTAGGCATCACCTCAGTCGCGTTAGTTGCCGCTTCCTTCCCCTCTGCCTAGACTTCTCCTATGCTTTCATTCTTCTCCTTTTTCGACAGGACACATTTAATGTATTGGTGGATTCTTCTCCAATTAGGCTCGTTTTCTATCATGAGTCGTACCACGCTATCCTCCGTTAAAACCTCATCTATTTCCTGCTCCAAAAGTTGTCTCTGTTTGCTCCATTTATCGCAATTTAAGATCGCATGTCCAGGGGTATCGATGCTCTGGCAATAGCGACAGTTGTCATTGTCTGTTTTTTTCATCCGAAGTTACCACGTACGGAAAGGAACTGGGTGAAATAATGGTCGGTCGTTTTATGTTGGCACTGGATCCATGGGGCCAATTCAGGTATAAGTCTTCTCGTCCATTCGGCTGTTGTAGTCGGTTGGGTCCAAATGTTTTGCCACTTGTGTAAGGAGTTTGTCATTGCTCGTTTCCTCTCCTCCTTCAAAGGGCCTCTTTTGTTATTATGCAGCTGCAGTCTCTCTTCCGCGAGCGAGGAGAAAGGTGGTATTGCTGCTATCACCTGCGTAGCCGCCAGCGACACGGTCCTGTATGCGCTGATGACACTCAAAAGAGTTCGTATCTGTAGTGTCTCTAGCATGCTCTTATGCTTTTCAATTTTCCACCCGTCTATCTAGGCTGGGGTGGCGTATAGAACCTGCGACTGTACAATTCCGTATAGAATAAATAAATGAACACATTATGTTAAGTGGCAGCAGTAGACTTCTGCTTTTTTAATGCTGCTTTCATGTAGTTAGAGTCAATGTTTATAGTTCACTTATCTTAATTTTTAGATTTGATTGAAAATGCCAGGACACATGTTTCGAGAACGCAGGGGCTCTCATCATCAACCGAATACCGAATGTTGTGGTGGTTGGTGATGGGCTGGTTGTTGTGGTGCTGGTGATACCGATGTTTTATCTATAAATTTTATGATTCCTTCCGTCGTGTTTTTATTTTTCCAGGATATAAATTAATGTTGAATTGAAGTTACGTTTTAATTGCTTATGAGTATTTTGATTGAAAATGCTAGAGGGTTACCTTATTATCATTGTCTGTTTTCTCGTAATCTGACTTTTCAAAACAGGTAGCACTTTAGTTTTTTTTACACATTTTGTATTTGCACTTTCCCATCCGATAACTAGGCCGGAACACCTAGGGTCATATTTATAGTTTGAGCTTGAGGTTGTGTCGATGCTTGAGCACGCGATTTTGTCGTAAATGTCATTAGAAATCTGTCAAAATCGCGTGCTCAAGCATCGACACAACCTCAAGCACGAACTATAAATATGGCCCCTAGATATTTACGCCCTGTTATACATAGTACTATCGTCTAGGTTGCCTCACCTTGGTAAAAGAACTTTTGCCGATTTACAGACCATTTTATAGCGTGTCATACCTGGGATAAGATAGATGTGTTAACGTCCTTTTAGATATCTGTAACAGTTGCGAGAATAAGTTCTTTGCTATAAAAGGTATTTCCCAACTTTCAAACTACCATGTGAATGGCAAGCGCTTGGAATTTTTTCCACCTGGTAGGGGCATTCCCTTGTGTAAAGGGGTCTACGTAATAGTATTCTTCTTCACTCATATGCTGTTTTGTCAATTTCTCAAGATCACTTGAAGAAATGATGTTTGGAAATTTAAGTAATACGATGGAAAGTAACATGCTACAAATCTAATTTTACTAAGATTTGCTTTCCTTATTAGTTTATATATGAAATCCTATTTTATTGTCTTGTACGGAGTGCTGATTGTTTTAGATTCCAGAAAGTGGGTCTGCAGTTAAAGTTATAATGTATCAATCACTTAGAAGTAAAACTTTCCAAAGTGTGATGCTTTCAGAAGCCCTCTTCGAAGTTTTGTTTGATCTTGATGATCTCATGGTACTTACAAGGAAACACATGCAAGTGGTGGTGACTGATTTAAATGGGATTTGGTGGGTTTGTAGAATGATGCAGTGTAAGAACAACGGTAACTTCCATAGATGCTAAATCTCCCGTTTCCGGGGGGTGGGGCGCGCTAAAGCCACCGCTACCCTTCGCTATTTGCTTTAATATCTCCAAAACTAGACATCAAAAAAAGTTAAGACAAATATATAACTGTTTTATGAGTACTAAAAGATAGCGACAATAGTTTTTAAAAAATATAGGGAGTGGGGATTGTTTATGGAAAACAAGAACTATGACAGGTAATTTCTTGTCGATGAATCCGATTTATAAAAGTCTATATTTTCTCTTTGTCGTAGCGAAACAGTCTCTGTGACTAATTCAAGATGGTAATTGTGTTTATACCGTAACACTTCCTATTTTTGTTTTGTATATTTCTTTTCTTTGCGGATATCGTTTTAGATAGGTTATTAATAGAGATGGCAAATTCGACACATATGTTAGCACAGTAGGTACGCATGCAATTTTGCATTTAATTTAAATTATAAGCGAGCAGTTAAATGAGCTTACCGATTGCAGCATATTGATACACGACACGACTCCACACTAACTTGCAATTCAAGGTTCGTTTCATTCGTTCGGGCAGCTGCCGATAACGCTCGGAATATCTCCGGGTATGTATGTGGCATCTATATGCCAACTCTAGTCATTAGGAAAGTATGTAAAACGGTTTTATTTGAAAGCTTTAACTATATGCACTTTAGGTATCTTACAAATTGAAAAATCTATCGATGTCATATTTAAATTCAAGTTATTAAAGTGTATCAGAACACCATTTGTTAGTTGTAATCAAGTTATCATTAAAACATTGTATTCAACTTTCTTTTTTCAAATAGAATACTCTGTATATTTTTGAAATCCTCGTAAGATTTTAAAACACTCTGACTGCCGGCCTACTAATTTGTGATTGTTTTGTTTTGCGTTGTCAGTCGTTTGTGTGTAACAGTTGGTTTGCACAATTTTGTTTTGTCAGTCATATATGACTGACAGTATTACTTTCATTCAAAGCCGTGTACGACATTTAAGACCGACACTACAGTGAATTTCTCATTTCAAATGGAATCTCGGCGGTTGAATGCATATACCGGAAAATAATTTTGGCGCTCAATGAAACAAACTAGGTTTGAAGAACATTTAAAAAAATGTAGAATAGAAAATAGCAGTAACATTTCTAAAATGCAAAACTAAACATAAATAGGTACTTATGTAGGTAAATTATTAAATAAAAGGTAAAATAAAACAAATCTAATAAACTATTAAAAAAAACTAACAATGGTGCTCAACGTGACATTCCTGGCACATTATAGGCTTGTCATTACATCCAGCGCAATATGTACGCACTTTCTTTACTTTTCTTTTTGCATCTACTCTGGACATTTCTTTGGTTCGTTTTATGTAACACAGTTTACATTGCTTCCGAGTTTTACTCTCATGTTCCTTTAACAAATGCACAACTGTTGCCGGAGGTATACATTTCCTACAGGAATTTGTGCCAAATAACAAACCTCTGACTACATCTCCTCTCCACAATAAGAGCTATAAGCTCAGACAAAAAAAAAGTTCAAACACATCAAAAGGTGTAACATTATCTGGTAAATGTATTTGAACGCCTTTCTTGCCGGAAAAAGGAAATTTTTGTTGATTCACTCCAAAAAATCAGAGAGACTTGATATATCTTCTTCGCCACCTTCAGCTTGTATGATTTCTGCATCACTGTTGATGAAGAACCGGATTCTTCGCCAAACTCGCTATCATCAGGATTGAAATTGGCATCTAATTCGGATAAATCACCTTCATCTGTAATATTCGCCAAATTGTTCATTTCTTCGTGGAGTTCCTGAGAGGTAAGCAGTTTTTTTTTCAAATGCCAACTCCTAAATAAATTAATAAACAAATAAAGTACAAAGTTCCAAAAGGAATAGCGGCAATTTACTTACATATTGTTCACTTTCAATATTATTTGAATTTATATCCAACGCCGTGTCAGTCGTTTTAGGAAATGGCTTTAAATGCATTTATTACCCCTATATCGACAACTTGAGATTGATCGTAATTAAAAATGCATAGTTATAGTGTCCTACTACCTTAAACTATAAATGGCGTGATAGGTCTCGTCCAATGAAATTGACTTGGCCCTACGAAGAAATGTGGTGTCACACGAAAACGACTGACATGGCAGTCAGAGTGTTAAAGTGCCTCTGTGTATTATTGTAATTATATCTCTATATTGCGCCGCTATTACCATATAGGTGTGCCTAGAAAAATATAATCATTTAGGACCACTGCTGAAGTTTGTTGAAGTTGATTAAAAAAATATGGAACAAACTTAACAAATAAAGTTTTCGAAATTTTACCTAGGTGTCCAAACAGTTGATTGAAATTTTGAAAACTAAATTCGAAAATTATCTTTCTGTTTTAATGGAAGCTGTTATTTATTTAAAATGAATCTTCACGAAACAAGCACAGGAAAAATGATATTATTGTCTTTCATGGAAATTGGAACTCTATGGTATGAAATTAAAGTACGTAATTTCTAGCCAAAATAAATTAACTAATAGTATACGTGTAATTGACATTCTTGTTGATTATTGGAATAGATGATGGAACGAGATAGATTAGAGCTGTAGGTATTTCTTTTGCATGTTTTCTTTGTTAAGTTTTTTTATTTTTTGTTGATTTTTGAAAATAAATGCTTGCCTGCTAGTGCCAGCACGTTTATCCGGATGATTATTTGCAAATAACCGGAGAACCTCTCAGTTTCCATAAAAGATATGATCAAAATTGTGTTTATTCCTCACTGAGATTAATTTATATAAATCGAACGTTTCCATTAAAAATACCTTTTCTATTATATTTTTAAAACTGTCGATTGTGTGGACACCTGGTGTAACATTTTGAAAACTAGCTTAAGTTTGACGTAAATTTTGTTACTAATATTGCGAAATATCATTGTTCTACCTCAACATCAGTTAAAGAAAATAGCCGTTCTCCACGTTTATTTATTTGGGAAAAACTACAAGAAGAGAAAATATCTCAAGAATAGTGCACACAACTGTATGCACAAAGGTACTTTAAAATACCACAAGGTGTTCAGTTTTTAATTATTTTTCTTAGAATATTGTTGCTTGTAGTAATACGATGAGTATAGGCTCATTCAGGAGAGGACTACATACATGGAGAGACAACAGTCCGTTTCTGGATGACCGTAGCCTTATCATATAGACTTTGTTTGATTAGATTTACGAATGAAGAAATTTAACACATATGTGTATTATTGTGCAGAATGTGTTCCACTACAACCTTTATTACATAATTTTCTTTCTCGCTTTCTCGCTCTCTAAATCATAAGTTTCTTCTGTTTTTAAGCATTGTTTTATTATTTAAAATAAATATAGAATAAAAGCCTAAGCGAAGGATTTTCAATGTTTATGCTTTTATTAGACGTGCATTGCAGCAAAATATAAATACAAATTTTTGAAATTGTCAATGAGGATTGATTTGATTGTTCTAACTAGATGATTATTATATAACTGTCTGTATCCTATTAAATACGTACCACAAGTGTAACGTGTTACAACCATTAATACGTATTAACCCTCCGGAGGGCGCGCCGGCGGCAAAAAGCCGCAAATTTACTCTTTACTCTTACAGCTAAGATATGGGAAGCTCTACAATATTATGCGTTTAGGTATTCCTTGTTTATGTTATCAGCTCCGCCTACCGACAGGTTTGGTGCCATCCGCTATTTCTGCTCAGTTGTTACAGGCCTTAGATTCGAAGCAGGTTGAATTTGCGGTGTGTCTGCCGCAGCGCGCCCAGTCATGTAAGTTTTATTTAATACTAAATTTTTATAATATTTGGCAGATAATATACATGGCTGTGTACGTGTAATATTCTGTATAATAACACATATACTTCAAAGTAAATAGCAAGATTTTTTGAATTTTAGGTCAAATAAAGGGTTAACACCCGAAGAGTTAGAAAAGGCTTTAGAAGACGTCGTTCAAGCATTAGCCGAAGAAAGAGAGAATGAAGTGAGGAAAGAACTTAATTTTGAGTTTGATAGTGACGAAAATGATAGTGATATAGACACAGAAGAGGCAATAACACAAGACATATATAGCAGCGATTCTGAGCAGTCAGCAGAAGAAATCGATGAGGTCTCAGACGACGACGAACAAAGCCAACTTGAAGATGATTACGGCATTTTCATAGGACGCGACAATGAAACGCTCTGGATAAGCAAACCTGCTTCAATTGGAAAAACCAGAGCGAAGAATATCACAAAAGTATTACCTGGTCCGAAAGCAAGTGGTAAAAATATACATAGAGAAATCGACGCATTTCGATTATTTATTACTGACCAAATGATTGACGATATAGTAAGAAATACTAATATATATATAGAAAAGAAAAGACTGGACGTACACTATTCAAGGGAGAGAGACTGCAGGGACACAACAAAAACTGAAATTAGAGCTCTGTTTGGTGCATTATATTTGATTGGCATAAAAAAAGGAAGTCATACTAACTGCTTGGAGCTGTGGGATGCAGATGGTACGGGGATAATTCTTTTGAGGGCGCTTTTCAGTTACAAGCGTTTTAAATTTTTACTTCGTGCTTTACGATTCGATAATCTGCATACACGAGAAAAAAGAAGACAAAATGACAAATTAGCTCCAATCCGAAATTTTCATGAAACTTTTGTCAGTAACTGTATGGCTTACTTCAGTTTAAGTGCATATGTAACAATTGATGAGATGCTTCATGCGTTTAGGGGTCGGTGTGCATTTGTCCAATACATTCCAAACAAGCCGGCGAGGTATGGCATTAAGATTTATGCCCTTTGTGATGCTAAGACCTTCTATACTTTCAATTTTGAAATTTATTGCGGAAGGCAAGTACCTGGACCGTACCTGAAATCAAATAAAGCCGAAGATATTGTGAAGAGACTAGTCGTACCAATCGAAAAATCAAATAGAAACGTCACCACTGATAATTATTATACAAGTTATCCACTTGCACAATATTTGTTAACAAAAGGACTAACTTTGTTGGGAACAATGAAAAAAAATAAGAGAGAAATACCTTTAGAAATGCAGCCAAATAAAAATAGGGAACTGGGATCATCTCTGTTTGGCTTTCAACATGATGTTTGTCTTGTTTCAACTGTTCCCAAAAAGAATAAAGCAGTAATTCTTCTCTCAACGATGCACAGCTCCTCTGATGTAGATGACGAAACCAAAAAGCCACTTGTAAATTTAGATTACAATGCTACAAAAGGAGGTGTAGATACAGTCGACCAAATGTGCGCTTCCTACAGTACTTCTAGAATTACACGAAGATGGCCGCTTTCACTTTTCTTCAGGCATCTAGATATATGTGGAATAAATTCAAGAGTCATTTTCAAATTCAACAACATTGATAACGAAGATAGTAGAAGAGTATTTTTAAAAAATCTTGCGTTGCAACTGATGAAAGACCATTTGGAATACCGGGCTCAAATAAAATCGCTTCCTAAAGATGTCTCTGCATTTTTATCTAAATACAGTGAGGACATCCCACAAACCAAAGAACCAACAAAGCCAGGCATCTGCCACATATGTGGTACTCACAAAAACAACAAAACAAAGGCGGTTTGTCAACTTTGTGGAAACAATGTATGTAAAAAGCACAGTAACATTATCGTTAAGTGTTTAGAATGTGAGCAGGTAGAGCAAATGGAAGTTGAATAATAAAATATTTTTCATTTTTAAAAGTTCATACACTAGTACGTATTTGTTTAGTTTAAAAAATTTAGTTTTAGTTCATGTTATTTTCTTCAGTTTATATTTCTTTTAAAATGCTTGTATATATTTTTTTCTTTAATAAAATGATTAAGCATAGCATATTTTCCTTATTTTGCTACATAAAATATATACTTTTTGTTATTGATGAGCTAGAAACGCGTAGAACTAAATGCGGTGTAAATACCGCTGCGCGCCCGCTCATGTAATTCTATAAAGCGCGCCCGCCCGAGGGTTAAACTAGTTCGTATTAATGCGATTCCATAAATTCGTTTCTTGTAATGCGGATAATCGTAGTAATTGTGTTATTTGAACCGTATCTAGAACCACCAGATTTAGCACAATTAATTAAAGAACAATGTAAGTAAATTAATAATCTACAGTTGTAAGGTTCTTAGATTTGATGTTTAGCAAAGCAATTATACTATTTGCAAGAGAAATTATCCTTTCTCGATCATGAAAGGACGTTACAAAATTTATAGTAGATTGTAAATTAATTGTATACTAAAACTTCAATATCCGTGCTTGCCATGGTTCACAAAGCTCATGATAATTGAACATATTTGTGTATATGTTCCTTCCGCTCTTACGTTAATGCCATCGTTTGGAATGTAGTACTATTATCACATATGTATATACAAAAAGGCGTTACAGTTATATATTTATTTCCAACAATTTCTTTAGAAAGTGGTTACTATCTCCTTCATACATAGGATGCGTAACTTATCCGCTTTTTTTCACGGTTAATACTCATACTGTTCCCATGTTTGCTATATATAAACTTATCGCAAATTATTGTAAGTAAGCAGTTGCTATTGAATGATATCACGTGCAACATGAAGATTCAGGTAAGAATTTCATGCAAGTATTATATGGTTAAATGTGCACAAAAGGCAGCTACTATAATTTAAAGAAAACATAATTAAAATACAGTAAAGGACATTCTAGTAATTCAGTGATGGTATTCTGTTAGATTTACTTTAATTTTCGCTTAATATTTTTTATGTTTAAATTTCGATTCTATACCAAACCTAATATTGTTGTTGAAAAGAGTAAAACCAATATACCTTAGCAAGGGTAAAAAAAATGGTCCAATACGGAAAATGTACTATACTTTTGATGATTTTATGCAATGTCACACATTGTCCTGGCTAAATGTTTATCGTTAGATTAACAATGTTTAATTTTAAATGTCAAAATAAAGTCGTTTCACTTTTAATGCCGATTTTTTAAGTAATTTCTTCTAATTTGTTCCTATTATTATACATTAGTCAGTTCAACATTTAAAAACTAATAGATCCGTATTTCTAGTTACAGATTTTGGTTTTAACATTAACATCAACCACATTGACAAAACAGTCACCTCAAAAACATAAAAGAGGTATCGATTACAATTCTGGAGTAGCAAGTGGAGGCAGCAGCGATGGTGAGGATATTTACGGCGGTTATTTTAGTTCCTCTGGTAGTGAACTAGATCTATCAAGTATTGGAGGTGACGATATTGGAGGACACGGAGATTACGGTGGTGGATCAGTGGGATTAGATGGCGGCGCTGGTGGTGGATCAGGATTTGGCGGTGGCGCTGGGGGTGGAATAGGATTCGGAGGCGGCGCCGGAGATGGTGGAAATATAATTTCTATCGAAAATAACGGCAGAGTTAGTCACATTACACTTCATAAGGAGGTACCTGTCTATACAGGAGTACCGTATCCAGTACCGATTGAGCAAAAGATTCCTGTTGCTGTTAAGGTTCCTTTCGCTGTTAAAGTTGATGCACCAGTTCCTGTACATATTCCAAAACCGTATCCAGTAGCTGTGGATAAACCTGTTCCCGTACCAATCGAAAAAACCATTGGCGTTCCTATAAGCTATCCGGTTAAAATACCAGTTCCAGTTAAAGTCGCTGTACCAGTTCTGAAACCATTCCCTGTTAAAATTTCAAAACCTGTACCTGTTCCAATTCCTCAGACTACCTTCGTTAAACAGTTAGTTCCTATATATGTTGGAGGAGGACATTCAAGTGGAGGTGGTAGTGGTTTTGGAGGTGGTACTGGAGGTGGATTCGGTGGCAGTGGTGGAAGCGGTTATGGTGGTGGAGCTGGAGGCGGCCACGGAGGATTTAGTACCGGTGGGTCTAGTGGAGGTTTCGGAGGTTCCCATTCAGGATTTAGTGGAGGTAGTAGTTACGGAGGAAGTAGTAGTGGATACGGGCATTAATAACATTTCTTGAAACGTGTGGTGGTTATTAAGTTGATATCAAGAAAATCTATTTTCTTTAGTATGGATTAGCTTTGCATATATGCGTTAACAAACAAAATTGATTTAAAAGTTATGTATCTCAAGGGGAGGGCATATTTTAGTTTTAACCAACACCCAACACCTAATATTCTTGTCACAAAATTTTATGGAGGAATAGTGCCGTCAACCGTATGACGTATTGTTATTCATACCATCAGATATATAGCTATGAAACTCATTGTGTTTGTCAACTTGTATATGATTACAGTTTCTTCTCGAATTGAGACAAAGAATTTTCCATTGGATATTAAAAGTTAATGTTTTCTTCAATTGTTACTATACCATCAAATTTAAAGCAACTGATTTGTCTATACCATTATATTTGTTATTATATTTGTTGTTTATAATGTACATATTTTTGCAGTCATTATTTTTAGATTATTAATTAATAAATAATATATAAAAACCTAAATTTATACTTGATTTATAGTAGTCATTCCTAAGTCGTAAAAAACAAAACCGATTTTTCTTATGGTGTGTGTATACTGTACTAAACCTTATTTTTTGCATAAAATATTTTTCAATGCATTGTTACATTCACCATTTCGTCCTAAGTGTTGCAGTGCAGTTGATTTCTCTCACGGCAGCGAAAAGGGGACGTTCGCAGGCGACTGTCATAAAATTTGTCCTCAGAAGATACTGAGGCCGTCTTAACGACTCGGCTATGCCGTGTCCAGCAGTGTTTGATAAGATTGTTGTAATATTTGATAGACTTACTAGAAACTGGTATATGCGACTATGATATGGCCTTTAAGATCGCCTTCGTTCACAAAAGTTGTTCACTACTATCTCCGTAACGGGACTTAAACAGAACGAGTAAGTTTAATAACATTATTTTCTGACACAGAGCAATAAAGTTATTCAGACAATACTGTTATAATAAACAGAGGAAACTAAAATACAAAATGACAAGAATATTGATATAATACTTTTAGAGGTAGTAAAGTGAAAATAAAGACGCAATTATTTTAGTTTAGAGTTTAGATTCTAATTCATATGGTGCTTTTGATGTTTTTTCAGGAAAACAATGTTTTCATTTGTAATACGCACGTGAGCTCCATCTTGTTGAAACTAGTTTTCCTATAATCCATCATCATATTACAGATTTACCAAGGGTCTTGAAATTTACATTCCGTAAAGTTCACCATTTTTTGGTAAGTGTTTAAAATTTGGTATTTTTACTGTCTATTAAAAATACCTTCAAAAAATATCGACCCAATAATCCTTCTCTGACGAATAGCTACCTGAACTTAAATTTTCTGTGGTTGCGGTGGTACTTCTACGAAAATTACGGGTTATTTGTGGTCTACATTTACATGCTTTGAGAATTTACGTATCCAGAAAGATGAAATCACGATTCATCTGAAACTTAACCTTTTTAATTTTAATCGGATCGACAGCAAGACAAGAATGAATATAGAATAGAATGGTTATAGATTGCTATTGATAAATATTACATCTGGAGAATAGCCTCAAACTTGCTAAATACAGTCGACTCGAGGTTCACCTTCGAATATCATTTTTCTATGGTGGCGTCCCTTGATCTGCTGGAAGAGTTCCCGTAGTTTGAGCCTTAAACCTATGATCTACACGGTGTTTTTCCGGCAGATACTTACCTACGGCGCTGTGATCTACTCCAGCTCTTGTAAGTCGCAGATCAAGAGATTCAACGTTCTGCAGAACAGGGTGCAGCACCCTGGTTCGTGACCAATGTGCAGATCCATAGAGATCTCGACGTTCCACCTTTCATTAATCATGCGCTGGTGCAGGCCAGGAAAACTCAGGAAAGGATTGCTCGGTCGGAGAGCCCGTTGGTTTAGCATTTCGGGGAACTGAATCCGGGCAGGCCGACACATCGTGTCGAGACGAGACGGATACTGCAGCCGATGGATTGCTCTGCCGCCATGCTGAAGACCTCTGCAGTAAATGAGCGAAAACTCCTCATGTCATGCAACTACATGCGCATAAAAAATATGTCCATTATTAACAAGAAGATGGTCAGTAAATCCTTGTTAAAATTCTGGCGGTAGTAAACATGTAAATGTACGTTATATTTAAGGATATGTCAGCAAGTGCCGCAAGAAGTGTTGTGCATTTACACTACGGACATGTGGTTTAATTAAATGGACACTTGTTACTATGTACCTTATTTAATACTAACTCTAAGACTTAATATGGATTTAACTTTCCAACATGGCATATACCTGACGACTGTCTCAACTAACTATCTATCTATTACAGTGTTCTGCCTTATCCACTTATATAGGTAACATAAATATATAACAAGAAGCTTCCAATTCTTAATGTGAATGTCTCTCAGAAAGTTGAGAACATTCTTCTACCAATTGCCTTGTCGGTTCAACACTTTTTTCGTTTCTAACAATTGACCTACTGTTTTTTGCGACCCCCGTTTCCTGTTTTTCTCAATAGTGGTATAAAACGCAACAATTTCGCAAATTCTTATAAAAAATCATATATGTATATCTAAGAGAATAAACTCATTCACCATTAATTTTACTGTCGTATCGGAGATTAACGCCAATTCTCTAAGCTCAAAGGTGCCTGAGATATCCATTCCACTCGTTCATGGTCTACACAGGATAAAAGTTTTGCGGCCCGTTTGATATAATTTCGTCATTATAACAAGTGATGAAAGTGATTCATGTCAAAAGCAAATACGAAGTTCGACGCGCAAGGTCTAAAGTCGAGTCATCGACAAGCACTAGTGTATACTTTAAAGACGGTATGTAAACATAACAGCTAATCCTTTGACGGCAACTGTTGTTATACTGGTTTATTATAAAGTATGTAAAAATATATGAAATCAAACAATTATAAATATCTCAAAAACATTATTTAGAAGTGGCAATCGGAGAAACCTGAAGTGTAAATAATATAAGAATTTCGTGCAAAAATCAATAGAATTTAATTCTTTTTACTATGGTAGTACATTTGAATCTCGGTGTAGATGCTGATCTTCGCAATTAGTGGTAATGAAACTTTCATATCACCGGCAGCGGAAGATAGCGAAAGTATGAACAACCTTGAACGACTTTAACTGTACCTTCCTAATGACCTCGCAGAGCTTTGATACATTACTGGGGATTCCAGATTCAATGTAACACTCTATATCTTTCCTATGTATAAACATAGAAGATCGAGTAAAACATCTTTGAAGATTGGTTACAGAACTGTGTAAAACCGCCTATAATTATTTATTATTAAAATAAATAAGTTCAAATTTCAGTTTTTCAAATCGCGCTACTTATATTTTATTTTTTATTATTGGGGTTGTAATTAGTAACAATTATCTAAATAAAAACTTACCTATGACGTAGACATATAGAAATGGTTACTGATTAAACCAGTTTGATGATTGTATTCGGATAATTGAGGAAAAACATCGTCGAATATGGCGTATGCCAATTATTAAACTTTACTTTTAACGAATGAATGATTTCCTGACAGGATAAGCAAAACTAATTTTCCAGTGTTATGAGATGACAACGTTTTATGTGGATATTATAATGGACGTCTTACTGATTCAGGACTCTTGTTTTTACGATTAGTCATACATAAAAATACTGTGATGTTACATGAGTTCATTTACCTTTTCGCCTGCAGGACTAACATCTGACTGCTCAAAACTCGTACCCGGAACAGACTGTATTTGTCACGCCTCATCGCGGTCACCAGACTCGTAATCACCAGCTTGTGTATTAACCATTTTAGGGATACGGACAAAAGAAATAGTTAAATTTCAAGAATAACTTTTATTACCAAATTCGTTAAGATAAATTTTGAATGAATAAGTAAATAGATCGATAATAGAATTGTTATTTGTGCCCTAAATGTTGGAGCGTCAAAATATGTGATGTTACGTGGGTTCAATACAAAAATATATAATTATGAATGCAAATAACAACTCTACTTATAATGCGATTGCTCTCAATAAACTATTTACAACTCTTTTAAATAAAAGAAAATACATACGGTAAATAAATTTGCTGTATTCTTCTACTTTTTAAAAAATCGTTTATTTAACTAACCTGATTCTCTACGTTAGCTACCTATAAATACCTATTTTCTATTGCAGATCGCTTACAATCTATGATGAGCACACAAGACCTTCTTAATTTATTCCACTGTTATATGATGATATGCCCCTGCTTATACGGATCTATCCGTCCTGGATTATGGTTATTCACGAGAATTTGTTTAAGCTGGCTTTTCCAAAGGATATTAATATTGAAAATAAGTATATATACAGGATGCCCGGATTTCGTAGAGACAACATGGGTAACTTTTTTATTTGAAGACATAGAGGGGCGTACAAAATACATCGTATTTTTCAAAATTATGTAATTGTGAAATATGTTGAAGTAATAACATTGATGACAGGTTCATATGATGATAACCGTGTTGTTTTCGCAGATAACGCGATAAACAAAAAGTTGTGATGTCTACCCGTACTTATAATTAGCTTAATTTTCCAAATGTTGACAAAACTTCCATCTATACATAATTGGATTCAGAAAAAATCTCCTTTTAAAAGAGCCACAAAAATTGCACGGTCCCAATTAAATATTTTGAGGTTAGGCCAGATTACTAAAAATTTGCGCAAAAGAAATTTTGTTGCCAATAAAAGTATTTAGATTACAATTTGAATTACTTCAACCCGCATCCTAATATCTCAAGTAACAAAAAAGTTATGGCAAATATAAATAATAGCATAAAAGAAATTAGGAGATTTCAGTTTTAAAAAAGTTACCCATGTTGTCCCTACGAAATCCAGGCACCCTGTATATTCTTCCAACAAGGATATCGATATTGTATCTTCTTAAAAACACCTTAAAAGCACTGGATGCATGTTTACAAAACTAAAATTTTCCATACGTATGTTGTAGGCGATACGTTGTTTAATGATTTTTAAATATGTTTTTCTTCTATCATTCAATTTTGATATTTGTACTCTGTTCCAATTATTTCAAAAATTATTTTATAGTATGTTATCTCCATGGAATTAACCATTTTACTTGCTTGATTTATGTGATGGTATTTAATACATGTCCATTTAAAAACCAATCATGTATTTTGCTGTGTTTACTATAGTAACTTGTCATCATTTCAGATACATAAAACTCACTGCACCAGCGTAAACTCGTAAATCCATGAATACTGCCTAATTTTGGTTCACTTTTCAAAATTGGACCGTATACAATTTGGAATTTTGTTTTATATTGTAATTTACATTAGAAAGTGAAATAGAAGAATATTTAAAATATCGTGGTGTTTTCACATTTACCCTCGGCTAATCGTTGGCTGGAGATAGTATTATTATATAATATAACCCTGCCCCTCGTATATATTATACCGGGTGGCCGTTTTTCGAGCACAAGAATGGGGAACTCCGTTATTACAAGTGATAAGAGATCGGTTAAATTAGGACAAAGTTGCGAATTTCGGAGAGACAAAATATGCTGCCGAGAAACTTAAAAAATTTTCATGTGTTGCTGAGATTTTTGGAAAAAAGTGATATTTTAAACTTTTGTTTTAACGTTGTATATCGAAAACCGATAAACGTAGACGTTTCTAACTCAGACATTATTAAGGCACTTTTTTACAAGGAACCCAAATGTGCCATCCATTTTTTCAAGTCGTTCCAGATTCAAAAGTTACGGTAGTCAACTTTGTTTTTTCTTATGGACATCATATTGGATTTTTACATTTTTGAGTAAAGATCTTTTTTCAGATTACGATGATGTATCAGACGATTCACAATTTTATCAATATAATAAAAAAACCGTTTTTGAGAAGCATGCCGTGGAAATAATATCCATACTTGTATTTAACAAATGCATTTGTGACAGTTCGATTAAGTTTTGCTTGTTGTCACTTAGATGTATTAAACTTGCCCAACTTTTTCAACAAAATGCCGTTTTCAAGTGAAGAAAAACCAGATATGCTAGATATTTATTACGCTTCACATCGAAATGTACAAATTACTTCAGAAACTTATCTTCAGCGGTATCCAGAAAGGCAACAACCAGCTCAAACCTATTTTCTGTTATTTCACCGAAATTTAGGCGATTTTGGTTCGTTTTGTAAGCCTAGAAAATACGATACAAGACCGCCGCATGTAAATGAAATGGATATTTTACAAAGAGTAAGAGAATTCTAAAGAATCTCACACAAAATAAATAATATCAATGAAATAAATTTTTCTTTAGGTTCAAGAAAATCCTTCTACTTCCACACGAGCCATTGCAGCAGATCTAAACATAATGCGTCAGAAGGTATGGAGAATACTAAAGAAACGTAAATATCATCCCTTTAAAAAACACGTCACCCAAGTTCTGCATCCTGGAGATAGCGATAAACGGGTAGCGTTTTGTAGGAGTTTTATGGACTAGTTGGAACAAAATCCTAATTTCCTTGCTAACGTAATATTTACGGATGAGTGTAAGTTTTCAAACTCTGGCATGTTTAATCGATACAATGAACATGTCTGGTCCATTGAAAATCCTCATGTACATGAAGAACGTCGACCTGAAGTACGGTTCGGGCTAAATGTATGGGCCTCAACCGATTGAATAACCTTTGGTTTCAACAGGACGGTGCTCCGCCGCATAACTCTAGGAGAGTAAGTGATTATTTCTCTGAACTATTTCCTCGAAAAGTAATTTTAAATAACGGGGACATTCGTTGGCCAGCGCGTTCACACGATCTTTCTCCGTTGGATTATTATTTATGGGGAACTATGAAAAATCTTATTTATAAAACAGTGCCTGCTGATGTTCATGAGCTGCGAAGAAAGATAATTACCACTTTAAGGACTAAAATAAGAAGAAGGAATATTTCAAGAGCTTTAAGGAGACGCGTAGAATTGTGCTTAGAAGTAGATGGTGAAACCTATGAGTACCTCTTATAATGTTATTTTGTTTTATTTGATTATTAAAATCATCATTTTCTGGATAAATTTTGTTAAAATTTTTAATTTAATCGAACTGTCATAAATGCATTTGTTAAACACAAATATGGAAATTGTTTCCAAGGCTTTCTTCTCAAAATCGGTTTTCTTGTTATTTTGATAAAATTGTGAAACTGGACCATATAATGTAATACATCATCGTTATCAGAAAAAAGAGCTTTACTTAAAAATGTAAAAATCCAATATGGCGCTTATAAGTAAAAACAAAGTTGACTACCGTAACTTTCGAATCTAGAACATCTTGAAAAATGGATGGCACATTTGGGTTTCTTGTAAAAAAGTGCCTTAATAATGTCTGAGTTAGAAACGTCTACGTTTATCGGTTTTCGATATACAACGTTAAAACTAAAGTTTAAAATATCACTTTTTTTCCAAAAATCTCAGTAACGCATGAACATGTTTAAGTTTCGCGGCAGCATATTTTTTCCCTCCCAAATGCGTAACTTTGTCCTAATTTAACCGATCTGCTCTCTCTTATAATAACCGAGTTTCCCATGCTTGTGCTCGAGAAACGGGCATCCTGTATATATGTGAAAATTTCGCCCCTATTTATAAGAATCGAAAATTTAAAAAAATAAGTATAGTTTGCAGCGACATCTATTGAGTGAACATGGAACCCCAATTAAAGACCCTTGTACGGTAGCTAATATCATCACAATACATACGGAGTTTACCTTAAACAAAATACAGTTTGGAACGAGGGGGTGGGGGAGAGTTATACGGGTTCCATAGGGTGGTGCATGTTGTGAACTATTTTCAACGACATTTTTTCCGATGTTTTATGTCTACAAATAAAGAAGATATTGTTTGTCATATCAATATGATAAGCAATATACTAGACTCTCTGATACACCCAGTATACAAATTTCTTATTCTTGTTTTTTGTGGTGCGATTACCAGGGGTTGTAGGGTGTCCAAAATTGAGCGGATATAACTATAATCAGCCATTAAATTGATAAATAGTCGTGGAAAATCGTAAGAAAAATTATAATGAAATATCTAACATCAGGTCTAATTTGAAACAACAAGGTTGTATGTTGAATAAGAATACGCATGTATTTTGCTTAGCTCTTAACAGTTTTTGAGCTATCATAGTCGTCTTATAATTTTATTTCTAATTAGTGTCGCTATATTATACATAGCGTGGAATTAAATTATATTCTTGATTTGTAGATGTTATTAGTTATTACTGTCGGTAGAAATCGAGTAAAAAAACGTAATGTTATGCTTACCGCTCGACTTTCACTTTCATGTAGTTATTACTGTTCTGTTGCACTAATTATTTATTTTTGTGTTGCTTATTTGTGATTATCTTTGAAAGGAAACGTCGAATACCATAACAAACCTTGCGGCTTCTATATACTGTATAAGTAATGAGTGCGGAAATGATTTAGTAAATACTTATCATATTTTAGTTCACAATCAAAAAATATTATTTTTACGGAGTTCTTAAATTTTTTGTTAATGTTTATAATTTAATTTATAATTTAACAATTATTCACCGTTTTAAGTTGTTTACTTTCAAATAAAATTTTAAATGATTAAATAATAAATAACTGGCATTCATCTATTTCTTCGGACTGTACTGGAAAAAGTTATTTACTCCTGTATTGGTATTTAAAGCTCAATGTAACGACATCATATACGAGGGGGGCATGATATGTATCCGTGTTTGGCGAGAGATGGTGCTTCGTGTGAAAACCTGCATTACCGACTGTGAGTACTATTATTATTTAGTTCATGTCTGTCGAAATTTCAGCGAGATTCAGCGAGTACTTTAGTTTTTATACCTGTTGAAGGTGCATTAGTATAAGTATTTTTGCAATAATGGGAAAAAAAGAATATCGGTGAGATTTATTTTGTTTTGGGTGGGAAAACGTGTATAGAAATCAGTGAAAAGTTGCAAGCAGTTTACAGCGATCCTGCACCATTGATGACTACCATCACATAGTGGTTTAATGAATTTAAACGTGGCTGAACATGATGAGGAGTGCCTCAGTCGTCCCGTTGAGGCAACTACGGAGGAAATGATTAATAAAGTGTATGATGTCGTACTAGCAGACCGCCAGGTGAAAATAAGGGAGATTGCTGAGATGGTAAACACCTTAATTGAACGTGTACAAAATATCCTGCACGCTAAATTGATCTGAAACGGAAGCGCGTGACAACTTCAACGCAATGTTTGGACAAGTTTAAGCGTAATCCGAGTGAGTTTCTGCGGTGTTATGTGACCGTTGATGAGACATGGATCCATCACTACACACCGGAAATCAAAAATTAGTCAGCACAGTGCGTTTCTCCCGACGATTCCATCAGCCGGAAAAGTTCTAGCGACGATTTTTTTGGGATTCGAAAGGCATCATCTTAATTGATTAGTTGGAGAAGGAAAGAACCATAACTGGTCAGTATTATGCCAATTTATTGGACCGATTCGACGCTGAAGTAAACAATAAAAGGCTACACCTAGCGAAGAAAAAAATCCTCTTCCATCATGATAACGCGATCATCAGCAATTGCGACAGCAAAATTCGTTGAATTACGGTACGAAGTGTTGCCCCATCCACCATATTCGCCAGATTTGGCCGCCTGTGATTTTTTTCTTTTTCCAAACAAGAAATGGCTTGGTGGAAAGTGATTCGCGTCAAATGAAGAAATCATTGCAGAAACAGAGGCCCATTTTGCAGCGTTCGAAACATCTTATTATTTGGATGGGTTAAAAAGTTGGAACATTGTTGGATCAAGTGTATAGAGCTACAAGACGATTATGTTGAATAATAAATATACTAAATGTAAACCAATTGCCTTGTTTTCCTGAACACTGGTATTTGTCATACCCTACTCGTACAAGCATCCCACCTTCAATTATTCACTTCTACTTATTTGTTCTATCTTCATAGAAATTTGTATATTCCATATTGTAGCTATATTAAAGAGAAATATAATGGTTCTAATTCCAATATAGTTTCAATAATTGTATCACTGTCTTAGAATGTTAAACCATAAGATACGTCACCTTCCCAAGTTTCTTCATCTTTAAATATAAATATATATTTAAAATATTAAATATATGTTTAAATATTTTTAAATACATATTTTTGAAAAAAATACATATCTTTCTATTGATAGGACAATGCTCTCCGAGCAATTTTATTTTAACACACTTAGAAGTCTCTTCTGCAATCTTTGGCTTTAGCAATAGTAACAATTTTTCTATAAGCTATAATTTATTTCTACAACTGTCCTAAATCTTATTTCTAATATGTATTTGTCATTGTCTCATCAGCCTTGTTTTTCTTTAATTTAACATGATTGTAGTCCAGTAGGCACTACCATAAATAATATGATGATGGTTCCAAACATGCAACTATATATTGATAGTACCTATATGAGATAGTGATTAGGATAATCCTCACGAGGATAAAATGAAAATGATTTAAGGAATATTAGCACGCACCATTGAAGTATTCAATATTGTAACAAAAAATCTGTATCGAAATCAAACAAATTTCATATTGATCTCGATTACTTAAAACCAAAAATTACTTATTGATTTAGTGTAGGTATGTGATGCAGTGCTGACGAGAAATAAATTTTAATTCATTATCCTCATAATGGAGCCCCTGTGAATGTCTGCGTTTAATATTAACTTCGAAGTGGTAGACACTTGTAATGTGTCTTTAAAGTGACAGAAACGAAAAGTATTCCATTCTGTAGTCATTTCCAGCAAACAAGTGGCCTATGTTGCATACTATTTCCATTAGTATTTAAAGTGAGGGCCAAGTCATCACCAATATTCGGCAGTTTGATAATATTATAACTTCAAAACTGTAAAAAGTGTTATCTTAATCAGGGTTTTAGAATTTACGTTTTCTTGCACAGAAACGGTGCAGAGTGTCAGTATTACAAAATAAAACCATATTAAATAAATGTTGTTTAACTCATACACTAACGAAAATTTTTTTATCGTGCAATGAAATGTTTCGTTAGCTATTCATTAGCTTAATAAGAAAAGAAAACAATTTTCTAACGTTCTCTTTTAAATGTAATCATTACAATATATTTTCAGATAATAGCTGTTTAATTGAAGAGTGGTAACATCTATTGTATATTTTTGTTTAATATATATTATAAAATCACCAACATTTAACATACTTATTATAAAAGATTATAAAAATAATTATGATGTGTGATATTTTTCACAACGAATTTTAGGACGTAATGCGACATCGCTCTTTCTGTATCTAAAAGCAAACTTTTTATGCATTCTTTCTGAATATACAACAAGATGGTCCAAGCAGTCACAACGCGAGTGTTCGTAAATATTGATCCTAGTTTCAGTTGCTTTTATGGGTTTCCAAGATAACCTGGGCAACATATCTAATGTTTTGATCGGTGCTGTGGACGCCAGCCATATTATGGTTATACATTTGTTCGAAATTGCACTCTATTCCAATAGATTTCTTCTTCTTTTGTCTGCAGATAGATAGATAGATAGATAGACAAATAGTATTTATTGTCGTGATCATACTGATATAGACAGTTTCAGTGTAACATTAAAATATACATACAGTAAAACAAAAACAGATGTTATCGCTAGAACTAGATTCTAGGCAGTTACAATTCTAAATTCAATAATTGCGTTCCCGACTATGTATGCATATATGAGTACTACATCAGAACACTGGTAAAGGTAAAACGCCTATCAGGCAATATCAAGAAACTCGCTAGTAGAGTAGACGCAGCACTCGAGCAACACAATTTTTTAAGATTTTTTAAATATAGGGTCCGGCAACGAAACGGGGACGGAAGATTACACGCTTATTTGAAAGTTAGTTAAATATTTAGTCACCGAATATTCTTCCGTACCATCAAGCGCACATTTTAAAAATGTTTTGTTTTATACAGGATGTTCCAGATGAAAATGCCAGACTAAAGTTGCATTTTTTTAATGGAACACTCTGTATATTAATAGAAAAAATGATCCGCCCTTGAAAGCTGGTTACATCGATATAATGTTGTACCGGTCTAAAGTTGATAGTTTCTGTGTGAATAATTATTTTACTTGATAAATTGATACATTTCAGTAGGCTATTCTGCATAGGGAAAAACAAAAAATTTGAAACCGACAGAGTAGAATATTTTCTACTAATATGGACTGTCGTGGCTATGTGAATAAATTTTGCAGCTGCTTGCTTTATACAGGGTGTTCACAATATTGCAAAATCGAAGAAATCTCGAAATTTTTAAATGGAACATCCTGTATATTTTTAACTCATCGTAAAGTTCTTTTACTACGCTTTCTATTGATACCTCATTTTATGCACCTAGGATAGATCATTTGCTAATTATTTCTTTTTAAAGTTGAATTTATGAGAAATGCTTGTATTTTTAATAGCTAATTGCACTTTTCAACTTTCTGTAAGGTCGGATATTCCATGGAATAATCCAAAAATGGTCTATAACAAGAAGAAACCTCATTTAGTATGAGAAACAGTTGATTTTCACTTAGCGGTGAAAGCAAACATTAAATTAACATAAAGTATGTATGTAACATAGCATTTTCAATCGATTCACTGCTGATCAAGTTATCTGGTGTCAGTTTAATGAAAAATTTGCACTAATTATTTTCTATGTTAAAGAATTTTGAATAATTTAATTAAACTATTTTACGAATACCTAATATGACACACCTAATTAGGTTGACATAAATCGAAATCATGTAGAAAAGGACCAAGTTTGCACTATTTTAAATAAATACTAATTATTAACCACAACAGAAATTTTAATTAACAAAAGTAGTAATACAGTAAATCAAGAATAAAGTAAATGCAAATAAATCAAAGAAAACTTTCAAATGCCCTACCATGTCTCTCAATACATAAATGAAGCCGCCTGCTTAAATTCTGCTGAACATGCTGTAATGTTTCTTGGCGAACATTTCTAAATGCCTCTCTTATGCGTTGCATCATATTTTCCCTTGTTGTAGGAAATTCCACATAAACTAAAGCCTTGACGTATCTCCAAAAGTAGAAGGCTAAGGGTGGGTTTATCAATGTGAGGATAAAAGTGTTAGGTAAGTAACTGACATATCTCTAATTGGCAGATAAAATTTAGCAACTACAATGCTTTATCTTCCAGATAACTTCTATTTAACACTCAATAAACGTTTCATTGTAATTATCTTACGAATAAAATTTTATCTGCAAGTTAATTTATTTATCCTCACATTGATAAACCCACCCTTAGCCTTCTACTTTTGGAGATACGTCAAGGCTTTAGTTTATGTGGAATTTCCTACAACAAGGGAAAATATGATGCAACGCATAAGAGAGGCATTTAGAAATGTTCGCCAAGAAACATTACAGCATGTTCAGCAGAATTTAAGCAGGCGGCTTCATTTATGTATTGAGAGACATGGTAGGGCATTTGAAAGTTTTCTTTGATTTATTTGCATTTACTTTATTCTTGATTTACTGTATTACTACTTTTGTTAATTAAAATTTCTGTTGTGGTTAATAATTAGTATTTATTTAAAATAGTGCAAACTTGGTCCTTTTCTACATGATTTCGATTTATGTCAACCTAATTAGGTGTGTCATATTAGGTATTCGTAAAATAGTTTAATTAAATTATTCAAAATTCTTTAACATAGAAAATAATTAGTGCAAATTTTTCATTAAACTGACACCAGATAACTTGATCAGCAGTGAATCGATTGAAAATGCTATGTTACATACATACTTTATGTTAATTTAATGTTTGCTTTCACCGCTAAGTGAAAATCAACTGTTTCTCATACTAAATTAGGTTTCTTCTTGTTATAGACCATTTTTGGATTATTCCATGGAATATCCGACCTTACAGAAAGTTGAAAAGTGCAATTAGCTATTAAAAATACAAGCATTTCTCATAAATTCAACTTTAAAAAGAAATAATTAGCAAATGATCTATCCTAGGTGCATAAAATGAGGTATCAATAGAAAGCGTAGTAAAAGAACTTTACGATGAGTTAAAAATATACAGGATGTTCCATTTAAAAATTTCGAGATTTCTTCGATTTTGCAATATTGTGAACACCCTGTATAAAGCAAGCAGCTGCAAAATTTATTCACATAGCCACGACAGTCCATATTAGTAGAAAATATTCTACTCTGTCGGTTTCAAATTTTTTGTTTTTCCCTATGCAGAATAGCCTACTGAAATGTATCAATTTATCAAGTAAAATAATTATTCACACAGAAACTATCAACTTTAGACCGGTACAACATTATATCGATGTAACCAGCTTTCAAGGGCGGATCATTTTTTCTATTAATATACAGAGTGTTCCATTAAAAAAATGCAACTTTAGTCTGGCATTTTCATCTGGAACATCCTGTATAAAACAAAACATTTTTAAAATGTGCGCTTGATGGTACGGAAGAATATTCGGTGACTAAATATTTAACTAACTTTCAAATAAGTGTAATCTTCCGTCCCCGTTTCGTTGCCGGACCCTATATTTTAAAAATCTTAAAAAATTGTGTTGCTCGAGTGCTGCGTCTACTCTACTAGCGAGTTTCTTGATATTGCCTGATAGGCGTTTTACCTTTACCAGTGTTCTGATGTAGTACTCATATATGCATACATAGTCGGGAACGCAATTATTGAATTTAGAATTGTAACTGCTTAGAATCTAGTTCTAGCGATAACATCTGTTTTTGTTTTACTGTATGTATATTTTAATGTTACACTGAAACTGTCTATATCAGTATGATCACGACAATAAATACTATTTGTCTATCTATCTATCTATCTATCTGCAGACAAAAGAAGAAGAAATCTATTGGAATAGAGTGCAATTTCGAACAAATGTATAACCATAATATGGCTGGCGTCCACAGCACCGATCAAAACATTAGATATGTTGCCCAGGTTATCTTGGAAACCCATAAAAGCAACTGAAACTAGGATCAATATTTACGAACACTCGCGTTGTGACTGCTTGGACCATCTTGTTGTATATTCAGAAAGAATGCATAAAAAGTTTGCTTTTAGATACAGAAAGAGCGATGTCGCATTACGTCCTAAAATTCGTTGTGAAAAATATCACACATCATAATTATTTTTATAATCTTTTATAATAAGTATGTTAAATGTTGGTGATTTTATAATATATATTAAACAAAAATATACAATAGATGTTACCACTCTTCAATTAAACAGCTATTATCTGAAAATATATTGTAATGATTACATTTAAAAGAGAACGTTAGAAAATTGTTTTCTTTTCTTATTAAGCTAATGAATAGCTAACGAAACATTTCATTGTACGATAAAAAAATGTTCGTTAGTGTATGAGTTAAACAACATTTATTTAATATGGTTTTATTTTGTAATACTGACACTCTGCACCGTTTCTGTGCAAGAAAACGTAAATTCTAAAACCCTGATTAAGATAACACTTTTTACAGTTTTGAAGTTATAATATTATCAAACTGCCGAATATTGGTGATGACTTGGCCCTCACTTTAAATACTAATGGAAATAGTATGCAACATAGGCCACTTGTTTGCTGGAAATGACTACAGAATGGAACACTTTTCGTTTCTGTCACTTTAAAGACACATTACAAGTGTCTACCACTTCGAAGTTAATATTAAACGCAGACATTCACAGGGGCTCCATTATGAGGATAATGAATTAAAATTTATTTCTCGTCAGCACTGCATCACATACATACCTACACTAAATCAATAAGTAATTTTTGGTTTTAAGTAATCGAGATCAATATGAAATTTGTTTGATTTCGATACAGATTTTTTTGTTACAATATTGAATACTTCAATGGTGCGTGCTAATATTCCTTAAATCATTTTCATTTTATCCTCGTGAGGATTATCCTAATCACTATCTCATATAGGTACTATCAATATATAGTTGCATGTTTGGAACCATCATCATATTATTTATGGTAGTGCCTACTGGACGATTGTAGTCCAGTAGGCATGTTAAATTAAAGAAAAACAAGGCTGATGAGACAATGACAAATACATATTAGAAATAAGATTTAGGACAGTTGTAGAAATAAATTATAGCTTATAGAAAAATTGTTACTATTGCTAAAGCCAAAGATTGCAGAAGAGACTTCTAAGTGTGTTAAAATAAAATTGCTCGGAGAGCATTGTCCTATCAATAGAAAGATATGTATTTACCTACTATCTTATTGTCTACCCTAAGACAATAAGATCTGGACTTTGTGGACGCCAAGTGATTGGACCACTTCGTCCTATCCATTTGTCAATTAGTCATTATAACAATTTCTTTTAAAGATTGAACGAAATACTGTGTAACACGAAACGGATTTTTTGACAACTTGATTATTAAGTATATAAGCTTAAAACTGACACCAGATAACTTGATCAGCAGTCTATTGAAAATGCGAAAGCGTAGTAAAAGAGCTTTTCGGTGAGCTAAAAATATACAGAGTGTTCAATTTAAAAATTTCGAGATTTCTTCGATTTTGCAATATTGTGAACACCCTATATAAAGCAAGCAGTTACAAAATTTATTTCACATAGCCACGACAGTCCCTACTAGTAGAAAATATGCTATTCTGTCGGTTTCGAATTTTTTGTTTTTCCCTATGCAGAATAGCCTACTGAAATATATCAATTTTTCGAGTAAAATAATTATTTACACAGAAACTATCAACTTTAGACCTGTACAACATTATATCGATGTAACCAGGTTTCAAGGGCGGATCATTTTATCTGGTAATATACAGGGCGTTCCATTTAAAGAAATGCAACTTTAGTCTGGTATTTCCATCTGGAACATCCTGTATAAAACAAAATATCTTTAACACGTGCGCTTGATCGTGCGGAAGGATATCCGGTGAGTAAATATTTCGTTAACTTTCAGATAAGCGTATAATCTTTCGCCCCCGCTTCGTTGACGGACCCTGTATATTAAAATTTTGTTCTAGTTTTAAGTTTCCATCGAATTAGATCCCTGCGCGATAAATTTAATTTATTTTTTGGTATAACGTAGCCGTTCTTACCTCTAGTGTTTCTCAAAAAATCATTTCTATTTTTGAAAGTAAAACATAAAAGTTCTAGTAAATATGTAAGTACCTACATACTAGTAAAGGTGGTGTACCGTATTCTCTAAGGAATGGCCGACAAGATTCGCGACTATTTACACTAGCTAAACAGCGAATATTGCGCTTTTGTGCTATTAATACACTTTGCGCATGTTGCGTGGATCTAAAAAATATGATACTGTACATAACTACGTAATGAATTTCAGCGAAATAAAATGATAGTAGGTAGGTCACATTCAAAATAGATTTCAGGTTCCTTAATAGATAACATGAGGTATTTCGTTTTTTTATTACTAATTCACAGTGATTTCCCCAATTCAAATTTTAATCCAAATGAAAACCTAGGAATTTCGAAAACTGTAGACGTTCCAGAGGTGAGTCATCTAGAGATATGCTTAAATTACAATTCCATGTGGAATGGGGCGTACTAAATACAATATAATTTGTTTTATCATCATCAAATGTAAACTGTTTGTACTGAAGTTGTGAACTTGAAGTTCAGTAACAACATCAATTATATTAGTTGCTAAGTCTACCATATCTGAACTAGATACAAAAGCAGTTGTATCGTCGGCATAAATAAAAAGGGAGGGACCTATGAAGGAAGTGATATCGTTTATAAACAATAAAAACAAAATAGGTAGGGGTATACCCAATGTAACCGGTAAAGTAGCAAATGCGAAATTTCTTACATTTCTATTTTTTGGTCTATATGAGATCTCTACAACTTGAACGCCAAATATGCCTCGAACCATCGCGCCATGACACCGCGAATTCCGTAATATTCCATCTTTCTTTACAGTAGATTAGGCAAGTGCACGCGTGAGGTCGCAAAACAGCCCAGCAACACGATTTCCCTCTTCCAGTGCCTGGACAACGCTATTTATAAAAGAATTAATCACTGTTATCGTTGAGTGATTTTACCTAAAGCCGTGGTGCTTATCCGTGATCATATTATTAACCATATTCATCATATTCAAATATTTCAGAAAATCTGGGTGTTAATGATATTGGGCGGTAGTTCGATGCATCAGATGCCAAATTATTTTTATGCACAGGACGAACACAAGATAGTTTTAAAACATCAGGAAAAATTCCATCGTTAAAAGGCAAATTAATAAGTTGCGTAATGGCCTTATAACAATCGGCGCTACTCTACGTAACATTTTACAAGGCACCCCATCCGGTCTAGACCTATATTTATTTTTAACTTATTTGCAGAACGAAGGATGTTTCCCTATGGAAAGACATATTCTGCGTTAGTAGTCGTAGTAGCTTTTCTTCGAGTTTTCGAGAAATCTTTACACTTAATGAGTGGAATTTTCCACACATCATTATAGTTTCATTTAATTTTAGCCCAAAATTTGTAACCCCAACGACCAAAAGGCTTTCCTCAAATAGATTGCTTAAAACTATGACGATCAAAATAGATTACCATATAATATAGAACTCTTCAACGGGTTCCAGTTTAATAAATTTCGAATTCAGTTGGTCCATTGAGAATCTAATTGAAAATATATGTTGGCGTCGGAGGTGAAATTATTATTGCAATGGAAGTTTGTATTACAACATACTTAGAATACATCGACAAATACTTGTGTTAAACTATAAAATTAATTTTGAATTTTTTGTCTTTCTCACTCTACTCTCTTGCAGTTTTCTTAATATAAATCCTTTCCATAATAATTTTGAAAAACCAGTACTGTTGGTAAATAATGTAGTATTTTCTTATGTATTCACGGTGTTTATGTGTTGTCAAATATTTGACAAGACATATAATTTTTCCGCAGCTGATTATGTACGTACAAGCACCATTCAAAAATATATTGTTGTGAGCATTGAGGATGAACACACCATTGGTTTTCTTCTTAAACCATTGAAGCCTGACCTCCTTAGAAGTTGATTCCATCTGATTTTAAGCGACATACTGTCCAACCTCATTCTGATTTCCGAGTAGAGTTGAACAAATCTTACAAATTGATTTTAGTATAATTTTTGTGATATATCTAATACTTTGCTTATGGATACAGCTATTTGCGTTGTTTTATAAAGATTCATGCGTGAAACGTGGTAAAGATAAAAAGATAAGAGGTATGAGTTACATAAAAAACTTGCAAGCTACTTACAGCCATCCAACACTGACTAAGATTTCTTTCGTTTCTGTATCAAAAGATTCATTGTGTATGCAATGTAGGCATTTTTAACATCAAATACAATCACAAATTATTTTTATCTGCATTTGTAGCACATTTACCTTCACCGATTTACCGTTTCAGAATCCACATTGCAGATCAGATAATCCATTAAATTGCACCAATTCTTATTCGGTATTCCTCTAACATTTCGTTACTGAATAGAGATGGAGTATCGGCCTATGAGCTGAAGACAACGTTATGAATTAAGTGAATTACAAGTAATTCATTTAAGCTATTTAATATTGGTTTGGTGCTAGCTAAACAGCTGTCTTAATGTGTAATGTTAGGCAATACATACTATTATGTAGATTAGCGACACTTTCTACTGTTTCCCCTATTGTCAAAAGTATCAGAAAAATTTTCAGAGAACTACGTAATGATTCTTTTTTTATATTTTGTTCATACATAATGAAGGTAGGTAGGTATGTACATACCTGTTTTGTATTTATTTTCTATTTTGTTTTTATATTATATTTATGTCTTAAATAAATCTAATTAAAGTATACTAACTAAAGAATAATGTATGTGTGTTGGGTCTTCTTTATAATTTTTCTATTAGTGAAAGTTTTGAATTTTCAGTATCAATATACAGGGTGATTGGTGAGAATGGCCTATTAAAAGTATTATACAAACGGAACGGAATTTTAAAATGAAATTTTGTGGCCAGATATGGTTGAATATGAACTATCACATGAAAATATTCTTGGATACATCTCACTTCTGGTTAACCGGAAGTGGGCATCAACTTCGATTTTTTAAATAGCATGCTATAAAATAAATTATAGATTCGGCTTTTACGACGAATTTTACAGATATTTCATGTACCATATCCTATACCTAAATACCATTCCTCCTGAGTTATTCGCAATTAAAGAAAAAAAGTGACAGATACCGATCTTACTTTATAGTGATATTATGTCACATAGGAGTAAGAGAGACGATTGAAATTTTGCATACGCGCAGCTGATATTGTGTAGTTACACAACATTTGAAGTTCTTCTTTGTAACATTATACAGGGTGTTTAAAAACTTAGTTGCTTATAAATAAGTTCAATCCGCGGAAAATAGATATATATATCTTTTAAATGGAAAGGTATATATTTTCTTAGATATTCTGATTCTATAAAACATTCTCTTTTAATCCGTATTGGATGTTCCTCTACCTAAAATGGAACGTGAATAAGTTATAAACGATTTAATTACCCTTTGTACCTAACATGCTCAGATACGTCAATTTACTGAAGCAAGGGTGTTTAGCTCATTCGTTTTACATAAGGCGAATTCGATTCAGAACGGTCACGAGTGGTCAGACGTGGTGCGACTGACCGCTCGAAATCGATTGAAAACTTGATGACGTCATGTAGTAACCCGGTCACGTTTGGTCTGTCAAATCTTGGACCGCACGCGAAGGCCGGTCTCAATTGCGGTATGAGCATCTATCCTTGTCGATTACTCGCTTTCAGTGTAAAGTAACAGATGGAGCCAAAAAATTTGAAATTGAAAAGGTAAATGGCACGAAATACAAAGATGAGAAGCATTTGTTGTGTCAAAAGTTATTTTAGATTTTTGACGTATTTGTATATATGCCTACCACCAACTCAACAAAATTAAATTATTATTATCTAATAATAATAGATTTGCAATTTTTCCTAAATAATCGAAGCATAATTAGTTAAAATTAATTCACCTTTGTAATAATTAATTTAAATAAATCAGAATGAATAAAACGCCTATTTTATTTATGCGGGTAAAATGAAATTTTTCTTGTACGTCAGTCAATTTAAGTTGGTGGAATTGTGCGGTTGTGTCGACACGATCGATTTTTTAAATTCAAATCTATCTTCATTAGAAATAACATTTTTTTAAATCTCATTGTTCGCACTTCAAAATTATGTAAAAAAATTGTTATTCGCGGCAAATTCTAATAAAAAATATTAATGCGAGCGTTAAATTTTCATTTAGGGAAATCTCGTTTGTATTTAAATATACATTCACACACAATTATTTTCAATACTGTTTTTTTTTTCAATTTTGCAATTTTTTACATTTTTCAAAATAATAAATAATAATGCTGGATAGTGTTAGTTTTTATATTAATGATGTTTTAATTTGTTTCGAGGCTGACATCGAAACATGCAAGATGTTACTAGAAGGTAAGGAATGATATTTATTACTATTTATTAATTATATTATATTTAATTAAATAAATTTTTTACAAATTGCAAATGATGAATTCACTCTGGACTACATCCATCGATCCATCCAGAGTGGAAGTATTGACCACGTATCAGTGGAAGATCTGCCAACCCTAGATGTAAGGCGACTAGAGGAACAAGCTGGAGCAGCAAAAGCTTTACAGGAAATAGGAGGTTTACGTAAATAAAGGATATATCGAAGTGGAGGTATAAACAAAAATGTACATGTCTTTAGAACAGTGCCAAGAGATCTGGTTGCCAAAGCGCAAGCAAACTGCGGCGGACAATGAGGCAACTGATTATTTTTTACAGATAAGGGCTTCACAAAAGTACATATCTTTATTTGAACATAAGAAGACTCACAAAAACAAGCTGTGGATGGAAATTGCGGAGATTATGAAGACAAAAGGGTTTTATCTAGGAGAAGGGAAAGATGCAAGTGAGAAGCTACGGCAAAAATTCGCCAATTTACAAAGGCAATATGTTAATTTTGCCAAACATATGGGGTCAACTGGAGAAACGCCAGTGTCGGAACCACAGCATTACGAATATGTATGTAATAATGTATATAATAATGTAATAATATGTATGTAATATATATATAATATATAATATCTCCATATTCTTTTTGGGGAGATAAATTTTTCCCCAAAAATGTGGATTCCATCCAGACAACACCTGTGCCTGCGTCAGTACCTTCATCATGTCCAATATCTGCCAGAGCTGGTCCATCCACAGCATCAGTTGCCTCACAGAAGTTTGATGAAGCAGTAGTAGACGCACCAGACGCCGCTGTGAGGGCTTCGGAAATTAGAGATGCTGCTACGGATCGCTTCGAAAAAAATAAAAAAATCAGCCAAACCGGCTTCCACGAAAGATCAACTGATTGCCGTTGTAAGGGAATGTAGTGACCGCAATACGAATATGATGAACGACAAATTTGAGTCCTTATTTCAACTTATCCAGGAGCAAAACCGCGTCCTAGCTCGGGAAAATGAACAACGGGATTGCCTATTTGATCTTTTGGGGAAGTTGGTAGCCCCCAGCAGGAAGAAGAAGCGGGGTAATAGCTCCGACTTCGACTAATTAATGAAGTAATTAAAAACCATCGGAAACGATAAAGTTTTTATTTTTATTATTAAACAATTCCTACATTAAATTTTTTTTTTTGGAAGGTGGAAATTCCTTAAGGACACCGCCAGCTTTGATCAAGCGCTGTACGGTAGTGTGGGACTCCCTGTCAGCATGTGCAGGACAGGTATACCTACTAAAACCATCCTCTTTCTCCTATGTCCAAAGCGTCCTTCATACTGTTCAATTAAATGCTGTACATATGTTATTTCTTTAAAAAAGTGCAGCATTAGCATTGTCATTGTGGTACTATACCTGTACCACTTCAGCATGGGGACCACGGTCTCCGTCCAGTTCACCCTCAAAATCATCCTTATTTATTAAGCAGAAGTTATGCAACATACAAGCAACCGCAATGATATCTGAAACATATTCAATTTTGTAAACATTAACATGCTGCAACATTCGCCACCTTCCTTTCAATAAACCGAAGACATTTTCAGTAAGCACGCGTGCACTATTCAATGCTTTGTTATGCCTTTTCTGAATTACACTTAGATTTCCAAAATCCCTAGAAATATGCATTTGTAATTGAGACTACACATTTTAAATTCATGAAGATCACCTGTACGGTTTCATTAACCATGTTTTGAGAGGATAAGCGGCATCACCGATCAAATGGTTCTCATCTGCGTAGAACGATCTTCTATGACCATCCCTATCAATTGCTTTCCCAATACTGGATTCACACAAAACCTGTAATTACATATTGTACTTCATAATTACGAAGAACACTTACCTGGAAATATTACGAACACGGGCATCGTGAACTGATCCTGGGAAGCCAATGCACACATTAATAAATATCCTCTGTGGTGAAGAAATACCTTGTAATTTAATGGAGTGATTAAATTTCCGGTCAACGTAACTGTCATGCTGTTGAGAAGGTACTTTACATATTATATTGCAACCGTCCGCAGCACCAATTATGCCAGGGTAGTTCGATATATTTTTGAACTTCTCGATAATCATTTTACTTTCTTCTTCAGTTGGCCAAACCACATATTTCGGAAGTAACCGAGCCATTAACAAAATGACATCATGTATTTTAACACATGCTGTTGACTGAGCAATATTAAATCTATCCGCGATAGAAATAATGGTATTTTGGCAAATACCAAAGTGTCATTAACACTTGGTTAGGTACAGGAACTCTTTCTCTACCACCATGTTCTTCTTTTACCCCCAGAACTTTACCAATTTCTGCAGTCAACATGTTACATGTGCTATGCGTCATTCGGAATAATTTGTAAAAATCCACTTCAATGTATTTCGAAATCCATTTCTCATAATACAGAGGTATGCGAAGATGGTCCTCTCGAAGTACATTTGGTAGCCAATGTAACAAGTATGTGGGTTCAGCAGCAGTCACGATTATTGAAAATAATAGAGCAGGAATATTTAGCAACATTGTTGTTAGTTCATCTACAACAATTGCGCTCAAAGCAATTCGAAACTTTTTATTTAGGGGCATTCTCTTCTAACCTACAATTATAAAAGTACTATTAATACTAATGTGCTAATCTATTATTTTTTAATGAAATCGAAGCAAGCTCGCCTTTACCAATTCACAAACTAGGAACTTGATATCCAATATTAATGACAACGAGATATTATAGATACAATAGATATGGGTATACAACAAAAACAACCGATGTACGTATGACGTCACACAGACCGCGCCTGACCACTTCTGACCGTGTCATACGGACCGAACGAGACCGATGTGCTGAATCGAATTCGCCTATACTTACTTACTATTTATTTTGACATCTGTCATTTCTGTTAATCGTTCTCGTATCAGGAAACAACATACTAATAGTATAGGAGCTAGCAACGTTTTTGAGAGAGCATTTCAGGTCAGCTGATTTTTTGATATGTTGTCCTTATTGCTCCTTGGGTTAGAGTCTGAGCCGTCTGGCTGGCGGTAGCGGTTGCTTATATTAGTGCGCAGCCTACCTGTACAGGTAATAATCCTAGATTTTAAAAGAATGTTAAGAAGTGTAATTTTTAATTTTGTCACTTTGGATAGGTTTGCCTGACATAAATTTTTTATTGCCAGACATTTTTATCGTTGCTAATTATATGCCATACGCGAATTTTCTTTGTTTTTTAATAAAATATTCAAAGTATTTTTTTTATGTCTGGTATTTATATATTATCTTATTTACGGATAAATAAATCTAAAATTAATTTGCCAGACGTTAATTCAATTGTTTAACTTTAAATAAACACGATAAAGTGTGGCAGTATGATGCTAGTAATCAAAGAGAGACAGATGCAGAATCTATTGCCGAGAATGAGACAGAAAACAATCACAAAGGTACATTACTTATTCTTGCTTTAGTGAGTACAAATTTCGATATATAAATATTTTAACAGAAAAAAACTAAAATTAAAATAAAACTAAATTAGAAAGGAGAGAATGAAAGGTACATCATTGAAGTTCAAAAAATTACATTTTTAATAAAAAAATTCGCGTATGGCATATAATTAGCAACGATAAAAATGTCTGGCAATAAAAAATTTATGTCAGGCAAACCTATCCAAAGTGACAAAATTAAAAATTACACTTCTTAACATTCTTTTAAAATCTAGGATTATTACCTGTACAGGTAGGCTGCGCACTAATATAAGCAACCGCTACCGCCAGCCAGACGGGTCAGACTCTAACCCGAGGAGCAATAAGGACAACATATCAAAAAATCAGCTGACCTGAAATTCTTGTTTTTTAAACGTTGCTAGCTCCCGTACTATAATGTGAGTGTGACGAACTTAAAAACCAGAAGCAAAAATAAAATAAAATTGGAAGCTAATGATTTTAAAATAAATGCTGGCGGACTGAATGAGTACTTCTGCACAGCTGGCGAAAAGATAGCGAACAGTGTTCAATCAAACAAGTTAACAGCAAAACTATTTCACTACTACTATGCGAATAGAGACTTAGCATTCCTTGTACTTTGCTCCAATTTCATTTCTCAAAGTGGGATTAATACTAATTTCTACTGCAAATATTCCCAAGGTAAGATAAGAATGCAAGAAATGAGATGATACAAAAAAAAGAGGCATTTAATGTGTTGAAGTGTATTTTTGGAATATAAGTGGGTTATATAAGTTACACAATTTAGATAGAGAGCAAATCAGTTATTTGAAAGAAGTTGATATAATATGTCTATTGAGAACCTGGATAGTTGATAGGACCTCCCTTCCCAAGGAATTTGAAAACTTCGACATAATACTAGTGCCAGCTGTTAGGGAGAAAAATTTGGGAAGAGCAAATGGGGGAATAGCGGTGTTGTGTAAAAGTTCACTAAAAGTAGAAAAAATAGAAGTCACAAATTTGTGGATTTTGTGCTATTTTGAATATCAAAATAAAAGCACTTTCTTGATGGCTAATTATTGGAGTCCTAACGCAGATGTTAAAGTATGTATAGAAACATTAAATGATCTTCTAAACCAAAAATGCGGTTGGCTAATTGGAGGTGATTTTAACAGTAGGGTAGCGAATTTGAACCAACTAGATACTGAGATTTTATTGAATACGGCCTTAGCACATGAAAGGACCTCACGAGATTGAATAGCAAATTATAGGGGAAAGAAGTTAGTGGAAGTAATGGAATGTCAGGACTTTATCCTGCTCAATTGAAGAACACATAGTGATGCACCAGCCGATTTTACTTAGACTTAGTGTTTGCTAACGAACAGAGTCGTTTTTGCGTGCAAGATTTGCCAGTCGATAATATACTACAATCATCACCACATTTACTAGTTCTTGTCAAGTAAAATAAAACTAGAAACACAGGTGAGGAATGCATCTCAGATAACAAATAGTTACAAACAAATGGTCTCAGGCAAGATCTATAACATTTATAGAAACTCTACTCTACTACGTATAATACAAATAATAGACACTGCTTTAATTGCTCATTACATAACCAATTGTATATTTTGATGAACACGCTTTAAACTAGTATTTTCCTTTTCCTGTGAATGACTTTATTATTATTGTTAAAACGATTTCTTTCAATTGTGTTTTGGGGACTGTTAGTTTAAAAGATGCATATTTTTTCTGGATATTTCGTAATTGTTCAATCAATTACAGTGAACTTTCAATATGTCCTACAACGAGAGAAATTTTTGTGTGCTATTACTAGTTGTTACCATATTGTGAGGATGCTTTAAGTGATTTTAGCGGATGTTCGAACTATTGTTCTACCTTTCTTCCGAATTACTTTCATCACCATTAAAATTCTTATTTATATTTATTTCCTTACCAAATTGCTTTAGATTTATACTTTCCTTCAGTAGTATTCCGGCGATTTCAACATTTCCTTTAATTACTAAATTATTAAAATGTATGCCTTTATTGTTAATTTTGTGTGTGATGATCCTCTGTTAATGATTTACGTTTACAAGTTCAATGCTCTGATTTGCGTCTGTGCTGCCAGGTATTGTCTTAAAGAGGAATACTTCGCTGCTCTGTATTTTACTGAAGAAATTTTGCTTTCATCGTAAAACCTTTAAACATCCGCAGTTACTTTCATTGTAATCATCGTTATGATCAAATGATACACTTTGCGAAAGTTTAGACATTCACTGTATTTTGGTGTGCGCATGCCATTCTATATGTATGTATATTGTCGTAGTTGACGATATTGTACAGATACAGGTGTTTGAATTTTAAAGTGAGCTGTAAATTCTTACTTTACTTTAAGAGAACGAAAAAGCATTCTTAGCGGACGTTGGATAATTTAGAATTGCGTTTAGGGTATGCTGTATATTGTATATACACTAACGCTTATGAAATTAAGCGCGCTTATTGGGAAGTGTCACAAAGTTGTAATTGTTAGTTTTCTTTTGCAGTTTTTTACAGTGGATTCAAAGATGCAGATGTGAAGATATTTTGGAAAAAGTTGGAAGTAAATTGATGAAATTTACTAACTTTTATATGTTATATACATGTTGGCAGCTACAGTAAATAGAAGTGTAGAAAATTGTGTACAAGAATTTTCTATAAAACGTTCACAAAGCTATGCGATTTCTACGCAGTAACTGAGCGTTATTTAAATTTCGCTTGATATCTAAATTGACATACGTACATATACATACGTATGCAAGATTGGGCGTTGCCATCTGACCTGTGAATCTAGGCAATGTACTATATACAAGATAACAACTTGAACTACGAAAGCCTATTGATAGGAGAAGGTAGAGGAGGATAAAATTAAATGTATCCATTTTAGTATTTTCAACTGTTTGTATGACAGGAATGTCAGTGGTTATGTCAAATACTAGGGCAATTTATAAAACCACTTTCTAATTTGCACTTTTGTGTATTCCATTAGGATAGTTTGATGGTTCGGTAAAGTATTTGACATAAGCACTGACATTCCTCTGTCATATAAAAAGTTGACAATAGTAAAATGGATACGTTTAATTTTAACTCCCACCACCCTCTCCTATCAATAGGATTTCGTAGTTCAAGTTGTTAGCATGGGATAACAACTTTAACTACGAAAGCCTATTGATAGGAGAAGGTAGTGGGAGGTAAAGTTAAATGTATCCATTTTAGTATTGTCAACTGTTTGTATGACAGGAATGTCAGGGGTTATGTCAAATACTAGGGCAATTTATAAAACCACTTTCTAATTTGCACTTTTGTGTATTCCATTAGGATAGTTTGATGGTTCGGTAAAGTATTTGACATAAGCACTGACATTCCTCTGTCATATAAAAAGTTGACAATAGTAAAATGGATACGTTTAATTTTAACTCCCACCACCCTCTCCTATCAATAGGATTTCGTAGTTCAAGTTGTTAGCCTGGGATAACAACTTTAACTACGAAAGCCTATTGATAGGAGAAGGTAGTGGGAGGTAAAGTTAAATGTATCCATTTTAGTATTTTCAACTGTTTGTATGACAGGAATGTCAGTGGTTATGTTAAATACTATGACAAAAAAATATATATAATTTGCACTTTTTCATTAATTGTGTATTCCATTAGCATAGTTTGATGGTTCGGTAAAGTATTTTACATAACCACTGACATTCCTGTCATATAAAAAGTTGACAATAGTAAAATGGATACGTTTAATTTTAACTCCCACAACCCTCTCCTATCAATAGGATTTCGTAGTTCAAGTTGTTAGCCTGGGATAACAACTTTAACTACGTAAGCCTATTGATAGGAGAAGGTAGTGCGAGGTAAAGTTAAATGTATCCATTTTAGTATTGTCAACTGTTTGTATGACAGGAATGTCAGAGGTTATGTCAAATACTAGGGCAATTTATAAAACCACTTTCTAATTTGCACTTTTGTGTATTCCATTATGATAGTTTGATGGTTCGGTAAAGTATTTGACATAAGCACTGACATTCCTCTGTCATATAAAAAGTTGACAATAGTAAAATGGATACGTTTAATTTTAACTCCCACCACCCTCTCCTATCAATAGGATTTCGTAGTTCAAGTTGTTAGCATGGGATAACAACTTTAACTACGAAAGCCTATTGATAGGAGAAGGTAGTGGGAGGTAAAGTTAAATGTATCCATTTTAGTATTGTCAACTGTTTGTATGACAGGAATGTCAGGGGTTATGTCAAATACTAGGGCAATTTATAAAACCACTTTCTAATTTGCACTTTTGTGTATTCCATTAGGATAGTTTGATGGTTCGGTAAAGTATTTGACATAAGCACTGACATTCCTCTGTCATATAAAAAGTTGACAATAGTAAGATGGATACATTTAATTTTAGCTCCCACCACCCTCTCCTATCAATAGGCAATAGGGACAAATTCTTAAATGTATGCTATATGTCAAAAACGAAGAGTGAGAGCTATTAATGTTTTTTTTGGTTTTACTAATATTTAACCTAACCGTGGTATGACAAAATCCAGGCATTTGAGAGTTCAAAAAATTCACTTTTAAAACATGAAAAAATAAAGTTGTTTATCATGGCGATTCGAATACAATGGATTCAAGATACCTAAACGAAACTATTCTGTGCTTATTTTTTTATTTAAGGCTATCAGCACAATAAGAACCCTTTTATACATAGGATTTTTGTCCAACGACAAAATGTCGGATAGTTTGTAAATCAATAGCAACAAATAGTAATTTTATGTACTACCGTATATTTTATTATCTGTTGCGATCTCTAAACATACTGTTGTATTCTACTAAATGTTCTTAATCAGCAACAAAAAGCCTCCGCATTTTGCATAAGTGTACCTACATTATACCAATTGAAACCTATATGTGTACAAACGTGCGACCTTCTGTACCAACGGTTTGTGAAACACGTGGCTGTGCAGAAAGTGACCCACTTGTTGTTATTGATTCACAAATCTATCGATTTAACGGTCACACTTGTATTATTATCAACATAGCAAGTTTATAAATCAGCGATTGGTGTGTTTCTTCCAAACCAAATAAGAACAACAGCCATGTAAATATTGGCATCGGATTTTGAAACAATCTAGATGCTGTCGCAAAATGTATTATTTTATTATCTTATGATTAGTTTCAAATATAAAATTAATAGAATCTGTCATTTCTAGCTGTAATATCGATTACACTATTTTCGGACTTCAACCCATTGATATAGTTATGAAAATGACACCTTTTATGGGTGAAACTGGGCAAGTTTAATAGGCAATCAATTTACTTTTTAAAGTAAAAGAAAACACAGATTTCATTAAGCTAATTAATCAGTGTTGTGACGAAAATAAGAAAGCTGATGTCGATTTGCATACATATATGTATGTACATATGTATGTACATATACATACATATGTATATGTACATATGTATGTACATATACATACATATGTATCATCTTTGGCAAATTAAATACGAATTTTTCAGCGAGGAATTTAAATTTACTAAATAAAGGCTGTACTTTGAAGCAAATTTAATTTCTCTAAAAGAGAGTACTGCTTTGATGAACTTCTTTAGAGTAATTAAATTCACTGTAAAGCAAAGCCTTTATTTACAAAATCAACATTCCCCGATCAAAAATTCGCATTTAAATTGCCAAAAGATGGTACATATGTAGTTGTAATGTGCTGAATATGTAAAAATATTCGCTGTAATCACATTGTTGTTATTATTATTAATCAGTTATTTTGATTGTCTTTTATACAATAATACTATATTTTCTACTTGTCTGTTGTTTGCAGAATCCATTTACTACTCTCTGTAACATATTATGCAATTAAGTCCCGACTTTCATACAAAGGTATTTATTTATGCATATTCATACATAATACCTTACGGGAAGTAAAGTGCCAATGTTCTCGTGGATGCTTACATAATCGGCGGATCTAACTGATGTAAATTTCGGCAATTAAAAGTGAATGTCTCATTCAGAAACTTGAATTTAAAACCGTATCTACACACACATATGTAAATAACCGATTTAAATTGTTGTGGGAAGCAGAGTTAATCTGTCAATTCTTTACTTTCACTAGAGTGATGCTATCCTCCTAAAAATCTGTACGTGTGTTATCCGTTATATACATATTATTAGAGCATAAATAATTATCACTTCCTATTTATGAGTTGATATGAATAAAAAAAATTAAAAATACACTAATGCTTAAAAGTAATATTACATTTCGGAAAATTATTTGCAGATGTGCATTTCTGTGACAGCTACAAGAAATGCAGAAGAATATACTGTGGAATTTATTTTTCTTTTTTTAAATTAAATGCGAAATTCGCTTTTATGTAAAGTTTTTATTTACTAAATGCTAATTGCTCGTTGGAAAATTCGCAATCATTTGGAAAAGGCGTATGAACGTATATTGCTCTAATAATTTAATTTTTTATAATGTATACTTACTATATACTTTTATATGTATATATCAAATGGCATTGTCTATTTCTGTAGTAACATTTAACAATAGGTTTTTTAATTATGTAATAACAAATTGATTTGCTAGTAACTTTATACAGGTACAGCGTAACAAGACAAGAAGAATTATCTATCTAGAAATATGCTATGTCGAGATCGAATTAGACAATGTACAAAAATGAGTATCGAATTTCAAAATGACGATAGATTGCTATTGATAAATATTACATCTGTAGAATAGCCTCAAACTTACTACATAGGTACAGTAACAAATATTATAAACATGCCATCGCGTTAAAGTGTTAACTTTTTGGCATTAGAGAGCAAATGCAAAGCACAGCTATGAATTATTGTGAATAATTATTATTATAATTATTAGAAACTTATTGCAATGTCCATTAGTCATTAGAAGATGCTGCCATTCAATGGTAAATAATTTCCTTATCGCTGCAGGTGTCCCCTTCTTGATATCAAAGCTTTGTTTTATAATGTTACTGATTACTTGATGAAGAGGTAATTCATCGTCCCCCTTGCATCACAAATCTTTTTTCAGGTGATGGTTGCTACTACAAAGTTTAGCGAAGCTGAGGATCTTATATGTATATGTTATATAAGTTGTGAGATGTAACTTTCGTAATTGAAGCAAATTGGACATTTTTTCTTTTTTAACTTCGTTGAAATTTAATGTAAAATTACAATTAAACTATATTAACAAATAATTTGCAAATTATTTGTTAATATAGAATCCTGTGAGATATAGACCAAGCTTTTTCCCCCTTCTATTTGTGATTATAAAAAGTTTTTCATAGAAATTGTTAGTAAGAAAAATCTTGAAGATGCCATTGATATACATATATTTCAATGAATAGCCAGAAAGCAGACAACCTGATAAATCAATTTACATAAGATTGGACAGAAATCATTAATTCTGGGCTCTTTAAGGAACAAAATATGAAGAATTGTGACACTCAAGACGATGAAGAAGTAGCTGTTAGTGCTATTCGGATTGCAATTGTAAATGCTTGGATATCAAGGTGTTAGCTTGAGGCAAAATTTAATACATCACGACACATACTATATGATATATTAGTAGGTGATAAAATTATCATATTGGTCGTCCAATATTAATCCCTATTGTACTCTGGATATTCAAAATCTGGAGCACTTTAGCTTTAATATTTGCTATGCCTTAATTTGTTATGGTGATATGGTTTAAAGAATATCTAAAGAAAAACTAGATACCCTATTATGAAATTTAAACCAACATATCATTGATGAATTTTTAGATAATATGGAGTCAATTGAATAAGGCTCAGTAAAATGGCGAATATTGAGTACAATTTATACAAAAATTTCGTTGTAGCTTTGGAATGATTTATTTTCAATATCTTAACATACAATTTCTTATATTTTAAACTAGGAGTGAAACAATCAATTAAACGTGAAAAATATAAATGTTGAGTATATTTACTATAAAAATGAGGAATGGCCTGGATGTTATCTTATTGAAAGAAAATGCTTTCGTTAGTTAAGCCATAGCCAAATACGAATTCAATATACACAATATAACTTTATGCATATCAAAGAATGTCCGAAGAATATGGAAGTTATTTTTTTATATTTTCATAGGCAAATGAATAAGAGTCATAAAAGAAAAATCATAAAACTAGAATACTTACGAATTACTCATAGACCCATAGACAATGGACAGAAATCGATAATGAGGTCATCTATATCTCATAGCTATCGAGATTTTCTATGATACCTTCCAAATATTTCTATGCTATACATGTCGTATGGCAACTAACTCTTAAGGGTGATCAATTTTGTCAATATATAAAGGCTGCATTTTAGATATTGTGGCGGTTAAGTATTAGTTAGGAGGTATGTAAATGAACATTATGCTGTCATTACCATATAAAAAAGTGAGAAATTAGGTGGAGGTTCTATTATGATTTAGGAGAGAATCAATTAAATGTACAAACCGATCTTCCATATAATAAAACCAACAAATGTTCAAATCTACTGATAAATTAAGTTATTCTTTTGGAATCAACTGATTCATCACTTGGAAAGTTTTGGAATGACAAATCCGACACTTTTATTTGTTAGCATTACTTGTGATATGAAAACAATATGAGTTGACGAAGAAAACTGCTTACAAAAAAAACCATTTTGGTTTTAACGCTTCAATTCTTAAGTTTTCAAAGTCTGGTCAGCATCAGCGACGCTTATTAAGTTTTCTTTGTTGCGACTCAATATGGTGATTTCATAAATCATTAGGAATTGTCTTACACCGTTACAGAGATACTTTTTTGGTTCTAAATTCTGAATTTTGATAGCATTCACTTTAGATTCTAAGGTAGTTTCCCAACATTTTCCAAATGTAAAATATTTCGTTTATTACTGCGAATGTTATCTTAATATACTTGTGAATATACATATGACAAATGCATTAGCATTAACCTTATCTAAATCTAAAAAAAAAACAAAGTATAACAAGTACATGGTCCATCCTATACAAAGTACTTATGTCAAATCCTCTATTTAATGTAGAGTAGACGTTCAAATATTGCTTTCGTTTGCTTTGCCTTTTTACCACGTTAGTTTCATTTCGAATTTTGTCCTCTAAATGTTATTTTTCTATTTTTATTGATACATTATGGTTAGTGTGAGTTATCCGTGGCAGCGATTGTTTCTGACTTTGTAAAAAAATAGTGAATGGCTACACTCCTAAATTATTAAAATTGCTGAAAGCAAAATTGATCAGCATATTAAATGCATACTTATATAAAAGATATGTAAAAAAAGAAGAGTTATATTCCATGTGTTATAATTATAAAAAACGTGTCCTAGATTTTTTAAGATGTATAGTAAGCAATAGTGTATTAATCGTTCTTTTAATTCAAACTGTTAAAATACTTATAAGTATAGGTTGTGTTACGTAGAATTACGTACAAAAAAATTAAATTACGAATACGTCATCGTATTACTAATATGAGGAGTCAGTTTTGGGACATCTACACAAGAATAAGAAAGTAACATTTTACGGGTATCTACTATATAAAGGTTGATATTCTTTTGAAGATTATAAACAGTTGCATTCACACCATCGTATCGTATTGACAATATGAAACTTTTGGTAATTTCTTCTATTAATTTTGTTTTTTTTTTAGCTTATAATAAGTGTTCGGTGCTTTGGTTGTAAATTACTTTCGGTGTTTTAAGTGCGTGCATAATTAATGGATATCCCAAATAATTGTTATATTCAGAGTGATTTTACCGACGATAAAGATATTTGGAAATTCTTTTGTTAAAGTTATCTGTATTATAGGCTCTATCTTTGGATAACATCAATATCGCTATAGTGTATAGTGTAATATTATCATATGAATATTTAAGTACCATTTTTTTTAATTCTTAAGTAACCAATTCTCTTATTTCAGGTCTGTGCTTTACTTCTCGTTTCGGCTATACACGCCGAAGAAAGCAAAAACGCAAAACGTGGTATTGCTTTGGGTTATGGAGGTGGTTCGTCTATTGGTGGAGCTGGAGTTGGTGGTGGTTTAGACAGCATCGGATCGGGTGGCTTTAGCCATGGTGGAAGCGGAGCTGGTATCCAGACGATTGATAGTGGTTACGGAGGAGGTTTACAATCGTATGATGGAGGATACAGTGGTGGACTAGGAGGAGGTTTGTTTTAATTGGTTTTAATCGTTATTAGTACGATAGAATAAATAGAGTATAGGTATTGCAGATTAAAAGCAACCATGGCAGTCATCAATGAGAGCATTAGAATAAATAATGAAGGGAAACCTAGTAATAGAAAGCCTTAAGTAAGGAAGAAGATTATAAATCTTGAATACAGTAAAAGCATTTATACACGTGAACTCTCGATACAAAGTAATGTTTGAATTTTTTTTTGTTTTTCTAAAAGAAATTTAAAGTTTTCAATCGTAGTAAATAAAAAGCTGTGTAAAGAAAAGTTCTGTGAAAGATTATTTTTTGAATTCGTCAAGAAAAAATCATATTGGGAATAGAATAGGCACAGAAGCAAATTGTACTTTAGTTCGTTAATGTTTACCATTGCGGACGTGAGGATTCTGAAAGTCGTTATGAAACTAAATTTGTGTAATTTTTTGCCGGAACTTTTCACTCTAGTTTTTCTTCACTATAAAGTAGGGTGGTTTCCTACCTGGGTATATTATATCTAGTCATGCTTCATTTAGTTGTACTTCTAAGCACACAAAAAAGCTATTAAAGTAACATTAATTGCAGTTTATTTTTCCTCCTAATGAATAAAGAATGCATTTCTTATTTGCAGGATACAGCGGAGGATTTGAAAGTGGTATTGGGGGAGGAATTAGTCACGGTATTGGCGGTGATATCGGAGGCGGTATCGGAAGTTATAGTGGAGGCGGCATTGGTGGTGGTATTGGAGGCGGTATTGGAGGTGGTATCGGCGGCGGTTTTGGAGGTAGTATTGGAGGCGGTATTGGTGGCGGTTTTGGAGGCGGTTTTGGAGGCGGCATTGGAGGAGATGGTGGAAGAATTACTCATATCACACTTCACAAACAAATTTCAATTCCACAACCTTACTCTGTACCAGTTCCAGTCGAAAAATCAGTACGTGTCCCAGTAAAAGTGCCTGTTCCAGTACCTGTTGAGAAGCCTTACCCAGTTCATATTCCAAAACCATATCCAGTACAAATAAACAAACCATATCCCGTTCAGGTCGTAAAAACTGTCCCAGTAAAAGTACCATACCCAGTAAAAATACCAGTACCAGTTAAAGTACCAGTTCCAGTTGCAAAACCATACCCAGTTCAAGTTCCAAAACCAATACCAGTGAAAGTACCACAAACTGTTATCGTAAAAAAACCAGTGCCAGTAGTAGTAGGTCACGGCGGTGATGGTGGATTTGGTGCTGGAGGTGGTTATGGTGGCATCTCGGGTGGATACTCTGGTGGAGACATCTCGGGAGGATACTCTGGTGCTGGTGTTTCTGGAGGATACTCTGATGGTGGTATTTCGGGAGGATACTCTGACGGCGGTATTTCGGAAGGATACTCTGGTGCCGGTATTTCGGGAGGATACTCAGATGGTGGCATTTCGGGAGGATACGGCGGAATTTCAGGATCTGATTCTGGTGTCGGTGATGGTTACGGACATCACTAAAACACTTCGTTAAAACAACATGTATTAGTCATATTTGCCCTTTGTGATATTATTTTATTGCGTTTATCAAGAAAAAGTATCTCAGTTATTGTTGTTAGCAAGGATAGCTTCGCTTAATTTAAATTAAAAAATGCGAAGAGTTTCCATTGCAATTTGTTAAAGCAGCTGTTTATGTTCTATTATTTTTATAATTCTAATGATGTTTATCTTAAATTTGAATTAAAGAAAATGAATCATTAGTTAGTGTGCCTTTTCTTCATTGAGAATGTTCGAAAGTAGAAATTATTATAAGCAAAGCTTATTACACTCAACTGATTGAATATACGAAAAAATAAAATGTTTAACTTGAGGTTAATATACTTAAGAGTGTGTAATGATTCACATTCACCTTAATAATAACGTCGTAGAAAAATTTATTGTACATTATCGAAGATGGAGAGCTTATCAGGAGACTGAATATTTTAAACACAAACCTGACCAGTGGCGTACATCAACAATTACGTTCATTTGACTATCCGTTACAAAGGCACATTAACTCCACTACTACACAGATTGGGACAATTTAAACGATGTTTCTCGTGCCAAATTACGCATGTTGCAACGTATGCAGGGCAATGCATGCATTTCAATTGTTTGTTTGTGTGAGTGTGTGCGCCTATGGAAAGATCACTTTCTCGGTTCGGTTGATGCTGTACAGCATTCGTAGTTATTTGTATCCTCTCTCTTATTAGGTTAAGTGTAGGTTTAAGTATTTAGGTTAGGTTATAGGCACAGTGTAAGAGCAGGCTTCGAGTTATCGAAAAGCCTGAAGTCTGTCTTTTTTCTCTAACATGATATTTGATAATATATTTGTTTAATTGAAACTGTGGAATGTTTGGGAAAATAAATTGTATTATTATTATTATAATTATTATTAAAAAAACCACAATAATATTTTACTATTGGATCTTTACAAATGTAATGTATCTAACATTTGAACTTTAAAATACAATTACGATGATATATTAATCATCGTCGCTATCACTATCACTATCACTATCGCTATAACTATCTGTATCATCACTATCACTTTCCCTATCGTCGTCGTCATCACTGTCAGTTTCCTTAAGACTGTCTTCATCATCGGTATCACTGTCGCCGTTGCTATCTTCATCATCGCTGTCACCAAAATAATAACGATTAACGAAGGTATTTTCAACTACCGATGGCATCGTTAGGAAATCAGCGGCACCTACAAGAGAGCAATAATTAAAATCTGCATTTTTTTGCTGCAATAAGAAATTTTTTGTAAGACGATAATTTTATCATAATATTGACGGTCACCGCCTGTCAAATGGGGAGATATGCTCTTTCATAGGTTGAATTCAAATTTTAAATACCTGCCTATTCATTTAAATTTAAGTTTTTCGATATTTATGGGAACCAATTATTTTTTAATGTATCTTATCTACTTTTCTCACACCAACGATAATACCAGATACGAATACAACCGTATAAAATATGCAATAACACAGTTAGGTACTATTAGAGTACAGTCGATTACATAGACAATTTGTGTCATTTACTTTACATAAAAACACAAACCTACTGTGATCTAAACACACAACAGGACGCACGTATTAGATTAGTGGACAGCAGTCATTTTTTTTAAATGTGTGGTGGGTGCTTAGTTGCAGTGACTCCGTAAGCTGTATCACTTGTCTGGCTATCACTGCAACTCTTGCGGTGTAGTTTAGTGTGTGTAAGTTGTGTGTAAATGGCTTTGTGACAGCATCATATCGCCTTTTATGATGCCGCGCTGTTAATCACTTTGCTCCCAACAGCGAATGGCAAGTCGATCCGGGATTAAACTCTCTGAAAAAATGTCATCGTCCCTCCAGAGAATTGAACCCCGGCACCTATCGTCCTCTCACAACAATAGTCAGCCGCCTAACCACTGCGGCCATCGACCCGTTAAATGCCATAATTGTGGTAAATTAGAGCATCTCAAAAGAAGCTGTCGTATGATAATAAATAAATAATAAATCAAGCAAATGCAGATTTTACTAGTAAGACTGATAAAGATAAGAGGGTGGCCTTTTTGATAAACAACGCAGTAAGCCATCGAAACAAACAATTACCTTTGTCGTGGATTCACGGGCTTGTTTACCGCTTAGTGAGAGAGAATGGGCATTAAGTGCAAACACTGTTATAACAAAAGTAGGTAAATAATCAGTATTATCAGATTTCTATAGACGACGTTATATATGTACTAGAACTTAAGAACAATTTATTGTCAGAATGTAAATGAGTAGAAAAAGTTTCTGACTGATGACTTAACAAAGCTTTTGTTATAATAAAAACGGGGTTATTTTAACATTCATAAAAAATTCTCGCTAAGTTGTTTGGTAAAAAATTTATTTCGACTTATTGTTTGTTAAATGTGACAGTTTAGAAGCATATTCTATACTAACATTTGAAGCCTGGCACAGAAGGTTAGGTTATGTAAATTATAGATAATAAGAGTAATATGTAGATAACAGAGCACATTAAAAAGAAAGAATTTAAGTATCGTAGTAGACGAAATTATTATTAGTAAGTAGCAAATAGTATTAAAGCGAAAATGTGTTTTTAGAAAAACGAAAGCAAAAGCAGATGGATCGCTGGAACTATTTCATATTAATGTATCTTGCTCGCTTGCACCCTTATACTTTGTAGTGTTTTTCAATGATTTTACAGACCGGACTGTTGTGTTTGACATGCTTATATCAATATGTATTGGATGCTGGACACACTTCAAAACAAAGATTAAGATATTCAGAAGTGACAATGGAACGGAATATGTAAATGAAAGGTTTAGTCGATTCTTTAGTTGGAAAAAACCATATCATATACTCTACAACTAAATAGCAAAGCGGAAAGGTTCGATATTTTCCAAAGAAATTTGCTATAGCAAACATTTATTCAAAAAATTAGACAACACTGGCTTTTTCGGATATCAATTTAGGATTCATAATATGCTTAAACAACATGTTGGAGTATGTTTTGGTGACAAGAACGACTGTCTACATTATGTGATTACTTTACTGTGGCACGCTAATTTTTCGAAATTTTGACGAACCATAACTTAATTTTTCCAAATGGTACCCCCATATTTTATTACGTAGTCGTCTTCGGCGTTCAATTTTACATCTTTTATACCCCTCATGATCGATGCATGACAATGATAGTTTAGGAGATAATTAAGTTTTTTGAAAAATGCACACATAACTGATCGATACTTATTCAGTGTGCCATGGAGGATAAGCGTTCTCAAAGATTTATTCTCAAAATCTAACGTCAAAGTCGTACTTGGTGATTTTATGTTTATGAGTTAACAATTATTTGGTAAGCGAATTTACATTGTTGATATAAAGACTTAAAATAGATAACAATAACGGAAACAATGTTTACATAAATCTAGAAGGTCTTAATTTATTACCTATTTTTTTAATGAATATAGAAAACTAAAAAGAAATTATAATAATTGTTCGAATTGGTGGCTATTCGCATTCGAGCACAGTGTTCAGCGTGATGAAACTCCCTTAAGTGCTAATTCCTCCCTCGCGTTCACCGGTGTCTAATAGACCTCGATAGGATCTTGACAGGTGTCCAATCTGGAGATCTTACGGGACAGTTCCACGGTCCTAACCGTCTTATCCACCTGTCTTCGAACATCAAGGTAAGTTCTTCGGATACTTTCTCCATGCAATGGGCCGAAGCTTCATCCAGTTAATACTACCAGCTTCTGCTCAAGTTCAGGAGCAGGTTACCAGGAAAATCTTCAACCACAGTCCATAACAAATTCAGGTAGCGCACTGTCGTTAACACGCCGTCATAAATAACGTATGAGAACATTCATCGTAAGGCAAACGATATTGAAACTAAACCTCATCTAATGATTTCTTTCTGGAATCCCAAGCGGAATGATTGAAGTCCAGGTAAAGTTATTATGCCTGCTAAAAAATCCCTCACGTGAAAACTTAGATTAATCTGTCCAGATTATTTTTTTTCAGAAAGTTCTCATCTCTTTGACTTTGAAGATATAGCATCTCATACAAGTCAACTCTGTCGTTGGGTCTTGAGGATGAAGGTCTTGTACTAACGAGAACTTGTAGTCGTGGAAATGACGCTTCTTTAAAATCCTATGTACTGAAGACCTACTGATTGCCATGTCTCATTCGGCAGCTCGAACCGAGGCGTTGGAATTGGCCTCGAAATAAGCCAAGGTATTCAACTCTCCTTCTTCTCCCAATTCGCCCATAAAGCACAAAATTTGCTTCTATTCTTCTAAATTCACCTTTTGTCATCGAAGGCAAATGTGGATAGTATTCGTTATTGTTATCTATTTTAACTCTTTATAAAAATTATGTAAAGGCTAATTATTGACTCATAAGCATCAAACGACAAAGTGTGACTTTAACGTTAGACTTTGACAATAAATATCTGAGAACGCTTATTTTCTATGGCACACTGGATAAGTATCGATGTGTTATATACTCCAGAGGTAAATGGGTTTATGCAAAAGAGAAGGAATAAAAATGTATATGGCACTATTAGTAGCAAAAGGTTATATATAAGACAAAGATATGGCATAAATTACGGAGGAGCATATAGTAATGGTCTAAATTGTTCTCCGCACTGCACTGAAACTTGCCCCTTTTTGCCGACTTTAGTAATGACCTCTTAAGGTTAGTTGCTAGACTAGTAGGCGAACTTTAAATATAAAATTTAGTTTTTGTCAATATACATAGTACATTTTGTTGAATATTTGACAAATTTGTAACACCTAAAATTAGATACATTTGGTTCGCTTATCAATTTTCTTATTCCTGTTATCATTTAGGAATTAAAAGCATCTTTTATTTTTGTTTGCATTTGTAAAAATAACAATGCATTTAGTTTTGAATTGTTACGTTTTCATTTGCGGTGAAATTCAAAAACGATAATCGAATAATTGAGTTATAAGTAAAGTATGAATTGAGAAAGGGAGTAATAAAATTATCGAAATATCTTAAAATTTAAATGTCTCGAATGCTATTTTAAGATAAATTATTAATATGAACTTAAAAAATACTTACCTAGCTTTGATTTCTAGAATCAATGTAGCACACAACTGTAGAAGATCGTAGAGCTTTTATAGAGTGTGTAATTTTTTAGCAACTTACAAAATAAAGTGATACACCTGCGTTAAGCATAAGATATAAATATTACGATATTGATAATAACAAGTATGTGACATTACTTATCTATGTAACATAATCATTCGAAGTTGTGTATAAAAATTACCTCGCATTATGGTATCACGGCATATCTAACCGTCCGCTTAATAGTTGATAAATATAAATATACAGATTCTGTCAAATTTTCTTGTAAAATAGTATATATTTATATAGAAAAAAGTCTAAATAAACCTATATATTTAGAAATTTATACTGATAGTGTACACAAATTTAACCAATGTCAAATATACAAGGGAACCGGAAAATTCTCTGAAAACAATTCACCGACGGTAAGTTCCCCGACTACAATTCACCGACAAACAAATCCCCGACAGGAAAATTTCGCGACAGTAAAATTTCCCGACAAACAATTCACCGTATCAAAAATTGCCCGACAATAACAAATTTCTCTTTCCACTTTATCTCGGCTTAGAACGAGCAGCAGCGAGCGAGCTTTTTGTCCTCTTTTATGTTTTTATATAATAGTAATAATAACAACAATAATCGAAAAGGGTTTTCTCTTATGTACAAGGGCTACTACTTTTTAATGTCTTTAATAAATAAGGTTGTGGGCTATACCACGAAAGTAATCGAAAAGATTCAAAAGAATACCACATTTTTAAATAATATATAAGTCACGTGTTGCAGCGGTGAGATCATCTTAAGATCAGCATTAGATCATAATTCTAAGAATTTTACTAGAATATAGGTTTTGCTTAGTTAATGTATTTTTATAACATAAAAGCCGTATAAATGGAAATTAAGATCAGTTACGGAATTTTCCATTCGTTCAATTGTTTGTCTGGCAATTTAACCTTCCTGGAATTTTCCTGTCGGTGAATTGTAGTCGGGGAATTTGTCGTTGGTGAATTGTTTTTGGGGAATTTTCCTAGATCCAATACACAGTTTTCTAAAAAAATAGTAAATTTATTACAGATGGATAAATCATGATATTTTAAATCGCAGTAGGTATAAAGATATATACCTCTGTGTGATTTCACATCTTTGGTGATTATTTTTCCTTGTTTTATGTCCTACCCTATACATAATCTCCATCTTTAACTTCAATGATTACATTCTTCATTGCGTTTACTATCTTGATATTCGTCTTCTCCTTAGTATTTTGAGATAATTGAGAACGGGATAATTGTTCACTTTGTTGGCCTTCTATTTCGCTCTTAGTATCAGTACTGCTTCGAATATACCTATGTAGTATATGAAGCAACAAACGCCATCTAGGAAGTTCTACAACCACTTTACCTAACAGTGCCCAATGAACACATGGAAATCAATCACTGAGAAATACGATGAACTTTAGAATCTATCACTTTATCTTATATTGACGACAAGGATATAAGAATTTGAAACATTACGCTATTATACTAATGACGCGTTTAAATGCTAATGGAAATTTTACTGGTTTCGTTCGATTAATGAATAATGGAAGTGTTTTTAGATAGTCCAAGACGAGAAAATGTTTAGATAGACGTGAATTGAACATACTAAAATTTTGTGGGAGATGAAGTTGTTCCATTGAAAAATTATTTGGTTATATTCTATAAGCACGGAGGTTTAACATATACAAGACAAATTATTAATTATGGCTTAACTAGTGGCCGCATATTAATCGATTCGTATTTATTTGTGATGTCACGGAAATGTCGGGTATTGAAATTCAATATTGTATGTCCAAATAAACGCAGCATGGAAGTTATAGTCAGACGGGGTTGTAACTTACATAAGGTTATAAGAAAAAGGGAAGGTCTAGCGTATGTGCTTAGAAAATTAAATGATGTACACTTGCTTATTTTAGTAAAACCTGCATACGAATAAATAATAAAACAAATTTTGCGGGTAAATTCTTGTTTATTTCTTTAATTTACAAGTGATACATAAAAACAATATTATTAACTCTTAATGGAAAAAATATATCACATGAATTTTTTTTTTGTTAAAAAACTTTCTTAACGTTTATTAGAGCTTGCACGTCTGTACTGACATTCTTTAAATTAATTTGCGCAAGGCATCCTGTGGAATCGTATTCCATTCTCCCTTCAACGTTGTGCAAAGTTGATGTTACGACATGGGTCAGCTTTCCCTAATTCTTCTGTCTAACTCGTCCCAGTTTCTCAATTGGATTGAGATCGGAAGTTTGGCGTGACTACGACATTTTTTTTTAGTACAATGAGTTCTATCTGTTCATTTAGCTAGTTTTTTACAACAATGCTGTATATATCACCAACAGCAAACTTCGACTTGCATGAAACTTTTTGTGAAACAACAAATAAATCATTTTTTCTTACCCGAAGTACCAACTAATAGAAGTTTTTTTGATAATATTCGACTCCACTACCTTATATTAAAATTTATGTAGAATATTGTTTGTTTTGAGTCGGTTCAAGTAAATAAGGTAATAAAGCCAAATATTATACGAAAAATTCTATCAGTTGGTTCGCCAAATTCCTCTATTTGGATAGAAGAAGTGATTCTGGTATTTAGAGTGGTCTAGCTCGTACTGCACTTAATACATTTTCAAGTTTTCACATTTTCGTCTATGTTACGAAAGTCTGTTTCGAGAAATATAATATAAGAGTAAGTATATTATTTTATACGAAGGAAAAGTGATACCTTTCATGGCGTGCTTGTGTTTATTAGCCAGACGAAGTCAGGCTGCTAATAAAGAGCAAGCCATGAAAAGTAACTTTTCCTGCAAATAAAATATGCTATTTTTTCGTCAAAAGTCGACAAATTTATTCAAGAATATCTATTTTCAATTGAAGATAAGCGAGCTTGCAAGAAGGTTTGGACGTTTAGACAGATGAATAGGTAGGTACGAGCTGTTTATATAGTAATTCATAATAAAGCTGTTAAGTCGACACTTTCAACATTAAAATTATGTGTTTGTAAAAAGCGAACCACAATAGTTATTTATGATACAAGTGTTAAAAGTGCGATTTTATTTCACGAGTTAAAAGTTTGCGACACGAGCTTTAGCGAGTGTCGTAATTAACGATAAACATTTTCGCACTAGTGTTAAAAGTATTTTATAACACGTTTTATGCCAGCTTATGTTATAAAACTGAATTTTTAATCCGCTTAGCTTGCGTTAAAAGTGTCACTTTCACAGTCAGTTGTAGAATAGCTATTACTACAACTAGGGAAATATGAATAGTATATTTCCCGAGGTTGGCTAGTTACATCCCGAGGGATGTATAGGCTTCCAGGGAAATGTATTCATATTTCCCGTAGTGTAATCAATAGCTTTTTCTGATTGAAACAATATTGACAAAATGGAAAAATATTGGACTATAAATTTTTGTCCATAGCAACGTTTTTAGCCGTGTTTCTAAATATCATAGTTGACTGGGTTGATTTTCGCGTCCTGTCATAAATAAAATTAGTGAAATGTAAAACTACGTGTTAGTGCAAGCGGCCATATGACCATAGGACGTTTCATATTTGCTATGACATGTCGTAACTAAGGAAATATTACTCAATATTGTTTCAACCAGAAAAAAAAATTTTTTCTTCAAACGTCAATAAAACTGACATTTTTCGACTGAGTAGTCGGCCGCAAAGTGTCACTTTTCCTCCGCCGGAGATTTACTTTTCACTTTTCCGCCGCCGGAGGGAAAAGTGTTATTATGGCAACGTACAACCCAATACAAACACATGATTTCAATGTTGACAGTGTCCACTTGACAGTTTTATGATGAATTAGGTACGATAGAATAAGCTCGTACTTAATCATCGGTCTAAACGTCCAAACATCCTACCAAACCCGTTTATCTTCAATAAAAACAGATATTTTTGCATAAATTTGCCGACGTTTGAAGAAAAAATAGCATATTTTATGTGGAGGAAAAGTTACTTTTCATGGCTTGCTCTAAACACGAGCGCATCATGAAAAGTATCACTTTTCCTCCATATAAAATAATATACTACTTCCTGTGTAGGTCATGAACGAGTGGGATAGATATAGCCGTCACGTCTGAGCAGAAAATTGATATTAATCTCAGAAATGTCATCCGTAAATAATCATACCTCAAATTGAACTTCAAAATATCTTTGCATATTAGTTATTTATTGCTCTCTATTACCACTTCGTTCGGCTGCTAAACACAACACGAGGGCGCCATGAAAAGCATCACTTTTTCTCCATATAAAATAATATACTATTACATCATTAGTGAGTTAGTAGTTACTTTGCTTGTTCAAAATCGCTATAGTTACAGGTGGACAACACAGAGGTGTTTGGGTAATTCTGTCTATTATTAAATAAAAATTATTTCGCCGGCGTACTTATCGATTGCAAAGAGACAGGTTAAGAAATAATAGTAATTTACTACAGTTAGATCTTCACAAGTGTAATATATTTGCATTTTAAATACAATTACCATACTAGGAAATCATCATCAATATCACTGTCGCTGTAGCTGTCACTATCATCATTACTGTCATTTTCGCTGGAGCTATCTTCATCATCACTATCACTTTCGCTGTAGCTGTCTTCATCATCACTATCACTTGCCTCGCTATTGTCGCTAACGTCATTTTCACCCAAATTATATACTCCCCCTGTCCCTTTTTGCAATATATTGATAATATCATGGTTGCGTTCGCGAATGGCATTATCAATCGGAGTTAAACCATCACTGTTTTTAATATTTACGTCTGCATTAAATTCTAGCAGCTTTTTAACCAAATACTTCTTATTCGTATCAGCAGCATGATGAAGAGCAGTTTGGCCATCTTCATCTCTTTCGTTTGGATCTGCTCCATATTCTAATAGCATGCGAACTATTTTCGCATTTTCGTTTTGTACTGCGGTATTAAGCAGAGGTTCATATCCAACATTAATATCTGCGCCCTTTTTCAATAATAGCAATACTATTTTTGATTTATTTCTATCGACTGCTTCACTTAGAGGTGTAACTTTAGAGCTCCACTTACTGATGTTGACAGTGGCTCCATTCTCAAGCAGGATTTCTACTATATCTGGTGTACTATAATTTACAGCAAGAAGCAGAGGAATTTCACCATGTTTATCTGGTAAATTCACGTCTATTTGGTTTTGCAGCAAAATTTCAATAGGACGAATCTGCTTACAATATTCTATGACCCGTGTAAGAGCAGTAGTATTGGTATTCTGTCTATTTCTTAGCAGTATTTTCACCATCGTCGTGTTCT